>BSBK01000558.1:302500-797500 GCA_027943335.1 Chamaecyparis obtusa | reverse complement strand
ATCTATTGAGATTGATCATTAACTTAGCAGACATAATGTGTTCTCTTGCCTCTATGATTGGGGGACAAGGTTATTTTATTAGCATCTTTTTCATTACTTTCCAAGGATCCATTTTACTTGGTGAAGTAGCATTTATTCATAATGTGGTATCCTTTTCTTATACGGAATTGTTTTTATTTTATTTGTGATCCTTATTTTAAAAAGTATGTTTATCCTAAACAAGTACCCTTTCTTGGGAGGTTTAAAGTATGTCATCCATCATGAAGAATCTCTTTTTCACGTAGAAATAGGGGGGTTAAAAGGGTGCATCCTAGGTCTTCTTTGTCTTGAGGATTTTATTTTTGTTCAAGAACTCCTCTTGGAGGTAGATGTCTTGTAACAAAGATCTCTTTCTTCTAAGGGCCTCTTTCCATATGTTGCAAGATATTCATTTCACGGTTATATTTTTCTTGGCTAACAATATTATTCTCTCTTTGCTAAGGTTACAACATACATTATTGTTTTAATGATGTCTCCTTGTTGTTGGAAGTAGGTATCCTTGTTCACTTTTCTTTATGATGCCACCATACTCTTATTTTTCCATCCTAAAGAGGGGGCATACATGCAACCTCTTTGTACATTACATATCCTTGTACATTATCTAATGGATCCCTTTGGAGATAACTCTTTCCTTAGGAAATATTCTATTGAGTAGATTACTTTGGAGATAATGCTTTCCTAAGGACTAATCTTATTCAAAGGATTCCTTTGGAGACTATGCTTTCCTTAGGTCTAATCCTCCTTTTGCACATAGGGGCTTCACTTAGAGAACTTGAAGCATAACATGTGTGTTCATGGCATACTAAATAATCCCCCTACTTAAAAAAAATATTGCCCTAAACTCCTTTTTTGTCACCCTTCAATACCCATCTAGTATCCCCTACCCCTTTTTCCTATATAAACCCCAAACTCGTCCCCCCTATTTAGGTAATATATTGCCACCTTTTTTTGCCTATTTTAAACCCCTCAATATGAGCGTGCGTGATATCATATTTCCTATTTAGTGAAGACCTCGTGCTTTTGTAATCAATCCTATTGGAGACAACACTTTCTTTACTTGGGGTAAAAGTACAAGCCTGCATCACACTTTTACAAAGGAAAAGGTTAATAACACCAAAACTGTTCAATTTCAACAACATAAAAATGACATTTCTATTTAGATTTGAAGATGATGTATAATGATGAAACATGTAAAAATTGATGAAGTTTATGCCTATTATTTCTACTAATTTTGTTTACCAAGAATTGATATGTTTTTTTAATTTTTAAATTTAACTTTTCAATTACTGAAAAATACTGAAAACTAGGGGGTCTAGTTCCCACCAACAAACTATATGTAAATTATCATTTTTTCCTCTGATTTCAAAATCCATTATAGATGACATGTATAGCCAATGCATGAAAAAATAAAAATTCTTTTTGATGTATATTTTCTTCGTTACAACAATTCAAAGTTCAACTTACCTTAATTTGATAGTTTTCATCTCCCAATATATTTCCCTATAAAATATATCCTAATTAAAAAACAAATTATACATTCTTGAAGAAGAGTTTCTCCTCTAGTGAGCCATATATTTTATTAATTTTTCTGATATGTTTTAATATTTTCTTCTTTTTTCGAACCATCTTCTTGAATGTTAGAATACATACTTGTACTATTTTATATTACTATAAAATATTATATCTTATCAAAACACTATAGAAATTATATGAGCATGTTCTTGACTTCGACCTCTACAAAAGGGTATTTTTAGTTTTTTCAAAAAATTAAAATTTTGATAGAGAAATTGGTTGCAGAAGTTAGAATTTCTGTAATTCTAAAAAAATTGATGATGTGGTTGTCATCTAGGATTCCATATAGGATGGATTTGTTGGAACGGTTTCGGCCCAAACTGCTCAGACCAGAATGATTTTGGTCGAAACCCATTCCAACTAAAACTGTTATGGTTGGAACATTTTGGTCGACTCGCATGGTCACATTAGCAACCATGCGAGTAGAACCTCATATATTAGAGGTATTTCATTTTAAATTTTTTTTTTAAATAAATAAAAATATAAAATATATAAAAATTTTAATTAATTTTTCAAATAAAATCTATTTTTCTATAGATAAAGCATAGCTTTTGCATTAAAGGGTGGTTTTTCAAATAAATTGGAAAAAAAGACTTAATTTTTTTTAAGTAAATTGATTTTATAATTTATATTTTTCTATTTTTAATTTGTTTTCTTGTTGTTTTTAAATTGAAATTAGTAAGATGTATGAACTTATAAATATTATATATGATTTTTTTATTGGGTATATGTGGTTTTTTCTTTATAGGTGAATTGAAGTTCTCAATCTAAATAGTTTGTGCAATGGGGAACAAAAGGATGAGATCAAGGTTGTATAACTCAAAAAAGGGATGATAAAATGAAAGGTTATACAAAACATAGTCAAGAACAACCTATTGATGTTCAAGAAGCTACAACTCAAGTTTGGGAAAAAAATTGTAGTAGTCAAGCTACAAATGTTCTTTCTGGCATGGATAATTTGATGGAGATGGATGATGATTCTATTTTCATCAAATTTCATATGAACACATGGTATCTGAAAGCACATTAAAATTGCATTGTAAAAAAAAATTAGGATGAATATTTTCAAAATAAATCTCTATTTGGAAGAGGACAATTATTTGTTAGGTTATTCAAAAAAAGAGAAATGGCCCCTATTTTGGAGTTGTTGGGTGTTGATAATAAGAAAAGGTCACCATATGTAAAATAAACAATAATTAAATTTTTTTAAGAAGCATTGAACTATATTGCTAGCACAAGTCAAGGAGTTGATTTAAGTGTTGCACATAGAGTGTTGATGATTACGATTTCTAGTAAGAAATTGTCCTAGAGAAAACAAGTTCAAGCAATTTCTAAATTACTGAATTTATCTAGAAGAATTTCTCAAAGATATATTAGGAGGAGAAATATGTTAGAAGAAAATATTGAAAATAATTAGGTAAATATTTGTAGGCTTCCTTGAAAAGATAGAATTTCTAAAGATGTAAAAACATAGGTCATTGAATTTTTGACCAACAACTCTCATGTTTCTTCTAATAGAAGGGACACTATACATATGAAACATGAAAAGATGAGTATGAATTAAATATCACATCCAAAACATTTTGTAGATACAACACAAAATGAAATATTTGAAGTATTCAACCAAGAATTTTCAGATGTGAAAATTTTTCAAAGAATATTTGATAAGTTGTGTCCTTGCCTTGTGCGCATAAATAAGGTATGTAAAAATTGTTGTCAAAATCATGTTAAGTTTCATCTACACCTGCATTCATGATATTAAAAAGACTATTGTAGTAATTAATCCAAATATAGTCATCCCTAGAAGTACGACACAATGTGTGAAGTCTATTTTATGTGATAAATTAGAAGATTTAGATAAGTTCAAAATACAATATATAAAAAGTGCATACATTGATTGTGGAGATTTGAAGAAATTTCCAATGTAAATTGAGAATATTGATGTTTCAATGTCATTTTTGTAGAAGAGATTTGAATATGAGATATACCTAACTAGGACAAGAGATGAATCCAAAAAAAATTGTGTTGAAGGAGAGTGAATTACCCTACATTGATTTTATGACTATATTTTGTAATATCATTTATCCACATATCCAACATTAATGGTGTACAATGGAAAGCTAAACAGTTTCATGATTCAAAAATTTGTTTTCCACCAGGTTCTATTCTTTAAATTGTAGATTTCTACGAGAACTATATATTTTCCCCTCAATCATAGATTCAAGCTTAATATTATCATTCTGATCAATTTGTAATATTTATACAAGTGAGTTATAAACACGCACAATTTGATCATGATGGTGTGAAAGTAGTCCAAATGAATGCATTATCATCAAGGAGGTCATTTCTATATCAACGATGATAAGGTTTCATGAGAGGAGCTATGTAGTCCATTGTTTTGGAATGTTTTTTGAATATATTAGGAAACATGGGATACATGTTTCACAACATTAGATTTGGTCTAATGGATGTGCTAGTAAGTACATACTTCAATTGATTTTTATTCTCATTTAAATTTTTATTTACAATTGAATTAGTATATATAAATTCAATATATTGTTTTGTATTTGATTTTAACTTCATTTTTTAATTTGATTGTAACTTTATCTCAAGACAATTTAAGTTTGCAAAAGATTTTAATTGACTTTCCATGCAACATGCTAGATGTAATGTAAAGTTTATGTGGAACTTCTTTGAAAGTGGACATGGAAAAGGAGAGCAGGAGCATGTGTAAAATGTGCACTTTAGCAACATGAACTTGCAGGTAAAAATGATTCTTGATATCTAATTTTTAATTTAGTTTAAAAATAAGTACATGTACATATATTATATATATGGCTTCTCCATTTTCTAAATTAAGAGTTCTTTTGTAGGTAACAACATGGAGAATTCAAAGAAAATCGTTGAATGGTACAAAGTTATTTTTCTAGTCATGACACAACATACAACAAACATTATTTTTGGGAAGTCAAAGGTAATTTGTATTGTGTTCAAATTCTTTAAAAAATATATAGTGCATTGGAATGTATACATTTATTTTTGTTAAAGATATATACATACATTTATATATTGACTTTTATTATATAACTCTTGATCTAAAAATGTAGATTTAATTTCATATTTGTAATAGATATTGATTGATCTAATCCTTATAATTGCCAAAAATTACTAGTATTAGAAGTTTACATCAAGTGATGGCTACGAGACACAACAAGCCTCTTGTGATTCAAGTAAGAGAAAAATCATGCTTTTGAGCTAACTACGTTGAGAACAATACAAATAGTCAATGTGAGAATATTACAGATGGATATGTTTCACAATGAGAAATAAAATAGTTAATTACAATGCCTCCTTATGAAGACAGTGACAATGACATAGATATTCTTGATCCTATATATTCACTTGATTATGAATGTGTTTATGATTTAGTTGTTATAGGTGCATGTGCACACATGTTATTTTGATTTAATGTAAAAAATATTTAATTTTAATTATCAAGTTGTTCATATTTTATCTTACTTTTGTTTTTAATTTGTGGGGCCAATAGATGATATTTTGTTGTGGTTATATATCCTGAAAATGTAGAAGGTGTAGATTATTACCTACTAAGTTGCACAAAACTAAAATCCAAATTGCCTAAAGTAATTGAAGATGGTGTTAGACAAACATATCCAAGTGGTTCAGTTTTGTTAAAGGTACCTATTATCAGTAAACGAAGATAGACAAAAATGGTGTTCAATTTATTGATTGCATGCCTCGCTAAAAATGTCTACATTACAGTCAATTGGTTATAGCGACAAGGTTGCAATTGGAGAAATTTCCTAAAAAAGAACATAGCAACCAAAAGTGGATGTTTCCTATTGAAAAACATGAATTTTTTTTGGAGATAATAAAAGATAGAGATGATCCAGACTATATGTACTAGGAGCTTTAGGTTGAACTTGTTTTTGTAGTTCGCACTTTCATATTTTCAAGAATTTGAACTCATATTTTGTAAGGACTATATATATATATATATATATATATATATATATATATATATATATATGTATATGTATATGTATGTATATGTATATGTATATGTATGTATATGTATATGTATATGTATGTATATGTATATGTATATATATATATATATATATATATATATATATATATATATATATATATATATATATATATATATATATATATATATATATATATATATATATATATATATATATATATATATATATATATATATATATATATATATATATATATAGGGACCATATATATTTATAAATTCAAGTTTTGAGAATTTAAACTCATACTCTAATTTGAATATATTGGATTTGAAGCTAGTTATTTATGTTTATATTTTATGTAAAATGTCTTATGTGAACTATCTTATGTTTATATTTTATATTTGAAATTCTCATGTCTTTTATTTTATGTGAAATGCTTATATTTAAATGCCTTTTGTCTTATGTTTTATATTTGAAATGTCTTATCTCTTATGTGAAATGTTCATATTTAAATGTCTTATGTTTATATTTTATATTTGAGGATAGTTATTTATGTGAACTCATACCATTTCATGTGATATGATGGGGTACATGTGTACATTCCCCTTGTACATATATTATTTTTCTACATTCATTAGACTTATTCTTTACATGTTAAATGTCTTTATTCAATAGGCCTCCTAAGATTCACCTTTTTATATATTTACATGATAATCTTTTTCTATTTCCTTATTTAGTCAAGTATCATGTCCTTGAGTGGTTCTAATCCTTAGCTCATGGTTTCATTTGAATCCTCTTTACATGTTAGCTCTAAATAATGTATTAGCTCCACTTGTACAAATAAACTTGGAAGTTAATTTTACTAATTCAATACATTACTATGTAGAGATAAATTTGGTGACTTCATCTTTTATTTTGAGTTAAAACTAGCTAAAGTGCATTGCCTCATTATGCTAAAGTGTTTTGATGGTTCACAATTATTCAGTCGCATATTTTAACATAGACAATTTATTTGTTGCTGAATTTATAAATGTGTATTTAGTTTCGTTTGTAGGTGGAAAATTAGTTAGATAAATTACTTATATTAGATTATAAATAAATCATGAGATTATTTGTTAGATTGCTTAAGGGAACCTATTTTTTATTGCACAACTAATCCTACTTTATTTTTTCAAAATATATTCACTAGCATAAAGCAAGATCTCATAAATAATGTTCTTGACTGAAATCTAATGTAAAACACACAAATGAACATGAAATGTCTAAAATATGTACATAAGATGAAATGGACCTAAAATATACATGTGCATGTATGTACATAGAATGTATAAAGTAAGTCTAAAATGACCATAACACATGAAATGTCTACAACACACATAAATAAACATGAAATGTCTAAAATATGTACATAAAATAGAATGGATCTAAAATATACACGTGCATGTATGTACATAGAATGTATAAAATAAACATAGCACATGATATTTCTAAAATATACATGGTTTACATGTATAGGATGTATAAAATAAGTATAGAAAATATGCATGTGCATGTATAAAATATATGTCTTTAATATGTCTAAAATGTCCAATGTCTAAAATAAACATAACACATGAAATGTTTAAAATATACATGGTGTACATGTACATGGAATGTATAAAATAAGTCTAGAAAATATGCATATGCATGTATATGCATAAAATAAGTCTGTAACATGTCTAAAATATAGATCTCTATCTACAAATATCTATGTGTAGTCAACTAGGGCCCTGTCCTGATTTGTGACCCGATGATGATCCATGTCATTCGGATCCCTATGTGCAATATAATACACATGTGTACATGACATGTCTAGATATATAATATATATGGTCATATATTTAGTTAAATACATGTGGAAAAAATCAATTAATTGATATGTATGTATGTATGCATGCATACATGCATGCATGTATGTATGTATTTGAACTTAAAAAAACTAAGAACTACATGCCTAATCTCCAACATCTCGATCATGTTCATCTACCCTAAGAATCATAGATGACAACTAGATAAATGAATAAGGGACCTGCATTATATTCAGATTATGTTAAAAAAATCCATAGTCAAAAAACTTAAAGTACAATTTTAAATGCTTAAAAGAAAAATTAACTAGAGGTCTAAATTTACCTATGTGTCATGATGTAAGGGATCATTGAGTGTCTCCAAATCTCTATATGACATCATATCCATGATAATATCCTAGAATATATATATATATATATATATATATATATATATATATATATATATATATATATATATATATATATATATATATATATATATATATATATATATATATATATATATATAATTAATTAAAATTATACCTTTATTTTATGTATAAATCAAAATCCATTTATTATACCAAGCTAGATACATGTACCTTTTTAAATTAGAATTTAAATTTATACCATAGTGGCATGTAATGCTCTCCCAATCCCACTTAGGTTTGAAAAGCGTAAGGACACTGCACTTGGATCAGCATCAACATCCATAAGCAAGTTGGAATAAAGTCCATGAGCTAGAACGAATGCTTCTTGAGGTGTACAATCCTGAGATCTTTGACCAGGGGGAGGTGTATCCTATTCAATTGTTATTTGTTGAGGATGAATTGTAGGATGTGAAAAAATATCCTCCTGTCTCTATGCACCCTGAGGACCAAGCCAACTCCACCAAGGTTGCTACCAATAGATGGTCTACAAATAACGTGGCTAATATATGATGAAACCTGATGGAGATGGACCCCAAGTTGTATTGAGATTTCCTGATATGCATAAAAAAGATCACTAGATAAACATGCACCTATGCGACGCAAAGGGTCCACCTCAGAAAAACGTGCAACCTTGAGAGGAGATAGTATTTTTGCTACCTCATAAGGATCACTAGAATATGTATCATAAATAGGCAAAGAAACAATAGTACATGAATGCAACATATGTCTCCCCATGTGATCATATGAAATCTAGTCAAATTAAGTCGCAATAGCGTGATACTAGAAAAAATATCTCTCTCCCATATGTTGCACTCTTTGCCTAGTGGAGAGTTCCAAATGTTTTGCAGAACCAAAAGGTTAAGACCCACCATTTCCCACTTATTAGTGGGCTCTAGGGAAACATATCGTCTAAATATGCCATAAAATATCCCCTTCCCCTTGCCCAACATACGAGGGGAGATCTGTATTATCAACATCATAATGTAAATGAAATTCTACAAATAATTGTTTGCAGAAATAGAGTGACAACTCATCCTTCTGGGGCCACCTATGATGAGTGGCCAACCATATAGAATATATAAATGGTACAACAAGTGGATATATGCACCTAGTGGCAAGGTATCCTCTCACTTGGACTATATTTTGATAGTGAGGAAACATGGTCTTAACATTAATTGTAGAAACATTTCTCTCAATTTGTCTCCATTTTATTGTACCAACAACACTACAAGAAAGAGAGGTACATACAATGAAATAGTTCTGATATCATCATAAGGGTTATATGATTGAGAAACCTCAATCATAAGCACTAGCTCACCTCTAATATTATTTACCCTATACCTACTGGTAAGGGTGGTGGAACTCTGTAAAGTATGGTCTAGGTGTACTATAGCACATTGCGATCTATAAATTATGGACCAACAAATAATCTCTCTCTCTCTCTCTCATGTATAGATCTAGTATACTATTGTGACATCTGCTCACTACCACCATGCAAACTAGGCTTTGATTCTATGTGTTGTGAGCTTGTGGGAGATGCCATGATACACACACACACACACACACACACAAATATGTAGATATCTACACATGCATACATTATGTATAATTTTAAAAAGAAATATAATAAATTTACACTAGGTTTGACTATATATGCATAACTTGCATCAAGGTACTATAGATAAAATATAGCATAAATGAAACATCTAGTTCATATATTAAATCTACATCTCTAGTTCATAAATAAAAAATGAATAAGAAATGAAATTTATTGAAGCATATATACACACACAAATCACATTTAATTTTAAACTTAAATAAGATAAATATCACATTTTAACACTTGTGAAAGAAGACTTTGGCAAATGACTCATAGACATGTCACCGATTGGATTTCATCTTTGATCAAGACATTGTTGAGAGTCGTTAATGTTGGAGTTGATGAGAAAATAACCCACAACTCCTAAGAACACCTGCATGCAAACACCTGTCATAGAAAGAGAGAGAAGAAAATAGCTATGGATGCCTAAATGCAAGGATCCATGAAAGAAGAGACATTCTTGATGTGCAAAAAAAAAGTTACAATTCAATAATAATGAATGTTCTTCAATAAGAATACAAAGGAGATCGATCCTTATAAAAGAGATCTAAAAACCTAAAAGGGAAAAACCTAAAAAGTAGAAGTGCGTGTAATAATTAGTTTAATTATTACATGACTAATGCATGCAGGTTTATAGTTAAGACGACTAGTGCATGAGTGTTTTAAATATAACACTACCAATGCAAGAATATTTTAAATATAAACAAATAATGCAAAAATCATAAATTGATATCTTAAGAAGGGAGTAAAGTTAATTTAGTTAACATAATTAAATTAATACTTTACTCTAACACCCTCCCTTAAGATGAGCAACAATGAAGCTACAAACCATGCAAGAAGAAAACAAAGGAAACTACAATGCTGAAAGAAAGAAAAAAAAAGGGTCCCAAAAACATGGCCTGATGAGGTACTCAAGTACAAAAGAGAGTCTCTATAAAAGAGGAGAAATAGAGAAAACCACATGGGAAAAATCTACTCCAAAAAGAGACTAAGACTAGTTTGAAGGATTGAAGAAGCCTCCAAAACTAGGGAATGTTCTAGAAAATAGGAACAAGGATGAACATGTAGAACTGTTGGCAAGTTGACTTTACTTAGATTATATGACTAGTTTTGTGTTGTCATTATGACAACAAATTCATATGGAGTTTTGATAGTCAGTGCACAAGCTTTGAAGTTCATATTTTAGCTAAGTATGGTAGACAGTGCAGACAATGATGTACCTAATGATAAGAGCATCAATGCACGTGTGTATGATCAAGTTATGGTATGCACCCTTAGATATAAGCTTTTGAATATTTTATTATGCTAATTCTAAGAACACAAGATTAGATATGCTAGTATGGAGAAGTTATAGTGAGTCTAAGCAACACTAGTAGTTCAGTGGCAGAGCAGAACAAAGCATGGAGCCGACAGGAAAGTTTTTGTTTAGCATATATCATTTTATTTTTTAAAGGCTATGCACCTATTTTAATAGTGTTGTAAATATGTTATTATCATTATATGTAAACACACTTGAGCCAATTATGTTGGAAGTGTTGTGTGTGTTGGGTTTTAGGCCGACACAGTATTAAGTTTTGGTTGCGCATGTATATATATGATATGTGCCTTTGTATTTGAAAGTAGTAGTGATAGACAATAAAGTTGAAGTGTGAGAAGTATATAGTAGAGAAGAATAATTCATTTAGTATGGAATAAAGCTTTACAAAAGGTTAGAGCAACAACACACAAAAGGAACTGATCAGACATCAGTGTCAAACCAACAGTTCACCCTTCCAGATATAGTGTGTATGTAAGAATTCAAACCGTGGAAATGACATAAGTAAATAATAAAAAATTATGTGTTTTCATTGCCTTTTTATGAGAAAATGTATACTTAGATCCCTTGTTGGCACTATTGGCCACCCATACATGATTTTGGTCATAAGTCCTTATCAAGACTTCTAGGACATTTAACTTTTAAATCAAATTGATTGTTACAAATTGCCATTATAGGCTTCAAAAGATCTCAATTAACCATTAAGGATCCTTTTGTCCTTCTATCTCTGATTGGATCCATGGTGACCGTAGGTGTCTTCATAGGTGCTCCCGCACAAGTTACAATCCACATACAAAACCAAGTTTATTGACTCAAAATACAATCTAAGAAAGGTACCGAAGTCGCAACCTGTGATAATCGGTAAGCAGGAAAATAACCCCGAGGAACAGGAAAGGGAAACCGATGAACAAAATGGAGCTACCGAGCAAGCACATGAACTTGAACAGGATGAACAAGAAAGAAGAAACTGAGTACTGGCTAGTTTTGTCAGAAGACATCATCCTAAGACACAAATTATTGGAGACAGACAAGCTGGCATGCAGACAAGAAGCAAAGCAAGACAAGGTACATGTCTAGTTTGTGAATTTGAACCAAAAAATGTGAAAGTTGCATTAGAGAATGAAGAATGGGTTAATGCAATGAAAGAGGAAATATAACAAATAGAGAAGAATAAAACCTGGTCCTTAGTACCCCGACCTAAAGATAAGAATGTTATCAGTACTAAGTGGATATTTAGGAACAAACTGAATAAAAATGGTGAGGTGACAAGAAATAAAGTTAGATTGGTACGCAAGGGATATGCACAGGAAGAAGGCATTGACTATGGTGAGACATTTGCACCTGTTGCTAGATTGGAAGGAGTTAGAATGCTACTTGCACATGCTACACATAAGAAATTTAAAGTTTATCAAATGGATGTGAAGTCAACATTTTTGAATGGTATACTTGAAGAAGAGACATAGAACAACCTGAAGGATTCATTGATTCATACAACAAAGACATGGTATGTAGATTACATAAAGATTTATATGGTTTGAAGCAAGCACCGAGAGCCTGGTATGAAAGGCTGCATACTTACTTGTTAAGTATTGGATTTGTAAGAACTAGTGAGAACAACAATTTGTACATGAAAGGTGATACTGATGACACCATTCTTATTGCTGAGATATTTGTTGATGATATTATTTTTGGAGGTCAAGATCATGTATGTAAATCTTTTACTAATGACATGAGGAATGAGTTTGAAATGTCTATGTTCGGAGAGATTAAATTCTTTCTAGGACTACAAGTGATTCAGTAGAGAGATGGGATATTTATCTCACAATCTAAGTACATAAAGGAAGTCTTGAAGACATTTGGCATGGAAGATGCTAAACTTGTGGGAACACCGATGGCTACTGGATGTAAACTGACAAAGGAAGATGAAACTACAGAGGTAAACCAGACACTTTACTGATCCATGATTGGTAAGCTAATGTATGTAGTTCACAGTAGACCAGATATAGTACATGCTGTGGGAATTGTTGCTAGATTTTTTGCTAACCCTAGAGAATCACACATGATTGCTACTAAAAGAATCTTAAGATACCCGAAAAAGATAGAGGATTATGGATTATGGTATCCTAAGGAAGGTAAGTTTGAATTGGAGGTCTATACCGATGCTGATTGGGCTGGAAATGTAGATGACAGAAAAAACACCACCGGAGGAGCATTCTTCTTTGGTGAAAGACTTGTAACCTGGACAAGTAAAAAATAGGCTTGTATTTCTCAGTCTACAGCTGAACCAGAGTATGTTGCTGCTGCTACTAATTGCTCAAACATTGCATATATCAAGCAAGTATTGGAAGGAATGAATGAGGTAATCATTGACCTGGTGATTATATACTGTGACAACACTAGTGCTATTAATATTTCAAAGAATCTAGTGATGCACTCTAAGACAAATCATATATCAATTAAGTATCACTACTTAAGATAACAAGTGCAAAAGAAGCAAGTGAAGTTAGAATTTGTTACATCTAAAGAACAACTTGCCGATATCTTTACAAAGCCTCTACCAAAGGACACATTTGAATACTTGAGGACTAGACTTGGGGTTCGTCCCCTGTCTACTGGTCACTAATGTGATTTGGATGTTGCATCAGCTTAAACTTATCTAAAGATCACACATGCTGATGCAACATAGTTCACACTTTGAATAATGTTCAAGGTTGTGATTAAGTTTGAAGAACTGAAACAGATTGGGATATCAGTATACAACGACTATATTGGACAACAAAGAGTTACTTAGCTACTACAGAGCTGATTATTTATTTGTTTCTTTGGCATTGTTGTCAAAGGGAGAGATAAATAATATGAAAGAAAAGTTAAACATGCACTGATGAGAACTATCTAAGGGAGAGATAATCTGAAAGAAACAAAACATTGAAATAGAACATTGAAGATCAGTTACAGAGAACAGAAGCAGGAATATGAGAGCTGAAAAGAGCATATCTAATGATTGGCATTACAACATTACAAATGTTTAGTAACATAGTGATTAAACATATTAAGCTAGGGAGAGCTTGTACAACATTTGTTCACAGAGTTGTAGAATACATGTTTGGTATGTGTATGGTACATTTCATATTACTTGAGTTGCCATCAATGCCAAAGGGAGAGATTGATGAACTACAACTGATTTAGAACCTGAATGAAGAATCTATGATTAAAGATCACTGAGGAGTTGCTGATTAGATATGTAAGATGATTAAATTAGTATTATGTTGTCATTGATGTCAACTAGCTTGACAGTACTTATCTTGTAAGTTACTATACTGATACATTTGAAGAAAGGTGAAAGAGATGAAGAACATAAATATCTACATGAGGAAGATGTGTATGACATATGATGATAATGAATACACTAAGTAACTTGTTGATGAGTCTATGACTTGATGATATTGACTTTATTATGTTGCGTTCATCTATGATGAAGAATAGAGCTGAAAGACACAAAGTAGTGTTGTCGATAAATGAAGCATTCCAGTATACACCAACGAAGTGTAGTGTATACCAAGCGCAGTGTTAATCGAGCTTGTGTTCACCAACACATTTCTTTGTTAACCGAGCAGAACAGAAAGGAATTAAATGATTAGCTTAGCCGATAAATTGATGAGCTGGAAAGTGTATGAAATCGAGGTAACATATAAGGTTTGTTATGAAGATCGACGACTAACATAATTCAAGGAAGATCTAATGGAGCAGATTGAAATGTGTTACTGACACATCAACTGAAGAAGGTTAAAGAGACAAAATCAATGAATGAGATTAAGCGGAAAAATCTAATGGACAAAAAGAAAATGATTTACTCGTCTATATAAGAGACATTGGTTTCATTGTTGAAACAATGCCAGAGGAAGAAGATAATGCATAATCATCACGTGAAAAAGTTTTCATGCATTTTGATCATACTGGTTAGTGAGAACCGAATTGCAGAATAATTACCGAGGTATAGAGAGTAATTACTGACAAACAGTAAGTTGATTTAGAGTTGAATTTGAAGTGATATATTGATCAGAAAGATTTGTATGAGCTGAATATTGATCTGTAAACTATAATTGAAGTTGTATCAAGACAGATCATCTACTGTTACATATTTAAACATTGTACATAGTCAAATCTCTTAACCGAGTGAACTAAGAAAGTCTTTTTATGTTTCATTCATAGAGTGAACATTGTTATCCTGTCAACCCCAGAGTGACTACTGGTTGGATGATAACTTCTTGTCTAAAATCCTCTAACAAGGTCACACCTAATAGTGTGTTTGTAACTTTTAACAGGGTTGGGTCTTCACCGACCTCACTTCAGAAGAGTGAACATTTTTGGGTTGCCGGTCCTAGGTGGTTTTTCCCTTCATAGGGTTTCCACATTAAATCTCTTGTGTTATGTGTTGATTGTGATATTTGTTTGTTATCATACTTTGCATATTACATGTTAGATTTGATCGGTAACTACTATAAGTTTTAGACTGATAATCGGTAAAAGCACAAACAGTGAAAGTATTTTATGTTTACCGAGTAGCAGAAGTTAAAGAATTTGTTTTGGATTATACATTTTGTTTTGAGACACTGGATAACTGATTCACCCCCCTCTCAGTTATTCTAACAGTAAGCACTCCCATGATTACAGGATGCAAGCTTAGCAAAAAAGATAAATCCCCTGATGTAAATCAAGCTCAATATAGATCTATGATTGGAAGGTTGTTGTACCTAACTACCACAAAACCTGATATCTTGCAAGAAGTTGTAGTTGTAGCTCGATTCCAAGAAATGCCAAAAGAAACTCATGTTCTAGTAGTTAAAAGAATAATTAAGTACCTAAAAGGCACTATGGATCTTGGTTTATGGTATCCAAGAGGAAAAGACTTTTCACTCACAGCCTATATAGATGCAGATTTGGGAGGCAATATTGATGATAGAAGAAGTACAAGTGGAGGAGCGTTCTTCCTCGGTAACAGTCTAGTATCATGGTTAAGCAAGAAACAAGGATTGATAACTTTATCTACCGCAGAATCCAAGTATGTTGTAGCAGTAGCAAGCTGTACACAAGTGCTTTGGATGAAGCAAACTCTAGGAGATATCAAGATTGAATTTGGGAATCCTATTCCCATCTTTTGTGACAACACAAGTGCAATCATCATATCAAAGAATCCAGTCATGCACTCCAAAACAAAGCATATATCAATTAAATACCACTTCCTAAGAGAGCAAGCACTTGAGAAGAAAGTCAAGTTGGAATACATCAGTACAAAGGAGCAAATAGCAGATATCTTCACAAAACCCCTTCCAAAGGATACTTTTGAGTACCTAAGGGAGAAATTGGGAGTAGGATCACTCTCATCCACTCAATAAAAGTTTCATGAAGAAACATGATTTTAGGGGGAGCTAGTCTAGCCTTGTAGACCCTTTGCCATTGATGACAAAGGGGGAGAGATTGAAGTAAGGGGGAGCCTTACACTATTAAGATCATATCATTCAGAAGTTTCCATCAATGACAAAGGGGGAGATTGATGAGATATAGTCATTGATGTCAAAGTTAAAGACATGTGATATAGTTACTTCATCTATTATCATCTGAGATATTGTCATTGAAAGACATAGTATATATGATAACAATATACTGAATGATATAGTTACTTCATCTATTCATATTAGAAGTGTGAATATTTCATTAGTCTGATATATATATATATATATATACCATGACTCCATTATGCTAAAGTACAATGAAAATTCTATATATTCGGAGGCATCTGTAATATGAAAAAGAAACATCAGATAATGAACAACAAATAGTTGAGACCAAAATCACATGAAGACAAACTAGAATAAAGACAAAAATCAAATAAAGACAAAAAATAGATAAAGACAAACAATGTTTATTTGGAGGCATCTGTAATATTAAAAATAAACATCAGATGACGAACATTGAATAGTTGAGAAAAATATCAGATGGAGACAAAAATCAGATGAAGACAAACTAGAATAAAGACAAATAGTGTTTACTGTGATTAAAATATTAGTAAATAGACAAGAATCGATATTGTATACAATAGTAATAAACAGAAATAAATAAGAGACAAATTGCCACATCATCCTAAGAGACAAAATGAGCCACGTAAAATAGAAAGAGACAAATGATGACTGCTGACAACCATGAAATGGGAATACACGTCAGTTTGTGGAAGGCTCATAAATATATCCACGACACAGAGATAAATAATACACAACAATCATTAGTACATGCCAATGTTGGAGCGTGTGATATATGTATCGTGTTGTAATAGAACCAACGTGCAAGGAAAACATATTAAAAAGGGAGCATTATAGATTTTACAACAAACACAAATGAAGCTATTGAAACAAATATTATTGATGACATAATATAATAAAAGGTAGTAAGCGATTGACATGTCAGAGCAGTGATTATAAATCAAATTGCATATCACAAACATTTCGATTAAAAGGAAATAGCGATATACAAAAATAAAAGAACCGCTGAATCTTATTTTTCTGCGATTACAATTAAAATAAAATATAATTCATTTCTAAAAAGACATAACCTTTGGATTTGAAAAGTCACATCCTCTTATGAGTAAGATATAAAAGATAAATGAATCATTTGTAAAAATACAAGCAGAGAGGGAAGTGTGATAAGGAGTCAAAAAGGTTATATATTCAGATTTCTAGTTTGATATATATATTCATATTAGAGGTATGAGATAAGTGTGAAGTGTGAAAAAAGTGAAGAAATATATATAGTAGAAGATTGGCTGGCTTTAGATTAAAGAGTAAATTGCATCCATCATCAAGTTGAATAAGCAACTATATAAAGGTGGAAATCCAGAACTATATTCAGAAATGAAGTAGGTGCTTTGCTTCAAGGTTGGTGCCTTCAGATAGTGGGAGTTGCAACTTCCAGTGAGTTGGTGCCTTCAGATAGTGGGAGTTGCAGCTTCCAGTGAGTTGGTGCTCATATAATTAGAGGTTGGAGCCTCTAGTAGGTTGGTGCCTACAAAACATTGTAAAAGAACAAATTAATATAAAAAGCATTTATTTGCAGTGGTTTTCTCGCGCATTGGGTTTCCACGTAAACATTGTGTTATTGTGTTGATGTGCTTAACTGCTTATTTCTATATTTGAAGTTACTTATGTAAAATGGTTTTAAATTTAAAAGTTGTTATTATACTGATTCACCCTCCCTCTCAGTATAATTGTGTGCTCTTCACCTGCAAGATTTTGAAGATCAGATTGTTATCTAATAGTTTTTAATAGCAGGGCTAGTGGTTGTTTGCTTGGAGACAAGGAGATTGCTTGGAGGCTTGCGAGCTAAAGTTTAGATTTGCCTTAGGGTTTCCATCAGTTGCTGATTGTTTTCAGAATTGGACTAGCTGGGGTTGGGATTAGATCTTTGTTGATCTTGTTGAACTGTTTCTTGATTGTAATTGGACATAACCTAGAAGGCCTTACAGACGGGCATGTTAATGGAAATTCAATTGAAAACAATTGTCTTGTTGTGTTATTCCGCATTGAGGTGTTTGGCTGCTTGTCAGGACTGTCCTTAATTGGATCTTCCTTGTCGGTCCTGCGTCAGAAAATGATACATTGTTGAGTATTAGGAATTAATTTATGAAATTATTAGAGCCTTTTATGATGTGAAATGCCAATTTAAAATATGTCAACTCTTTTTCCAATACCTTGGTTTACTCTTGCATATGTAAATTTGAACCCGTACCTCAAATGTATTAGTTTTTTAAAATTCTAGAACATGTATCTCTTGGAGTCTTCAACTTGTGTATACAAAAAGGTGGTTTCTATAGACACCTTTGAGGAGTTAGCTAATTAGGGGAACCATATATTGGCCAAACATCAATCACCTAATAAATAATATTCAACCAAGTATTGAAGACAAAAGCCAAACATGCCTAAATGTTGGTGTAAATAAACGACGAAGCTTTGATGCTTTGATGTTTTGTCAACAAAAGTATCACAAATGTACACATTTAATGTATAATTAGTTGGTTATGTGGTGAAACCATGTGTTGAATATTCCGTCATTCTCTCACTTATGGTTTGTTATTATTTGTTTGTTTTTATGGTTTGTTGTGAACCTTGTGAGTGCTTTTTTAAATCACATAGTTCACCGTCATCACATGTATATAAACCCAAATCATACTGAAGTTAATTCAGTTTATTACTCCACAAAATTTTATATGGTATCAAGGCAATGCAAAATCTGTGCTTATTATTTTGGGATGTGAAAAGATAGTCCATAAGTTGGGGGATCAATTTTCATTGGTGTGCAAAGAGCTTGCATTGTTCCGTGATTTGTATCATTCTAAGATTATCATGGATTGCATGATTTGTTTTGATCTAGTTCTCATCGTATTTGGTGGCTATGGCTCTTAATGCTAGGTCGAGATCTATTGAAGATCTCATTGGTTGTCTCTGTACTTTGTTTTCTTTTCTGACAGTCTCATCTCTGTGATAGCCAATAACAATGTCATGAAAGACAACTATTGCACCTTTAGATCGGGAAAAGTTTTTGGGGACGTTAATTAGAAAATTGCACATTCTGGAAGTCGAAGGAATTGGCAGAGATGTCATAGGAATAAGTGCAGCCACATGCGTTGGCATTTGCTTGTTCAATATCAATATAATTTAAAAGTCCAAACTGTTAGGAAAGCAAAGTGCGGAAACTCCTTCCACAATGTCAAATTCTTAGGGTAAATTTGCAGGGATAACTTTTAATTTTGATTACGATCATTAAGATACACAAAATTGAAATAGAGTAAAGAAAAAATTCAACACAGACAAAACACGACACTAGATTTATGTAGGAAAACTCTTATATAGTCCCTTGTATTAAAGTAAATAAAGTTTACATATAAGTCTACAGACAAAACTTTCTTAGGTGTTTTCACAGTCTCAGTTCTTACAACATACAGAGTATACCCCAATCAAATAGTTCTCAAAGATAATAGTTACAATTGATTTGTAACTAATGATCACCGAGTATAGCCTCCAACATTCAGTTGAACATTATCAAAACTTACACTACGACTGTTTCATCCTTGAGATTTATACATCTTCGTTCAGGTAGTTTGTTTCAGTTTCCATTGAGCAACTGTCATTCTCACCAGACATCGAAGAGACTCTCAGAACTCCTATTGAATTTCCAAAGATCACTCCAGCTTGGAACAAGCATATAGTTCGATCAATCATCCTTAGAAATCTCAACACAATCACCAATAGACAACACACAAGTCAGCAAGGTCAAAACCCGTGGTCCCCAACCACTTGTCTTATGGCTCATCAGGGAAGCACACACTATCGTAAATGCCTTCAAATATTAATCCGATACCCCGATCATTGTTCATTGGAGAAACTACACCGATGGAAGCCATCAAAGAACATATAGTGTCAAAAATGCTCTCACACAACATACAAATCACAAAAGTTACCCCGATCTATTCATCAACAACAGTCTCACCGATAGAAGTTCATCGAAAAGAGTAATACTATCAGAAAGACATCCACAAGTTACGGCTAGCACTGATGTCACACCGATCGGCAAGACAGTCTGAATGTGCTCTTGATACTGATGACTGTTGACACTTCATGTCCATCTTCTCATTGGCCAGACATTAGACAAGTCTCCCCAAAACTATCTAGAAAAAGGTTCTAGTTTCTCATCGGAAAGACAATGGGCATGTCCCACCGAAACTATTCTTATAAACTCTTATTCAACCAATAATTTTGAGGCACTCCTAAAAAATCTCCCACTTGAAAAAGAACTTATTGACACCTAAAAAATACTCAGATACTACTGAGAATCATGGGCACCAAGGCTCATCTTACTGATACACCATTTGAACTTACCATGTTACATACCATCATGAACCAAAGTTTACCATCTTCTCCATTGAGACACTTGTAACAAAAACATGAATGGTCTCTTCTCATGCATGAATGTTCCCCCCTCTTATGATGCCACTGCCACTAGACATTCATAGAAGTCATCCACAGAGAAAGCCACACAAATGTTGCACATGAATCACAAATTCTATGGAGATCCCAAAACGCAAACACTCTCCACAGTGTGCCACATGAATTCCCAACATATACAACTTGTAACACGCAATTTCAAGCCTCAAGTGCAATACCTATCATATACATGCTAAGAAGCTCCCACTGCACTGGTAATGTCAAATCTGAAATTAATCCATTAACAATATCACATAGAAGTGTAACCATAAAAACCTGTAGTATCAAGAGCATCCACAATAATGTGTAATAGTAAATCAATGACTTGCAAGCATAAATCTCACAACAAGTCTCCAAAGCTCTCCCCTATTCTACACAACCAACAAAAGAACGAGATAAAGGATCTACAATGCTATCTCTCACATGACATACATGAACACAAAACAGTGATGACAAAGCTCCAACCAATCCCAAACCAATTTGGTCAAACTAAACATTTAGGAAGATATCCAAGACCTTAAGAGATAACACTTCAAGTCAAAAACTGTATCATGTCCTACACACCTCTAAAATAGCCAACTGTGTCAAATATGATCTCCTTCATAGAACCCAAAACAAGAAGCCATAGAAAACTCAAATCACATCTAACCTCTTACAAGAAGATCAAATTAATACCATTCCAAACTACGAAATCATGCCCAATATTCTATCTTGCAATGCCAACAATCATTCAAATGAACCATCTAGAACTAGCTCACACCATAGCTCTAGATTCATATCTATGAAAGATAAACATAAAGATAGTATACCTAAAAGGAACACTAGGCAATACCTCTCAAGTAGTAAATCATGAAGTAGACCAAGAATGGGGGATGAGAATGCTCATCCAAGATATCCAAGCCTCCAAGACTAATCCAAGAACAATCTCCTCTTAAGTCCATACCATGTGAATACTGCTTGAACTTTTTGTTGGAACCATTAACCATTCCAACACATACATCTCTAATCACAAGAGAACACCAACATCACCTATGTCTCCATGTATCCACAAGCACCTGTAACTGATCAACCCATGCCAAACTCCAAATGCAAAACAACAATATCATGAAGTACCAAGCAAATGATCAATCTACTGAATACACAAAAATTGAAACAAGGTCAATGTCAAAGTTCCAACCATGGAAACATGAACATAAGCATGAAACACATTATCTAATCCACACCTTTACCAAGGACCTTTCTGAGCCCTCAAGATATCAACATCTCCACTCACATGAATATGACCATCTCCAAATAGTTATCCAGCAAATGTGAAAAATCCTTTTGCAACAATAGGATCTAAGGCACCCTCCAACATTCACAACTCTAATGAAGATCATCCGCCATCTCATGATAAATCTACATCACTACCAACAACTCCAATTGAATTGAGGTACTAACTCATTGAATTGAGGTACTGACTCACACATGACATCGCGAAAAACATCTTCTACATGAAGATTCAATTAGTTCAACCAAACATCAATTGATGTATGTCTTGCCAAAGTAGCAAAAAGGCATCTCCATCATCACTCTGAGAAGATGCATAATTTGAAGAATTCTTCTTCTTTTTCTTTTCCACTTTACAATTCCTTCAGATATGACCAATCTATTCACAATTCCAAAACTTCACTTTGGACTTCTTTCTAGGAGACTTAGACCTTTCCTATGACTTGGATTTAGAATTCTTGTCCTCCTTGCCTCCTTTATTTGATCTGCCTCGAACAACAAGAGGCTCCTTAACCATTTCAAAAGATTTACTTCAAGCTTCTTTTGCTAACAACGAAGCAACTACATCTTCCATTTTGAAAGTGGTTGTTGTACTTCCAATAGCCATTACCAAATGTTCCCACATGTGAGGCAAGGAACACAACAAAAGCATTCAATGATCATCATCATCAATCTTTACTCCTAGTGAAGTTAATTGTGCAACAATCATGTTGAAAATATTTAGGTGATTTTCTATAGATTTACCTTCATCCATCTTCAAGGAGTACTTCTTTCTCAGGAATAACTTATTTATTAGATACTTTCCCTAATAAATGTCACCAATTTTCTTTTACAAGAAAGTTGTTTTCTTCTCCTCACGAACATTTAACATAATAGAGTCTTTTAAACAAATTATGATCAACCATTTGGCTTTTCTATCTGCGAGATCCTAGTCCTGTTGTTTCATTCTTGAAGGTTTAGTGGCAGTCTCAACTGGTGCTGAGAGGGGAGGGGTGAATCAACATCTATAAATTTTTTTTAAAAAATCTGATGTAGTATACTACAACTGTAAGCAAAACATATTCTAGTATAAAAATAGCATCAAACAATCAACCAATAAGAAACACCAGATTTATCACGTGGAAACCCAAATTGAGAGAAAACCACAATGTGAGGAAACCTCACAAATTCTGCACTCTTGTGAAGTGTGCCCTGTTAGGAGCCTTCCCTGTTAAAGGATTACAAACACACTATTAGATGTGGCTTGGTTAAGGGATTTGATACAATAAGGCATGTTAGAGCATGCTTGGTTAGAGGACTTAGAACACCTAAACAAATGTCACCCGGTTAAGGGATTTAGTACAAGGGACATGTTAATGTCCACCCAAAATAATGAGATTTCATGATTGTAATTTTTAGAGAACAATAGAGGGTTTGACCTTTTAGCAATGATTTTGCATAGCCTGATAAGATCTCTATTATAATCAACTGAGAAACATCACTGGTCATTGCAGGTATGTTCTTATTTGCTGTTGTGCTCTTTTGCACACTCTTCTTTCTTCTCTTCTCTCTTCACCTTAGCTTCTTCATCATATAGGTTCACTCTTTACTTTGGCAGAATGAGGGCAGACTATATTCTTGTCAGGCAGAGGAATATATAGACTTATTGCCCTAATTACTTTTCTCATGCACAACCTGTTTAAAGATCATCTTCGGATCCATCACCCAGTGGAGTATTAGTTCACTTAGGAAACATCCGATGCATACTATGCTTTATCTACTTTATGAAAGACAACAACATATGTGTGTCACAAGCTTTTCTTCACAAGAGATATCTCCATGATTTAATGCCACAAACTTCAACATTAAGACCTTCAATCGCACCTCATACCAATTGAATTGATAACTCAAAGTCTACCAGATTTAGTGTAGTAAATCCCGGTCAAAGAGTTAGATAACTGTGTCTTGAGTATGACTTTCCCCAGTTCATCTATCATGATGAAGTCTTCACTTGATTGGTAAAGATCCTTAAGTTGTGCATATATAAGAGCTTTGACCTGTCACCTTCCCTTCCTCTGGCTATATTGGTTGCATCCTTACCTCGGTTTCTATTTTCAGTTACCGGTTGCATCTCCCTTGGTGACCAGTTGCTCTGATGATCAGATATAGTCTCTTATTTCTTGCACAGTGTCACTGGTTCCCAAACCGGTCTCTCCTAGCATTGGTTGTTGTCAATTGTTCCTGTCATTGCTTCACAGATCCAACACTGGTGTCCTTAGTCATAAATGTCAACACCTCTTTTGCCAATCAATGACAATACTTCTTTGGCCATGTACCAGTTGCAATCTTACCTGTTACCATCCCTTAATGCCAACAATCTCCCCCTTTGGCATTGATGACAAAAACTATCACAAATGTGACACTACCAAATCCACACACATTAGTGTCCTATCATAATCTCCCCCTTTGACAATAATGCCAAAGGCTTGTCAGAAAGACTACCTAAAAAAAAATTGCTCCCCCTTTGAGCATAAGTCCTATTCATCAATCCAAGTAAGATGAGGTGGATTCCTTCATTGAAGCATAATGGATTGATGAACACATTTGCAAGTTTACTAAAGATCAGGAAGGGGTATCACCCCTAATTTACCTCTAAGATACTCAAAAGTACTCTTTGGTAATGGCTTTGTGAAGATGCCAACAATCTATTCTTTTATGGGTACATACTCCAATATCATTTCTTTATTTTGTACCTTCTCTCTCAAGTAGTGATACTTGATGGCAATATGTTTTGTTTTGGAGTGCATGACAGGATTCTTCGATATGTTTATTGCACTTGTACTGTCATAGTAAATTACAATCAGTTCAGGTATCTGTTCTTGGATTCCCTCAAGTAGCTGTTTGATCCATATTACTTGTGTGCAATTGATTGCTGCAACAACATATTCAGCTTCCACTGTGGATTGTGAAATACAGTTTTGTTTCTTGCTTGTCCAAGACACAATTCTCTCTCCAAGAAAGAATGCACCACCACTTGTGCTCTTTCTGTCATCAATATTACTAGCCCAATCTGCATTAGTGAATACTTTTATTTGGAAGCCTCCCTTGTGAGGAAACCATAGGCCATACTCTTCAGTGCCCTTCAAATATTTGAAAATCCTCTTCACTTCTATTAGGTGTCTCTTTTGGATTAGCAGAGAATCTTGCTACAATGCCTACTACATGTGCTATGTCTGGTCTACTATGTACTGCATACTGTAATTTGCCTATCATAGACCGATACAATGTCTCATTTACTTCTTTTGCATCATCTTCCTTTGATAACTTGAGGTTAGTTATCATAGGTGTACCAACTGGTTTGGATTCTTTTAGCCCAAAGGTTTTGAGAATTTCTTTTACATATTTGGACTGAGAAATAAAAACACCTTCCTTTAGCTGATGGACTTGTAGTCCAATGAAGAATTTTATTACTTCTATCATAGACATTTCAAATTCTTTCTTCATCTCTTCAGCAAAGGCTTTGCTCATCCTATCATCTCCTCCAAAGATGATGTCATCTACAAAGATTTCAGCAATCAGGTTCTTTTCTTTTCCAGTCTTTAGATACATGTTACTATTGTCCCTGGTTCTTGGGAATCCAATTGTTAGGAGGTCTGAATGGAGTCTTTCATACCATTCCCTTGAGCCTTGTTTTAGCCCATAAAGATCCTTCTTGAGTTTACAGACCATACCACTCTTTTATGTGGATGTGAAGCCTTCTGGTTGTTCAATGTAAACTTCCTTCTCCAGTATCCCATTCAGATATGCAGACTTTACATCCATTTGGTATACTTTGAACTTTTTGTGAGAAACATAAGCAAGAAGAATTATTATTCCTTCCAATCTAGCTGCAGGTGCAAAGGTTTCACCATAATCTAGTCCAGCCTCCTGTGCATATCCTTTGCAGACCAGTCTTGCTTTGTTCCTTATCACTTTTCCTTCTTTATTTAGTTTATTTCTGTAGACCCACTTTGTCCCAATGATATTCTTTTCCTGTGGTCTTGGCACAAGAATCCATGTGTCATTCTTCTCTATTTGCTCAATCTCTTCTTGTATGGCCTTGACCCAATTTTCATCTTCCAGAGCCTTCCTGGTGGTTTTGGGCTCTATACAGGAAAATAAATAGATATTTTCTCTAGCCTTTTTCTTGGTCAAGGATTTTGCATGTTTGTCACCAATAATATTATTAGTTGAGTGATATGGTGACATACCTTGGAAGAACCGGTCTCTATTCCCGGTCAAGTTTTTCTAGTTGAGCAATTTCTTCAACATGGTCATGGACAACTCCTTGTTCAACATCTTGAGTTGGTCTATTATCTTCAGGTACAACATCCTTCTCCAAAGGTCCTTTTTCACGCTCTTCTCCTTTATTAGCAGTAGTCATTTTATTGAATTCAAAAGGATTTCCATCATTGTTATCTTATAGACCATCATGTTCATTATGACCGATCTTCTTTCTTGGTTCTGAATATTCATCAACCTTTACATTGATACTTTCAATTATTTTTCCTGTCCTCTTATTCAGACACCGGTAGGCTTTACTCTTGGTAGAATAACCTAGAAATATGCCTTCATCACTCTTGGGCTCAAACTTACTAGAGTACATATCTCTTTTAATGTAACAATTGCTACCAAAGATTCTGAAATAGCCTACACTAGGAGTGTGACCAAACATATTTCATAGGGAGTCTTACCAGTTCCTTTCTTGACTTGAATTCGGTTCAGTGTGTAAACAATAGTGCTGATAGATTCTCTCTAGAAGTGATGAGGGAGATCCTTCTGAATCATTAGGGTTCTCGCACAGTCAATCGGCGTCCTATTTCTTCTTTTTGCTATTCCATTTTGCTGAGGAGTCCTTGGTGCAGATAACTACCTTTTTATTCCCCGTTCCTCAGAGTAGTGAGTGAAATCGTGAGAAGTGTATTCACCTCCTCTGTCTGATCTCAGACACTTCAAGATTTTACCGGTCTCCTTCTCCACTCGAGCCTTGTAGATTTTAAACATGTGAAAAGCCTTTGATTTTTCTCTGAGAAAGAGTGTCCACATCATTCTTGAGAAATCATCTACAAAAATCACGAAGTACCTATCTCCATAGTAGCTCTTTGTTCCCATAGGTCCACACAAGTCGGTGTGTACAATGTCCAGAACTTTTTCAATAGAAAAAGATTTACTACTGAAACTTGTTCCTGTCAGCTTTCCTAACTGACAATCCTTACAAATACCTCTGTCAGGCTTTGTAATCTCAGGAAGTCCTCTTATTGATTTCTTCTTTCTCACTTTGACAATACTGTCAAATTTTATGTGGCAAAGCCTCTTATGCTACAACCAGCTATTGTCCTCTTTGATTGTAAGACAGATTTTTTTTGTTTCTCCTTTGGCTGATGCAATGAGGTAGGCTCCATCCATTGAGTCCAGATAGAACAGATTCTCTTTACTCTGTCTACCAATGGTAACATGAGCTCATGAATGGTCCTTGACAGTACAAGAACTTTTCCCAAATTCCAATAGGAAACCCTTGTTGTTTAGTTGAGCAACACTCATTAAATTGTACTTAAGTCCTTCTACCTAGTACACATCTTCACATACAACATCATTTCTAAGTGCAATAGAACCTTTTCCTTTGATAGCACATGGGGCATTGTTACCAAAGCTTACCGATCCACCATCATTGAGCTTTAAGCTGATGAATTTGTTCTTATCACCAGTCATGTGGTGAGTGCATCCACTATCAATGATCCAATCATCATGCTGATGAGATCTTGATATAAGTGTTATTTCTCTTATCACCGAGCTTTCTTCTATTATTGCAACAAATGAAATTTTTGGATCTTCAAAGTCTTCAGATTCATTGTCTATGACTCCTTCTGCAGGGTAGCATTCCTTCTTTGCTTTGTTCTTGAATCGGTTTCTCTTATCTTTATTATCATTGTCTGGACATCTTGTAGCAATATATCCTATCTTATTACAAGAGAAATATTTTAGTGGGAGCTTTCCTTTGTATTTCCCCTTTCCTCTGGGAATTATCCTAGCGATGAGTGCTTCAAACTCATCTTTCCCCATCTCTTCTGAGAGCAGATTCTCAACAAGACTTCCAATCTTACCGGTAGAGCTATTATCGGTTTCTCTTCTTTTCTTGGTGGAAGAGGTATTTACAGAAGACTTTAAAGTAGCCTCTTGCATGGGTAAGCTGTTATCAAAATCGCTCAATTCAAATGCAATCAACTTATCGATTAGTGAGTCTAGAGTGACTTGATCTGTGGTCACTGATCTAAGCTCCTCAATGACTGAGATCTTGATGGCATACTGAGGCCTTAGCATTCTCTGTATTTTGCTTACCACCTCCTCCTCACTTAGTTTTCCTCTAGCGCTTTTGATGGAGTTAATCACTTCTTTGATTCTGTTGTTGTATGCTCAATATCTTCTCCCTCATTCACCCTCATGTCATCATATTTTCCTCTGAGGCCTTCTACCTTAGCTCTTTGTACATGTGGGTCACCACTATACACTAGTTGCAGCTTGGACCACATCTTGTGAGCAGTATCTAGATTTTCAATCTCTGCATAGATGTTGTCGGGTAGCTTGCTTGCTATCATATCCATTGCAGCTGTATTTTTTGTCTTGATCTTCAATTCATCAGGAGTCAAGATACCATTGGGTTCAATGTAATCATTGGTTTCATGAGTCCAATATTGATCTTCGGTGGTCTTCATGTACAACTTCATTCTGCTACACCATAGAGTAAAGTTTTCCTTGGAGAACTTTGGTCCTTCCTTTCTCATCATCTTGAATTTTTATTTTTGTAGTTAAGCAACAAAGAAAAGAGACTTGGCTCTGATACCAATTGATAGTCCCAATCAGTGCTAAGAGGGGAGGGGTGAATCAACATGTATAAAAACTTAACAAATTTGATGTAGTATACTACAACTGTAAGCAAAATAGATTCTAGTATAAAAATAGCATCAAGAAATCAACCAATAAGAAACACCAAATTTATCACATGGAAACCCAAATCGGGAGAAAATCACGGTGTGAGAAAACCTCACAAATTATGCACTCTTCTGAAGGGCACCCTCTTAGGAGCCTTCCCTGTTAAAGGATTACAAACGCACTGTTAGATGTGATCCGGTTAAGGGATTTGATACAATAAGGCATGTTAGAGCCTGCTTGGTTAGAGGACTTAGAACACCTAAACAAATGTCACTCGGTTAAGGGATTTAGTACAAGGGACCTGTTAATGTCTACCCAAAATACTGAGATTTCACAATTGTAACTGTTAGCGAACAATAGAGGGTTTGACCTTTTAGAAATGGCTTTGCATAGCCTCATAAGATCTCTATTATACTCAACTGAGAAACATCACCGGTCGCTGTAGGTATGTTCTTCTTTTATGTTGTGGTCCTCTGCACACTCTTCTTTCTTCTCGTCTCTCTTCACCTTAGCTTCTTCAGCATATAGGTTCAATCTTTACTTTGGCAGAATGAGGGAAAACTATATTATTGTTAGGCAGAGGAATATATAGACTTCTTTCCCTAATTGATTTTCTCATGCATGACCTATTTAAAGATCATCTTCAGATCCATCACCCAGTGGAGTATTAGTTCACTCAAGAAACATTTGATGTATACTATGCTTTATCTGCTTTATGAAATAAAATGACAAATGCGTGTCACAAGCTTTCCTTCACAAGAGATATCTCCATGATTTAATGCCACAAATTGCAGCATTAAGACCTTAAATCACACCTTGTACCGATCGACTTGATAACTCAAAGTCTACCAGATTTAGTGTAGTAAATCCCGGTCAAAGAGTTAGATAACTGTGTCTTGACTATGACTTTCCCCGGTTCATCTATCATGATGAAGTCTTCACTTGATCAGTAAAGGTCCTTAAGTTGTGCATATGTAAGAGCTTTGACCTGTCACCTTCCCTTCCTCTGGCTATATTGGTTGCATCCTTACCTCAGTTTCTGTTGTCGATTACTAGTTGCATCTCCCTTGGTGACCAGTTGCTTTGATGATTAGATATAGTCTCTTATTTCTTGCACAATGTCACCAGTTGCCTTACCAGTCTCTCCTAGCACTGGTTGTCATCAGTTGTTCCAGTCATTTCTTCATAGATCCAACAATGGTGTCCTTAGTCACAAATGTCAACACCTCTTTTGCCAATCAATGACAATACTTCTTTTTCCATGTACCAGTTGCAATCTTACCGGTTACCATCCCTTAATGCCAACATTTAGTTCCAACCATTGTAAACCTGAGATCTCTATCCACCAGCATATATTCTATCTTGAGTTTCCACAACTCATAATTGCTTCCACCAAACTTCACAATGTTACTCTTCCTGACCTGCTCGTCATCTCAATCTACAATCTTGATTACTCGTCCTTTGTAAACTTCCACTATAGAAATGACACAAACAACCCATTGTACCCACAAGGATAACACAATAACCTAGCTCTAATACCACTTGGTAGGAAAGAAGAGTGCGAAAACACCTTCCATAGTGTTAAATTCTTAGGGGAAATTTGCAGGGATAACTTTCAATTTTGCTTACAGTCATTAAGATACACAAAATTGAAACAAAATAAATAGAAAATTCAACACAAACAAAATAAGACACCAGATTTACATGGGAAAACCCTTACGGGTGAAAAACCCACACACCAAAGCCAAGTCTCTTGTATTACAATAAATAAACATACAAGTCTATAGACAAAAATTTCTCTGATGTTTTCACAGTCTCAATTCTTACAACATACATAGTATACCCTAATCAAATAGTTCTCAAAGTTGCTTTGCAACTAATGATCATCAAGTATACCCTCCAACATTTAGTTGAACAGTATCAAAACTTACACTACAAACATTTCATCCTTGAGATTTATACATCTTTGTTCAAGTGGTTTATTTCAGTTTCCATTGAGCAACTGCCATTCTCACCAGGCATCGAAGAGACTCTCATAACTTGTTGAATTTTAGAAGATGACTCTAGGTTGGAACAAGCATATAGTTCGATCAGTCATGATTAGACATCTCAACACAGTCACCAATAACTGACACACAAGTCAACAAGGTCAAAATTTGTGGTCCCCACCTACTTGTCTTATGTCTTATCAAAGAAGCACACACTATTGGAAATGCCATCAACTACCAATCCGATACCTTGATCATTGTTCATTGGAGAAGCTACATAGATGGAAGCCATCAGAGAAACATATATTGTCAGAAATGCTCTCACACATCATACCGATCACATAAGTTACCCCGATATATTCATCACCAACAGTCTCCCTGATAGAAGTTCATCAAAGAGAGTAATACTATCGACAAGACATCCACAAGTTATGTCGAGCACCGATGTCACACTGATCGACAAGATAGTATGAATGTGCCTCTAATAATAATCACTATTGACACTTCACGTCCATCTCCTCAGCGGCTAGACATTAGACAAGTCTCCCTGAAACTATCTAGAAAAAGGTTCTAGCTACTCATTGGCAAGACAATGGGTATGTCCCACCGAAATTGTACTTATGAACTCTTATTCAACCAATAATTTTGAAGCACTCCTCCTCAACACAAACTTCAGGTTCCATGGTGTCTCTTAATGCTAGAAGTTTGGGATCAACATGTGAAAGAGATCTCAAGTCTATAGTGGCTGCATTTGATTTTATCCATCTTTAGTGGTATTTTATGTGATCGGCTTCAATGCCTTTTCATTTGGTGGTGCTCTTTGCCTTTGAGTAGTCCATATATTGGTTTGACTTCTTATAGATTTGGTGATGCATTTATCTAGAAGAATTAATTATCCTCTATAGGCATTTTGATTCATTCATTGAATTTATGGAGGCTTCGTATTGTTTGGATTTTTAGCCCGTGAGCTTTGAGCAATGATCGCATGATCACATGTTGCCATATTTGTGTGTTAAGATCAACGATCATTTGGATTGCAGGTTTCACTACTGTGACTAGACTATTATGCGTGTGATCGATGGTTAGAATTAGTCGTTTCAACTAGTATTGGAATATTGTTCTTGCTATTGAGAAGTCACAATTTTTCATTGACTAGCTATTCTACTGATTAGTAGTGCAAATCTCTTACACTCATGGTTGGATCAAACTACTTATTGCTAGTTGAAATTGGTAGGTTCCTTATTCACTGTACATTGACATTTGTGAAGCTTGGATCAAGGTCGTGATTGACTAGTAATTCATGCTCTGTGACTAGAAAATTATACTAAGTAACTCGAGTGGCGATACTATGAGATCGTGCATACTTTGATTGTCATAAAGTTTCTTTTGCATCTTCATTTCTTGCCCTTGTCTTCATGAAGTTAGGACCCTTGATTATTTATTACAAACATGACGCGTCTTTTAGCTGGCATGACATTTCCCTTAGCACAAATTTGTGGTTGGAGAGTTACACTCGCCAATATTGCTTCAATGAGTGAATAAATCTAGTGTTGGATTGGATTTGTGTTACAGGTTCCTTTAGAATTGTTCCTTCTGTATAGACTCGTGCAAAAATAGATGATTAATCTCATCTAATGGAAACAAATTGGTATTTGGTATGTGGTGTATTTTCATTTGGTTATTGTAATCTTCATGTGCAAAATTATGTTCAAGTTGAGAGTTATTTTCTTGTATTGTTTTCCCACTATTGATACTTTAAGGTGGCATGAAGGTGCTTCTTTCTTTGCCAACATTTTCTTATGTGGTTTTAGGCTACAATGTAAAGACTAGAGAAGATGAAATAAAGGCACTTTATTATTAGACTAATAGCCAAAATCGGAAGTTTTCCAAGCATCTTATTAGCATTGGAAAATCAAAATACAATTTAAAAGTTGTAAGCCTATGTTTTAAATAAAATTGTGTATTTTGTCAACTCTTCAAAGGGGGTGTTATTTTTCTTCCATAATGTAAGGAAGTTCTCCAAATTTTCTTCTTCCAAATTTCCAACTTCTATGTGGCAACAATTGTTCTACATGGAAGACCAAATTCAAAACTCAACTCAAGTTTGAGGAAGTTTGGGATGTGGTTAATGGACCCACAACACGCTATTAGACATATGTTGCTGAGTATAATTTTTTTTGATCAAGTCAAGAGAAAGACAAAATTGATCATTTTGTTTAGTGTGTCTGATGAAGTTCAACCCTTTATCCATGACCCTTCCACAACCAAAGATGCATGTGACAAGATCAATATGGTGTATGAGGCAAATAATTAGAATCAGATTTTGAATTTGTAGAGTCATATACATATCTTGAAGATGAAGAAAGGAGAATAGTTGGAATCCTTTCTCAAAAGGGTTGTTGAGCTAAGGGCTTCCATACAAGTATTGGGAGAAAAAATTGAGGATCCATAATTGATGCCTATTGTTCTACGGGCGCTACCTTCCAAATATAAAGTCTTTGTGACAACTTTGAATGTCACCAAGACAACACTCACTCTTGAGAAGCTAGTGAATCTTCTTCAAAGGAAGAGTCTATAAGCTAGGAGCATGGTGAGGAGGATCATGCCAGGACTACATGTCATAAAGGCAAAAAGCCTATGACGTAGTTGAATGCACCTCCCAAATCTGGTAATTCATCCAAACCTTAGAAAAAGTGTCCAATTTGTGAAAGAGTTGGACATGATGTGAAAAATTGTTGGTACAACTCCTTCAAAAAAGGAACATCCAAAAAATCACATCAAAAGAAGCCATTTCCAAGTGGCAAACCACAAAATGGGAGTAGAAGGACAAACCTAAACAATAAAGCAATGTTGCTGAAGAAGAAGATTTTCTAGACAAGGAATACATGCTTTTAGATCACATTCTAGAAGATAGTTCACATTCAAACTCAATATGGTATGTGGACTCAATTGCTACAAACAACATGACTAGATAAAAGTGGTTTCTCACATTGAAATCTCATCATAGTACAATCTCTCTAGGAGATGATACCACCTACAAATCTAAGGTATTGGTGACTTCCCTTTGCAGTTTGACATACATCACAATAGGCTTATTAATGTTTTGTATATGCTAGGACTTACCAAAGATATCCTATTTATTAATCAGTTTCTTGATCACAAATTGAGAATTGAGTTTGATAAAAACTAGGATAAAAGGGTATGTGTCATTCATGATAAGTCTAAACATTCAAAGATTGTTACATGTGCCTCTGAGAATGGTAAAATGTTAAGTATTGATTTAATTAATAATAATCAAGCCTTGGTGAATACAAACAATCATCTTGCCATGCTTTGACATCGTAGATTTGGTCACTTGAGTAGTAGTTACTAATTAAAACTAAGTAAAAAGTTACGGTCAAAGGGCTTCCATAACTTGAGAAGTGAAGTGTTTTTTGTTCGAAGTGTCTTGCTACAAGAAAAACATAGAGCACCTTTCTATCCAAGTGAGCACAAGCCACCCTTTATAGTTGGTGCATACTGATCTGTGTGGCCCTATGATGCCTAGTCATAAAGAATACAAGTATTTTCAGCCTTCTGTTGATAAAACAAGAAATATGTGCATATATTGTTTGCATCATAAGGATGAAGCCTTTTCCCACTTCAAAAAATTTCACTCTTGTGGAGAAAGATATGAATTATCACATTCATGTCCTCTACTTAGATCAAGGGGGTGAGTACACTAGCACAAAATTCTCCACGCACTTGAAGGAAATTGGAATTAGGCACCAATTGACTGCAACATACACAACTTCACAAAATGGGGTTGGTGGATGGATAAATTATATCATTGTGGAGATGGTTCAAAGTATGTTGAAATATTCTCAACTAGAGCATGCATATTGGGTTGAAGATATACACACTGTACTTTATCTCTTGAGTCATGCACCAACCAAAACCCTTGACAACATCATTCTAGTGGAAGCATGGATACGAGTAAAACCTTCTAGCTCTCATCTTCATGTATTTGGATGTGGTGCCTATATGCACATTTCTAATCAAAATAAGAAAAAAGCTAGATGAAAAATCAACACAATGTATTCTTTTTGGATGTAGTAACGAATCTAAGGTACATCAGCTTATAGATCCTAAGACAAAGAAGATTTACATTAGTAGGGATGTAATTTTTTATGAGAAGAATGATGTAAGTTCTCCCACATCATCATCTACTTCAAATAGTGCTCCTATATTCAACATGGATGAGAAAAATGATGGGAATATTGGTGTCCAATTAATACCCGCCAATGTCACAAAACCATTACCAAAGTGGTATACTAGTACCATTCGAGATGCAAAACTAGACAAAGTTCCAAACAATTCCACTTCAGGTCCAAGGACTTGCAATATGACTCACAATGAGGTAGATTTAGCCTTGATGAATTATGTTGTTGATAATTTTTAGCCATCTACTGTTCAGGAAGCACTAGATTCAAAGCCTTGGAAAGAGACTATGGATGCCGAATATCAATCTCTAATGAAAAACAACACTTGGGAGCTTATTAATCTACCAATTGGAAAGAATGCAATAGGTCATAAATGGATATTTAAGACTAAGTATAAAAAAGATAGTAGTATACATAAACATAAAGCCAAACTTTTAGCCAATGGTTATGAACAAAAAAGGGATTGACTATCAGGAAACATTTGCTCCCTCTGCAAAAAATTAAGACCATTAGAATTATATTTGCTTTAGCTGCCCACTTTGGTTTGAAACTATACCAAATGGATGCAAAAATTGCATTTGTTAATGGAGACCTTAAGGAAGAGATCTTTATGACCCAACTAGAGGAATAAGTTGCACCTGATAAAGAAGAAATAATGTCTAAATTAGTCAAGTCTGTATATGGTCTTAAATAGGCTCCTAGAGCTTGGTATATTTAAATTGATGAACATCTGCTACAACATGGTTTCACTAGGCATCCATATGATCCAAATCTCTACCTCAAAGATCAAATGGGGGATATTGTAATCATTAATGTATATGTTGATGACCTTGTTATCATAGGAAATTTAGAAGCAATGGTTGAAACAACAAAAAATGATCTTAAAAAGACTTTTGATATGATAGATCTTGGGCTACTGCACTATTGCCTAGGCTTAGAGGTATGACAAAAAAATAACCATATCTTTGTATCACAAATAAAATATTCCAAGACATTGCCCAAAAAGTTTAGAATGATGGATTCTAAACCTACAACTACTCCTATGGAATTAGGTTTGAAATTATCTACCTCTGATACATCTCCTTAGATGAATGCAACTCTCTATTGTCAAATGATTGGATGTTTGATTTACCTGACATATACCAGACCAAATATTAGTTTTGATGATAAATATCTATCAAGATACATGCGAGAACCAAAAATATCTTGTTGGAAAACAACAAAACAAGTACTAAGGTATATCCAGGGTGTAGTGATTCATTTTTTGGAATATAAAAGGAATGATCAATTATTCTTGATAGGGCATATAGATGCAGATTAAACATGTTCTATTGATGATAGGAAATCTAAATTTGTTTTTCTTCTTCTTGGGTTCAAGAACTATTTATTGGACAAGTAAAAAGCAAGCCACAATTGCTCATTCCTCAACATAAGTAGAGTATCGTGCAACAAGTGTATCGGTTTGGTTATGTCACATATTAGAAGGATTGGAGGTACAAAAAAACCATCCTATAGTCCTCTATTGTGATAAACAATTTTCTCAAGATTTTCTATAGTTTAGTGTTTCATGAATGAACCAAGCATATTGAAGTTGATTGTCACTTCATACGAGAACATGTTCAACAAAACAATCTCCAATTCTACTCAACATAGAAACAACATGGTGATATCATTAGCAAGCCACTTGCACGTGTGAAGTTTGAAATTTTCCAAGATTCTCCTATTAGTATTTTAAAGAAATGATGTAATAATGGGGGAATGTTGGATATTTCATGATTCTCTCATGTGTGGTTTTTTTGTTTGTGTTTATTTTTTATTAATGTAAAAACATGTTTTGAAGGGACCCGCGACCCTTTAAATGTTTTTTAAAGCCCACAAAAAAATGGGACATGACTACTACAAGTGTTTTACCAACAGGATCCCACAAATTGAAATAAAAAGGCCTGCAAGTAGCAGTGTCAAAAGGCCAGCAAGAAACCAAAAGCGAAAGAAAGGACCAGAAAAAAATCTAGCCCAATCACCCACACCCAGGAAGAATTATGATTTATCTTTAGCACTGCCCTTATGGGAATGAAGATTCATGCAAAAAGAGGGCATAGATGTCATGGATTTATTTCCCTTCACAATAATCCAACCCTCTTCCACCTTAGCAGCCACATCCTTCCAATCCAACAAACCCATTGCTAGAACATCAAAATCCTGAGAAAGATTGCCTACAGAGAGAACATCCACCATCTCAGGCGCCCACACAAGTACTCCCCACATGCACAACATCACCAATGATGCTACTAAAATTGATAGCCTTAGCACTATCAGAGGAAGTAGACACTAGGGGCCCAATCCCACACACATCTAGAGAAGCAATTGGAAGGACAAGAGATTGTGAGCCATGCTTAACAACCACTCCACAAGTAACCAGATCAGCCTAAGAAGAAATTGTAATATCTTGCGCCACCACCTGAGAGAAGCTCTTTTATTTTTCATATTTCTTCTCAACTGCGTAATGTTGGTTAGAAGAACATTTCCACCATGAAGCTGACAAAAGTTTCTTCTCTAACCCGCAATGCTCAGTTGCATGACCTGTTTTAAAACATCTTCTACACCTGAAGGGAATCCCTTCATATTCCAAAGTTTGAACCCAACAACCCTTAGAAGATTTGATTAAGATTTTAGCAGGCAACCCATTTGAAACATCCAACCCATTTGTTGTTTGTATTTGTTATTATTTTTTTGCTAGTTTTTTTTTGTACGAGTGATAATTTTTTATTTGTTGTGAACCTTGTGAATGGTATTTTAAAGCACACAATTCACCGTCACCACATGTATACAAACCCAAATCATAATGAAGCTAATTCAATTGATTACCCCACAAAATATGATACACATTTCTCATATTTTTATTGCTCACACCACTTGTTTGCTTTTTATTTTGGTAGTGTTTATCATTCCTCTCTTATAAAATTATCATGGATTTCATCTATTTTTGAAATTGATGAAAATGAGATTGAAAGAGCTTGAACCCTTATACAACAAATCAACCAAATTTTAGATATATTGTACAGATCAAATAGTACAACAAAATGAATTAGAGTGGTATACAATTATAGTGTAATCACTCCTCACAATAGTAGAAAAAAGAAAGCACATGGGACCTTGACCCAAATTAAACAATGTTGGATTTAACTTTGTTGAAACTTGCACCATTCACTCTAGTATGAGATTAGAAGATGGATTTAGAAAGGCCTTTCTTTAGCTTTTGTACAAAATCCATGAAATATTATTGTCCAAGTCCACATAACAAGGAGAAATCAGTAAGGATTCCCCATAGAGGGCCATAATGGAATGACAAGGAAAAAAAGCCAAATGTTGAACTACCATTGTATGCATATGTTGAAGCTAAAATAAAGTGTAAGGTATAAAAAATTGAGTCACTTGAGGAGGTGGATGAGACTTTCCAATGGATTTTATTTGTTGATATGAACAAAAATTATATAATTTTTTAAATTTTTTAACTAGTTAGTTATATGTTCATTATTGCAAGGTAATGATCCTATATATTGTCACACCTATAGAAATGCATTGAAGAGGTATGACTTTCAATTCCTTAGCAATAATGATTAAGACTATTAGTACATAACTAAAGATCATAAATAGTTTGGAGTTTGCTTCAAATTTATTTGTTTATGTTATCATCCTTTTAAGAATAGCAATGTTTAGAGCCAACGTAATGAATAATGAATGTTTATTCCAATATGTTTATGCATTTCTTCTATGATGTGAGAATACATATATATTTAAACTATACTTTTTATTAGTATAATAAACATATATCAATATAAATTTATGGTAAATACGAAAATGTGATCATTGTATATTTTTAGAATATTTATTTATTTTATTTCATTTTGTACTTGTATTTTTGATATGTTAATTATTTATTAATTACTTGAAGAATTTTATTCTTGTGAATTTTCTCTAATTGGATTAATCTATGTGAATGATAAGGAAAAATCGGTTTATAAATTTAATATTATTTTTAATTGATTCTTCAATACATTAAAATAGAGAGTTTAATAGAATACACATTTTTATACTATTATTTTTCATGTTAACCATTATTGTTTATTAAAGGTTAAACATGTTTTCTTCAAGGGCCCCAAAACCCTTTACAAAGAAACGTTGCCTAAAAGATAAAAGAAAGCCAATTGATAGCTAACCATTAGCAAACTAACAAAAATTAACAAAACAATAAAAAAGAAGCATAACAACTACTATAACTCTTTAAGAATCTTGGATGCTTCAATGTCTTTTTGTAGAAGGTGTCCATGCAGGTTGGATACCTGTTGAATCCCTTTTTTTTAAACTTCAAAGGGCTTCCCAAAGTGACTATGAGTAGGAACACTCAACCCCTGCTTCATTGAGTAAGTACCATGTTTACCTTTAACCAAAAACGTAATAGCATCACCAAAACCCATAGTTATCCCCATCGAATCCCCAATTCTCATGTTGTTGACCTCATTGAGAATGCAGAGCCCTTCAACATTGTTCTTAATTGTTGTATGACTCACTTTCACAACATTCTCCAACTTCTAATGAACCTTCTGAATAGTATCATCCAACATCTTGATGCAACCCTCATACTCATTTTCATTAGGCTAATGTATTTAGAAAAATCCTCAAGGATTGCAAACATCTTTTTGTTCTTAGCCCTATTTCTAGAAAGAGCCTCACTACTTTCCATTGCCTCCATATTTTTTTGACTGTAACTTTACATTTACGTTATTGATTTCAAGAAAAACCTACTTAGATAATTTGCATTGTCCCACCACACTCTTCTTAGCCAAACCAAGTATATTGTAAATACCCTTCGTGTTCGAGTCAAGATAGTTGAAATCCTCAAAAAGTTCATGTTGAGGAGGAACCTCGCCTTCATGAGACAAACCCATATTCCAGTCTTTATCCATTTCACCCTTTTTTGTACAAAAATATTGTATTGAGTGTTATTTCAGGAAAGAGAGTATAACTTGTAATTATTATTTATATCATGTACATGTGCATGTCTGGATTAAGCACTACTTTATTTATATAAATTCATTATTTCATGTGGATGTTGATTTATTATTTTTCATTTTTATATTGATGAAAATTATGACAATGATTTATTTGTGAGATATAGCTTTACCTTTAGACTTTCCTCACACCTTCATGTGGAACTCAACTCGAAATTGTAGTGACAACTACTAATCATAGCAATTAATGGTATATCCAAGTTGACAATGTTGACACTCATGATTAAAAATGGCCTTATCCTCAAGGGGAAGGGGATTGTGATAGTCCCACCTATGCTTCAAAGAGTTAGAAACTATTAGGTTAGGAAAGAGATCGGCTAACCTATTTCCCTCCCTATAAGTATGAGAGATATGATTCTCTTCAAAGGTTTTAAGAATGAACATAAAATCCCTTATAATACTTCCAATAGTCTACCTTGGCCTTTGATCTTCTTTTAGGAAATTAATAATATTCAAAGAGTCACCTTCAATCCAAACCTTCTTCATTTTCATGTTAATAAATGTTATCATAATATGAATTAATTAAATCTTATTTGTTATTACTCATATTTAATTATGTATATTGGTTTATAGTGTTTTCTTGAAGTAAATGTATTAGGGTATCTTACATGGAATGACCTTTAATTTAGTCCACAATTATAAACTTGCCTTTGAAAAATTTATAATTTTTTGTGATTCAAGACAAATGATCGCACCATTTTACTTTGCAATTATATTTAGTTCTCTCTACAAACCATTTTTCAATTATTATTTTAGTTTGGCTTAGATAAGAAGACTTGAAAAGAAAATATTGATTTTTTTATAAAATTTGAATTTCACCTCACTACAAAAAAGATTTGTAAAACACAAACAAAAAAATGTGTGAATTTATTAATTAAATACTTGTAAGAATAAATATTATTATTTTGGTCCATACCATAATACAAACCATAATCCAAATTTTTCTTTTGAAGGGTACTTTAGCCTATGGATGTGGTATAATATTTTTTCCCTTTTTATAGTTGATTAACACCTTCCTTAGTTGATGCATTAAAGGGGCCATGCTTAATTGGTGATTATTGCAATAATATTTCCATAGATGATGACTGTGCCATTTTCTAAGTTTACTATTTGAAATCTACCACAATCATTCAATTAAACCGACATGATAAATAAGTAGTAATATATAATTATGTAAGAAAATCTAATGTGATGATTTCTTTTTTTTTTATTAAAAATAAAAAAGAATTTTGAAAAGAACCCCACCCTTATACAATCAAAACACCTAGAGGGTAACATAATTGCCATGAATCTAAAATAATGTTGACATAAACCAATGGTATTGAAAGTTCACAACCTAACCAACTTGCACAAAAAAATACTACATTTAACACACCTCTATTATGAGAGTGAAAATGAAAACCAATTTTAGGAGGGTTTCCTCCTTTTTAAAATAATTGCCCAATAGCCCAAATTGACCTTGTGAGAAAAGAAAAGAAGGTGACGAGGGAAACGCCAATGAAGCTTCATATAGAATCATAGGGGCACCATGAGAAACTATTAGATGTGTAGAGGAATGAAAATTAGATAATATTAGTATCTATAACTATTAATGCTCCAAAGTTAAAAGAGGGCTACACATCTAAAGCATCAATATTGAAATTTTATGGAAGAATGCTTACCACCAAGAACCAAATCTTGTGATATAGATGGAGACAATTCGATTGCAGTGACTCATAAAAAATCATTTGTAACATAAAGGAAGGCCTTGAAATTGGGGAGCTACGTCCAAAGATAATTTACCACATGTAAGATGATATTAGTTAGAAGAGCCTTGAAGATGTAAAAAACCACCAAGATGCAAGTGAAAGTTTTATGGGTAAATGTTGCACTATTATGATCGATCAATAAAAATCCCCTCAAGACATATAGGTAAAAAAATGAGATTCATGTGAAATTGAATTAGAAGATTGTGCCAATGAACACAATGACATATCTTTATTTACAAATATTTATACATCTCATTTTATTTACTTTATTCTAATTGAGTCACAATATTATGTAAAATAATTATATGATATGATTTTCTTGCTTATTTTATAATAATAAATTATTTTATAAATTATGGTTTGGAATATGATTGTTTGGTGAGAGCTTCTTGTGGTAGTCATAAATAAGGTCACAAGGTCTAGCCCCCACCCCCATCTACCTAGGTGGTAGTAGAGGACATGTTATGCCAATGCCATCAATTATGTTAAAAAATTTACTTGAGACAATGTAGGTTTTAGGGGGCTACTTGATTCCTGCAATCTAAAAAAATACTTGATAATTTAAATACTAATATACATTTATAAAAAAAATAATTAATTTTAAGTATTTGAAATAGACATATTAAATATTTTCTTTTAAGAGTAATTTGGATTAATTAATTAAATAAAGCAATCATCTTCAAATCAACTTTGATTAAATAAGTAGTTGGAGTGGAGTTGATAAGATGAGGTAATATAAAATAGAGAATAAAATCATGCTATAAATAATAACAAATAAAGAGATTGAGTTCCAAATCTCTCCTTATAGTTTTGGGAGGATTCTTATTACAAGGCCATTGGTAACTCTATGTGTTGCTTCTTAAATGTTGATGATTCCACTTCTTAAATGAGACACTAATTTCACTTGCATTCTTGTGGATATTGACATGTCCAACACTCTTCATGGATATGTGGTTGTGATGATTAGGGATAGGCTTTGGACTCCAATTGATTATTACAACCATCTTATTCAATATTGTCATTACTTCTAAATTGGTCACTTGGTTAATGATTGTTCTCTTTCATGTTGTAAAGGCATTAGTACTTGGTGGGAGAATGTTAATGAAGATCACTTGATTGTCCATGCTTTTGATTCTTTGATAGATGATTCATCTCTAGGTAACAATGGACCCTTTGTAAGATTTGGTTATGAAAGTAGCCACCCAAGATCTAGAGGCCTAATCAAAAGAACAATAACAAGACAAAAATAATATGAATACAATAAACTATATTCCTATCAGTAGTGTAATAAAATAGATCAACTAGATGAGTGAATTAACTAAATTTACTTCATAGAATATTACAAAGAAGATCCCTTCGTTATGTAGGTCAATTTGAGACATAGGAACATATGAGATTATAAAAATTATATTTATCTTATGACATAACACATAAAGTGATAACATATCACCCACCTATAGTGGAAAATTGAAAGTGTCACATGTCCACTAAAGGTGGATCACCCTCTAAGGTGGAAAGGAGTTTGTGCAACACATATACTAAAGGTGGATCACCCTCCAAAGATGGGAAAGTGATAAAGTGATAAGTCCACCAAAGGTGGATGCCCCCCTTAAGATGGTAAATTGATAATGTTTTTAGAACTACAACTGATAGACTACTTGGAGAACAAAATGGGAGAATGTGATGATGATCATCGACCTACTGAGGTATATGTGAGACATGAGATTAGTTATATTATCATTGATGTCAACTAGCTTTGACTTTACATATCATGATAGTTGCAAAAATCTAAAGGAGGTGATGTTGGTGAAGGAAAAGAGATATTAGCATGAAGATGAGATGTATGAGTAAGTTATGAATAAGGTATTCATTGAGAAACTTATTGATGAGTCTATGATAGTATGATAATGATTTGATTGACTTACATGATTCTACTAAGTGTTGAAGATCAAAAGTGTACAAGTTACTTTGGTCGGTATATGAAGAACTTAGTGAACACCGAGCAGATGTAGTGTACAATGAGTGCGGTATTAACCAATTAGGAAGAAATTGACACATCACATTATTGACCGAGCAAGAGAAATAAGGAAGAACATGTGATTTCTGACATGTGATGATGAGATGGATGGATCTAAAAGATTCCAAGGATAAAGACAAAGTTTGTTATGAAGATCTACATCTAGAAAAATTCAAGGATGATTAGATGATGAAGATTGAAAATGGTTTAAGGCACAAGTTTCGAGGAAGGTTAAAGAGGCAAAACCAACTATGGAGATTAAGAGGAAAAATCTATGGCTAAAATGAAAATGGTTTACATGTCTATATAAGGAGACAAGAAATAAAAATGAGAGAGAGGATCGCATGAGGGATGCAAATTATTGGGACATACATGTGAAGCTAGTCAGACAGGTTGGAGTGAGAACCAAGTGATTCTACAAACCAAACCGAGTGATAGAAGGAGATAACTGAGCATAATAGAGTATAAGGAAGAAGGATAATGAAGAGATTATGATGAACTAAATGATATTGAGCTTAGTATAGATCTGAATACGAGAAAAATAAGTTGCATTTAAATCGGGTCATAAACTGTTTCTTTCTAACCATTGCTACAGTCAAAATATCTTAACCGAGTGAGACTTAACCGTCTTTTTCTATTGGCATTCTATGAATGCTACTTATTTTCTAGTTGACCCAAGTGAATGTATGGTCAAAGAATTGTTAGTGATAAATCCTCTAACAAGGTCACACCTTACAGTGTGTTTGTAACCTTTAATAGGGTAGGATCTTAACCGAGCTCACTTCAGAAGAGTGAAAATTTGTGGGTTACCAGTCCCAGATGTTTTTTCCCTTAACAGGGTTTCCACATTAAAAATCAAGTGTTAAATGTGTATGGATGTGATGTTTTGATATTTTACTTTACACATTACAGTAACTGGTTAGATTGGTATATGTTAATTACTAGTTGGTTTACATTATCTGACAGTTGGTTAATTGATCAGTAAGTCACACACATGTTATTACCGAGCTATTTATTTTTTCAAAGTTGATACTATACATCTAAAAGAAATTTGGGACTATAGGATAACTGAACATAACTGATTACCCCTCTCTCTCAATTATCTAACAATTGGTATCAGAGCACAAGTACTTGAAGGAATAAGTTTGAAGAAATTAAGTTAAAGATCCAAAGATGTATAAGAGAGAGTTACCAGAGCTAAACAAGGATAATTTATCAACATGGCAAAGTAAGATGAATTTGTATCTATCAAGCATTAAGGATTCTGCACTATACTATTTGGAAAATCAATTCATAGCACCTACATGTCCTTTGATTGTCACACAGATGAAAGAAAGACAAGACCATAACACAATGATGATTGATATTACTTCTTCTCTATCAAATGCTGAATTTGAAGACATTAAGAATTGTACAACTGCAAAGAAATGTGGGAAAAATTGACACTAGTTCATGGTGGAGATCAAAATGTGCCCAGGGAAAAGGCAAAAAGCTTAAGAGGAAAATTTGACGATATGAAGATGAAAGAAGGTGAAAACATAACTCAATACAACAATCAAGTCAAGGAAGTGGTGAATTCTATTCGAGGAGCGGGCGGAACTATTGATGAAGAAATTGTGGTAAGCAAAATTCTTAGAACACTATTGCCTTCCTATGCTATTAGAGTATCTACAATACATGAAATGCGAGTTGTACCTGGTAATGATGTTTCCCTTGATAGTTTGATTGATAGATTGATTGCATTTGAGCTTAACAACTTTGATAATAGTGTTGTATCTAATGTGGAATCTTCATTTATGTCATCTTTAAATACTGGAAGATTGAGTAATAGACATCAGATAAGAAATGGAAGTGATTATGAAGCTGAAGAAGATGGACTTGAAGAACTTGAAGCATTAATGGCTAGAAGACTACCGAAGGGAAAAGGAAAATACAGAGGTAAACTACCCTTAATATGTTTTAAATGTAAAGAGATTGGTCATATTGCTACTAGATGTCCTGACAGGAATGATAATGAGAGGACAAGTGAAAGATCAAATGAAAGAAAAAATGATAGAAGAGATTATCGAGATCACAGAGGTAACTGACAAAAAGGAAACAGAGAAAACTGAGACTACAGAGATAAAGGAAAAAATGCATGCTACCTAATTGAAGAAGAAGATGATACTGAAACTGAAACTGATGAAGAAGAAGTGGTGTATGTTGCAATGAAGAAAGATTCTAAAGAAGAAGAAATATATGTAGAAAAGACACCTATTTCTAAAGTAAGAAAAAATGGCACTTGGATTATTGATAGTGGCTGCACACATCATATGACTGGTGATGGTGATAAACTTGAAAATCTTGAACATTATAATGGAGGATTTGTAAAAATGGGAAATGATGCACCTTGTCAAGTGAAAGGTAAATGATCAATATTGCTAAACAACAAGATCAGATGTGAAAATGCTTATTGGGTGAAAGGACTTAACTATAATCTATTGAGTGTAGCATAGTTGAATAATATAGGTCATCGAGTTGCATTTTAGAATGGAAGAGAAAATATCTATGATGATGCTAGAAGATTGATTGGTACTGGCGAACAATCAAAAGGTAACCTATTTTATTTAGAGAATGTTGAAACTTCATGTTTAATGGCTAAAAATGATGATGTTTGGTTATGGCATAAGAGGTTATGTCATGTGAATTTTGACAACATGGTAAAGATCAATAAGAAAAGGAAAATTAGAGGTTTACCAAGTATATCTAAGCCTGACCAAGTGATGTGCAAACAATGTCAAACAGGTAAAATGGCAAAGTCTAGTTTCAAGAGCAAACATTATTCATCTAATGCAATTCTGGATTTAGTTCATACTGACTTATGTGGTCCAATTAGAATTTAGAGATATTATGGAGATAGATATTTTATCTTATTTGTTGATGACTTATCTAGAATGATGTTTGTTATGTTTCTAAAAGAAAAATCAGAAGCTTTCCAAATGTTTAAGTGGTACAAAGCAAAAGTAGAGAAAGAAACTGGTAAGAAACTAAAATTTTTGAGATCTGATAGAGGAGGTGAATTCATTTCTGATGAATTTATTAACTTTTTTAATGAGCATGGAATCAAGAGACAAGTATCTACACCAAGGACACCACAACAAAATGAAGTTGCTGAAAGAAGGAACATGTCAATTGTTGATTGCACTAGATTATTGCTAATTGAAAAATAGGTTGCACAAACTTACTAGAGAGAAGCTATCAATATTACTGTCTATACACTGAACCAAGTACAATTGAAGAAAGAGTCAAACAAGACACCTTATGAGCTATGGTATGTTTATAAACCTAATGTGAGCTATTTCAAAATATTTGGAAGTAGATGTTACATTCTAAAAGATGATAGAAATGGAAAATTTGATTCTAAAGGAGATGAAGACATATTTATAGGATACTCTACTAAGAGTAAGATGTATAAAGGTTTGAACAATACTAATAAAAAGATGATTGAAAGTGCAAATGTGAGAGTTGATAAATTTGTAGAGGAAAATGAAGAAAACAAGAAGGAACCAAGAGACCATAGAAGATTTGTTTACATACAAAGTGAAGATCCTGACACTTTATCCGAGCAACAACTTGGTGTCACTCAACAATAGAATACTGCTACCGAGGAACAACCCTTATAGATCAAGCAACGTCAAATAGTTACCGAGGAAAATGATGATCATGCACCGAGTGGAGAAAATATTAAAGAAAAAAGAACTGATCCTCTATTAGAAAAATAAGTGAGAAGACACCATCCACATGATCAAATAATTGGTGACAAAGGAGCATGAATGATAAAAAGAAGTAATTTGAGGAACAATACATGTTTGATTTGTGAATTTGAACTTTGAACTATTAAGGATGCATTGGAAAATGATGATTGGATTAAAGCAATGAATGAAGAGATCGAGCAGATACTAAAAAAAATACATGGACATTAGTACCGAGGCCTAAAGACAAAAATGTGATCAACACCAAATAGATTTTCAGAAGCAAATTGAATGAGAATGAAGATGTTATAAGAAACAAGGTAAGATTAGTCTACAAAGGTTATGCACAAGAAGAAGGAATTGACTATGTAGAAACTTTTGCACTTGTTGCTAGATTGGGAGTAAGAATTTTACTTGCATATGCTGCTTATAAAGGATTCAAGGTATATTAGATGGATGTCAAGTCTACATTTCTAAATGGAATACTTGAAGAAGATGTATACATTGAACAACCTAAAGGTTTTTTAGATCCAAATCAGAAGAAGATGGTTTGTAAGCTACACAAGGCACTTTATGGACTGAAACACGCACCGAGAGCATGTAATGAAAGATTGCACTCTTATTAAATAAGGATTGGATTTGTTAGAACAAGTGATAACAATAATCTATATTTGAAAGGTTGAATCTAATGATAAAATTCTTATTGCTGAAATATTTGTTGATGATATCATATTTGGAGGTCATGATACTTTACGTAAATCTTTTGCTGATGAAATGAGAAAGGAATTTGAAATGTCAATGTTTGGAGAGATCAAATTATTTATTGGTTTACAAATTCAACAACTAAAGGAAGGTATCTACATCACACAGTCAAAATACATTAAAGAGATCTCGAAGACATTTGGCATGGAAGACTCAAAGCTAGTTGGTACACCTATGGTAACCGGATGCAAACTAACCAAGGATGACAAGTCAACATGGGTAAATCAAACCTTATACAAATCTATAATTGGAAAACTAATGTATGTTGTGCATAGTAGACCAAATATTGCACATGCTGTTGGAATTGTAGCTAGATTTTCTACAAATCCTGGAGAGACACATGATTATTGTAAAATGAATCTTGAGATATTTGAAGAACATTGAGAACTATGGACTATGGTATAAGAAAGAAGGCAATTTTGAACTTAAAGTCTATACATATGCTAATTGGATAGGGAATATTGATGATAGAAAATGCATTACTGGAGGAGATTTCTTTTTAGGTGAAAGATTAGTAACATGGAGATTTCTTCACCTTGGATTTTGGTAGCTGCAGATGGGGCACTGTTGGTTTTGTAGGCTGCTGGATCTAGGGTTTTCTGGCAGCTAGAACTTTTGTTGGGGTTTGCCCATCTACTAGCTCCTTTGCGAGTCTCTTGCTATCAGTTGGAACTTCATTGTTCACTGGTATTTTTTGGTCTGCTATGGGTTCATTGTTTGGTTATGTGCCTCTTGCCGGTGCTTCTTTTCCTATGGGGACCTTATTGTATGCTAGTATTGTTTTGACCGGGACCTTGACCACTCACTTTGGTGTGGTTGGGAATGGTGGTGGTCTAGGTTTCTATGCTAAGGGACCTTTCCCTGTCTCAAACCCTATCCGGGTCTCCTTGGATGAGGAAGTGGTGGAAGATATTGAGTTTGCATCCTCTGAGTTTTTTTTTCTTATGGTGTGATTTATCTCTTTTTGGGTTTGTGGTCGAGCCTTCATAATTTGCATCGGTGGATCTCCTCATTGAGAACCTATTATTTTTGGTGCTTTTCATATTTAGCCTATGGCAAGGGTTTTTTATTGCTAAATTCACTAATGTTGAAGATAGAAAGTTGATTTTGTGCAATCACTCTTTCTCTTGGGATAACCGTTATATACTGGTTATGAAACAATGGTTTCCCAACTTTTCCCCCTCTTCTGAAATATTTAACAAGATTCTGATTTGGGTGAGACTCCCCTATCTTCCCCTTCATCTTTGGGTTGAATCCCTATTTGAAGTGGTGGGAGAGGCTCTTGGAGAATTTTTGATGGTGGATGAAGAGTCATATGATATTATGCACTCAACTTATGCACGAATACTGGTAGAGATGGATTTCTCTAAGGGGTTACTAGAAAAGATTAAGTTAGAGTACTCAAAGACTTCCTGGATTCAAACTTTGGACTATGAAGGGCTTCCTTTTAGATGTAGGAAGTGTTTTAAAATGGGTCACTTGGTGGCCCAGTGCAGATTATAGAGGGCTAAGACCAAAAGGTCTACTTCTTGGTGGAAGTGCGCTTCTTCTAATTATTATACAGTAGTTAAGAAAAATATTAATCTTGCTGATAATGTTGGTCTTGAGGATGTTCCTCTTGTAGGAACTATTCCTTTGGGGTCTATTATCACTGCTACTAGTAGTTCTAATACTGATTAGTATGTTGGTGTTTCTTCTACTGGCATTATTTTTGCTAAATCTAATGGTAATTCTCCTAGTAGTTCTATTACTGCTGGGGTTTCTCCTATTGGCTCTGGTCTTGTTGGGTCCACTAAATAGTCTACCGATGTTTCTTCTGTTGGCATTTTTCTTGGTGGATATAATGGTAATTATCCCAGTAGTTCTTCTACTGTTATTGTTCCTCTTGTTGGTTTTAGCCTTGCTGGGTCTAGTGACATTTTTGCTGGTAGTTCTGGTGCTGGACAATTTGCAAGTTTTTTATTTGCTGGTTCTATTCCTGTTGGGTCTACTGGTTTTCTTCCTGGTAGTTCAGTTGTTACTGTTGGATTTAATTCTAGATCTATTTTGGTCTATGTATCTTCTAATTATGTTGTGCGGGCAGCTAGTTCTAATTCGGCTAGACTTTCTATTGTTGATGAGAAATCTAGACCTAGTGTTTCTCCTTTGTGTAAGGAGACATGCCCCTTTTTTGGTTCAGTCCAAAATTCTCTTATTGGTTTTATTGTGGTTGGTTCTTCTTCTTCTTCTTCTTCTTCTTCTTCTCTCTTGAGGCCCATTTCTCAAGATTGATAGGAGAAGGCTTCTATGGTAGAGGAGGGGTGGACCCCAGTTATTGGTAAACATCATAAAAGGTCCTCTCTACAATTTGATATGATTTTGTGCTCCCAAAAGAAGAGAGGTAAAGGAAAATATTAGATTTTTCTTATTTTGTTTTGGTTGTGGGATTCGGGTTTCATTCTCTTTGGGCATATTGGGTTTTCCCCTGTCTTGCCCATTTCATTTGGTCGTGTTATGTGTTATTCTTTTGGTTTGTCTTGGGTTGCTTCCTTATGTTTGTTAGTAGTGTTCTATATTGGGTATGTCATTGAATATCTTTATGATCTCTAAGTTGTAAGGGGTTTCAAGATCCCCTCAAAACCCATTTTTACCTTAATCAAAAATATGGATACGCAAGAAACAAGATTGCATTTCTTAGTCCACTGTCAAAGCCGAATATGTAGCTGTTGCTGCTAATTGCTCTAATATTGCATGGATAAAGCAATTTTTGGAAGGTATGAATGAATAAGTAATAGATCCAGTGACAATCTATTGTGACAACACAAGTGCTATCGACATTTCAAAGAATCTAGTGATGCATGCAAAGACAAAGCACATATCCATTAAATATAATTATGTAAGGGATCAAGTTCAGGAGAAACATGTCAAATTGGAATATGTGAAATCACAAGAATAACTTGTAGATATATTCACAAAACCCTTACCGAAGGATACATTTGTATACTTGAGAAGTAGACTAGGGGTCCTTCCCCTATCTAATAATCACTAAGGTGATATACGACTGCAACAACCTATTCTTTATCAGAAGATCTAATTATGCTGATGTAAGATGTTCACACTTTTAGATTTCTAAGGATGTGAAGAAGGTAGAAGACAAGATGAAACTGAGAATATATGTACATGAAATGTAGAAGAATCTATAAAGGAACAACAAAGATACTTATTTGGCTACTGAAGAGCTTACATTTTGGCATTGTTGTCAAATGGAGAGATGATTATGCATGAAATATTCAGTTAGGAAAGAAGCTAACCAAAAGGGAGAGAATATGCATTGAACATAAAAGAAGAAAAATAGTCATACAGTAAAGAGAAATACTACAAGAGAGACAGATATTGCGTAGTGATTAAACATATTAAAAAGATTAAGCTAAGGGAGAGCTAACCAAGTCACAACATAAAGACCAAGTTGTAAAAACTTAATATTTGATTGGTATTCAATGGTATATTTCATATTGTGTTGCCATGAATGCCAAAGGGAGAGATTGTTAGAACTACAATTGATAGACTATGGGTGAACCCACAATAGTGGGTTACACTTTTTTGCCTGAACGGACACTGAACTCTATATTTTGAAAAAAAAAATGAGATTCAGATGCATATTGTCATTAAATAATTTGAAATCAAAAGATAAAGTAAATTAGAGTCTTTTAGGATTTTTTGTCTAGATTCTAAATATATTTTTTTTTTTAATTTTTGAATTAATTTGAATGGTTTTTTCTTTATCCTATGAAAACTGGTATGTTGCTAAAAACATCATTTTCAAAGAGTTACATTGTTTTCATAGAGCATAAATTTTTTAATAAAATATATATCAATGTGATTCTTTCAAATTTAGTTTTGTAACATCCATACGAAGGGCATGCAATTAGTTTGATGAAATTATCATGATTATTTTATATTTTATTAACATTTTAAGTTGACTAAACCATAATTTTGACATACCTTGACTACATGGCTTATAACTTGTCGTGTATTTGTCCAATTTCATTTTTTTTTAATAGAAAGAGAACTTCAATACCTAGGGCATAGATATTTTTTAGAATTTTTTTTTCTCTCATTTACAATTTTTCCATAAGCGTCAAACATAGAGGGAGACATACAGTGAAATATCTATGTTTAGTAAAACTAAAAATACAAAGTCATAATAAAATTAATATATATTAACATTATAATCATTGGAAGGATTTTTATCAGTAGTACCTTACTACATATATAGGTTTGTCAAATGGATTCATTTGATTTTCCAAAAGATAAATTCAAAGTGATTTTTTATCAGCATTTTAATAGGTGCGAAGGAGACTCCATTGTAGTTATGAATGAAGAGTATATATGTTATATCAATGTTTTTTTTATCTAAGAGGATTTGAGCTAACCATTTGTAATTAATTCCTTCAAATGGAACCTCTCAAGGCTTAAATCATAATATTTTATTAAAAATGTGTTATTTCAGCAAAAATCAGCATGTCTTAAAAAGTGTAACCCACTATTGTGGGGCCACGTCTATTTGGAGAACAAAATGGGAGAATGTGATGATGATCACCGAGCTACTGAGGTATATGTGAGACATTAGATCAATTGTTATATTGTCATTGATGTCAACTAGCTTTGACTTTACTTATCATGATAGTTGCAAACATTTGAAGGAGGTGATGTTGGTGAAGGAAAGGAGATATTAGCATGAAGATGAGATGTATGAGTAAGTTATGAATAAGGTACTCATTGGGAAACTTATTGATGAGTCTATGACAATATGATAGCAATTTGATTGACTTACATGATTCTAATAAGTGTTGAAGATCAAGAGTCGACAAGTTACTTTGGTCAATATATGAAGAACTTAATGAGCACCAAGCAAATGTAGTGTACACCAAGTGCAGTATTAACTAAGTAGGAAGAAACTGACATATCACGGTATTGACCAAGCAAGAGAAAGAAGGAACATGTGATTGCTAACATGTGATGATGAGTTGGATGAATCTAAAAGATTCCAAGGATAAAGACACATTTTGTTATAAAGATCTACGACTAGAAAAATTCAAGGATGATCAAATGATGAAGATTGAAAATGGTTTAAGGCACAAGTTTCGAGGAAGGTTAAAGAGGCAAAACCAACAATGGAGATTAAGAGGCAAAATCTATGGCTGAAATGAAAATGGTTTACATGTCTATATAAGGAGACAAGAAATATAAAGGAGAGAGAGGATCACATGAGGGATGCAAATTGCTAGTGCATACATGCAAAGCTGGTCAGATAGGTTGGAGTGAGAACCAAGTGATTCTGTAGACCAAATCGAGTGGCAGAAGGAGATAACTAAGAAGAACAGAGTAAGAGTAAGAAGGAGAATGAAGAGATTATGATGACCAGAATGATATATAGCTTAGCATAGATTTGAATACGAGAAAAAGAAGTTGCATTTGAATAAGGTCATACACTATTTCTTTCTAACCATTGCTACAATCAAAATCTCTTAACCGAGTGAGACTTAACTGGCTTTTTCTATTGGCATTCTATGAATGTTACTTGTTTTCTTGTTGACCCAAGTGAATGTATGGTCACAAAGAACTGTTAGTGATAAATCCTCTAACGAGGTCACACCTTGCATTGTGTTTGTAACCTTTTACAAGGTAGAATCTTAATTGATCTCACTTCAGAAGAGTAAAAATATGTGGGTTACCAGTCCCAGGTGGTTTTTCTGTTAACAGGACTTACATGTTAAAAATCAAGTGTTAAATGTGTATGGATGTGATGTTTTGATATTTTACTTTACACATTACAGTAACTGGTTAGATCGGTATATGTTAACTACTAGTTGGTTTACATTATCTGACAGTCGGTTAATTGATCAATAAGTCACTCACATGTTATTACCGAGATGTTTACTTGTTCAAAGTTGATACTATACATCTGAAAGAAATTTGGGACTATAGGATAACTGAACATAACTGATTCACCCCCCTCTCAGTTATCTAACAAATGTGGTAACACCGTCGAAAATGACAATATTCCTATGTGGCCCCTAAGTAAACTTAAGTGAAATGTCTATTTTGAACCTAAGATAATGACTTACCAAGTGCAACAATTAAATACACCAACACTCTTAACTTCTAATATGGCCTTATCATGTCCAATAGACCCTATTGAGGAGCCTCCTACTCTATGCTCATGACCTAATTTTCTTGTATCGTCAACTAAGCTCCATATTTACATTGAGATGGATGACCTTCTTTCACCTCATTGTCATATTGCTCTCTTCATTTGCCGATGAGCTCTTTGTGAGGATATCTTCTAACACTCCGCCTAATATTGAGAATTTGGATGATAATATTGTTGGGACTATTGTTAGGAGGAAATGTTTTTCTTTTTCCACTTCCCAAACTCATACTTTGGTTGTGTATAATATCCACAATGATTTTTTATATTTAATAAAAAAATACATAAATAAAAAATTCTGAAATATCTTCTAATATTTTAAAACTCTTTTATGTTGGAGATAATATAATCAAAATGCCAACAAGAAAGATTTTAATTTATTGAAAAATTTGGCACACAATTATATCATCATGCCAAAATATTTGGGAAACTTTCTTGTTAATTTATTTGATTGTTGTACATTAAAGGGGCTCCTATAATAGTGAAAAGTACACCAGCAATAACACCAACAAAATAATAATTAATTACATTCCATACTAGAAAATAGAGCTAAACACACTATAACAATGACCCAAATTGCAAAGAAATGCATTGAAACCCAATTAAAAATTGCATAGTTTGATCTAACATAAAAAAATGAGGTGTGGACAACCACACAACAAAAAACTAATGTCCATACAAAAAACAATATCTTCTATCAATAAAAAAGAAAATAAAAATACTAAAAACTACCAAAATCATTCCTTAAAGCGAAAACTTTGAATATTTTTTAATCCTTAAGCAAAATGGTTACCTCTTAATGACATTACACTAAAAACCCCTTAGTCTCTCAAGCTTAGATAACCACAGAAACCATGAACATCTTGTCCACAAGACTTTGACTTTGATGATTTATCATCCTTTGAAGTATCTACAAGCATAAGCTCCGTGAGAAATAAAGATAAATTAGCAATACGCTCCAAATGATAGTGTTTTCTATTTAAAAAATGAAATGTCACAATATGGACATCCAAATTTGTATTCTATTCATTAATAGACTTATCCATACATTTTATTGAATTAACTCCAAACAACTGTAACCACCAATCTATTAGGAAAAAATGTGTCATACCCAATATCACTTAATTCATTTCCTACATAAGACATGGGAGACAAGTATTCATACGAGCTTATAGAATAACCATTATGCCAAGATCAAATAGTTAAGATACACGATAACACAAGATATACTCTAGGAAAATCCTCATGAGGGAAAAACCTAACCTCCAAAAGCGTCCATACTCCATCTTATTATTCAACAATAAAACAACACAAACACTTAAAGAGTTAAAATTAACACTTTTCAAAAACCAAGTATTTTCGATGCATCCTCTGTGTGTCCAAGCATGAATACATACATCTCATGCCATGTTTCACATATGCACTCCTCATAAGAAATCAATAATTACAACCCACTCAATTAGCCAACTTTAACCACTAAACATGTTCTTTCTTATATAAAATCAAGATCACACAAATACAACCAACTGGTAAAGTAAAACCATGTGATTTAAAACTATGAGTCTACAAAATCTTTGACCCCACATTTAATATTGGATATTAAGTTTTCACTTTTTAATATTTTCTAATATTAAATCAAATATATTTCCCTAATGTTAGAGCTACATTAAATATATTAGATTAATATTACATATAACACATAAAGTCGCTAGCGGTGGAAGTCCCCTTGGGATGTCAGACCAACTACCTTGTTGAAGCTTCTGCTACCTTCCATGGCCTGAGATTGGCTAGTCACTAATGCGCCCAAGATGGTGTGGCTAGATGGTGATTCTAATAATATAATCCAATGTTTAAAGGGCCACCAAAAACCTTCATGGATGATTGAAAAATTCATTAAAAATTATTTGAATATTTTAAGGACCTTTCAAAAAGTGCATATAAACCATGCCTACCATGAAGCCAATGAGGTTGTAGACTAGTTTGCAAATGTGGGTGTCCATGTCAATAAAGAGATTATGTGGCACCTAGGTGATCGTGTGCTAGCTGATGTTATAGCCCTGTTGAGGTATGATTTATCTCAAACACACCAAACCATCCCTCCTATGTTATAATGATGGAATGTATTGAGTTGGTCGTCCTTGCTATTATTATGAGGAGTGTTATGAATTTGAGGAGATTTTGAATGTTTACTTTCCTTAGTCTCTTGCATGCTTTCTCAATGCTTTGTAAAGAAATTGGGTTGTTTCTATTCTATATTATGGTCTCTCACCCATTTTTGCAACCATGGGTGGAGATAGGCATAGGATTGAACCTCTCGGCTGTTAGGCTATTAGAAATGAAACCACCATTAGGAAAATCCTAAAGAAAGGTCACCTAACCCCTTTTATTGAGAAATTACTTGGTTTTGATCCCAATGTTCCTATTAATTTTGCCAAGGGCTGGAGGGATGGACATATTTATCTGTTTAGAGCGTATTTTTAAATTGATGAAAAATGGTGGCGGAGGTCACTAGTTTGTCCATGGAAGGGGCCAAGTTTTACAAGGACAAGAGGCTCTTGGATGTAGTAGTAAAAAAGTTCCCAAAAGATAAAAAGGAGAAGAAGAAATAGACCAAAACCACTAAGAGTAACTATGGCATAGGAAAGACAAGATCAAATCCATTTGGTGTTTTGTGCTTATGGTTATAATGAAATACATTACCCTAGACGATCACTATACCAGGGCTCTTGGGCATCATTTTTTTTTTTTCCATTGAACCATTTTAGGCATAAACTGCACATCTTTTTTCCTTTTCATCTACAACCTTCTATTAATGCCAGTATTAAAGAGCATAGGAAAAACAAAAAAAGCTTAGTCCTTTATGAGGGCTTACTATTATTAATTTTTGAACATTTGAAGTCTCAACCATCTCCTTCCTTAGTGGCCCCTGATTCTTCCTATGAACTGGATACTGAGGAGGAGTCTGAGAGGCATTATTTTAATGATGAAGATTGGGATACTGATATGGATGAGTCAGACTCAGAGCTAAAGAAGAAAAATAAGAACTTCCAAAACTCTAAGAAGGCAAAATCTCTTGTTTCCATGACTAATTCTAACTCAGAGCCTCATGCGATGCTAGATAAGCCTATGCTTGTTACTACTAGGGCTAAGATAACCCCTTTTCATAGGGATCTTAATGTGGATTCCCCCTACCTTAGTTTGGAGAGGGAAATCCATGATGATGTTCTTTCTATAGCTTGTGACTTTGTTGTCGACTTATTTTGAATGTAGAAATGGATTTTCAATGAAATCAAAGAGATTAACATAAATATCCATGCTGCCAATACTAAATAGGACAACTATAATGTTGAGAAGTGGAGTGTTGAAGAAATAAAATCTATTGTGGATTCTGTACATAAAATAATTAATATTGTTAATGACCTCAAGAAGGAGTTTGACAACATGATGCTAAATTTGGAAGAGAAATCCAAGAAGGATTATGATGGGAGATTTAAAAATCTAGAAAATGATTTTTAAAAAACTAATGAAAATCTCATATCCCTTGTCATCTTCAGCCACAAAGTGGTTAAAATATCTACTAAAAGAATATAATGGTTCGAAAACTTAAAGGCCTTTAGCATCAGGGGGTTTTGGTTAATTTTGATTAGATTGAGAGGGCACAAGAGGAGATCACTAGTCCTTCCAAAAGGACTACAACCAATTTGAAGAATAAAACCACCAATCAAAACATTCAGGATCTAGAAAAGGTTTCTCTCAACATGATGGGGTTGGAGGCAGAGGTAGTGGAGGTTCTTAAGAATCTTAATTATGTTTTCTGTTGTCTTTTGTCTTGTTTAAGGTTTTTTGTTATATTTTTTTGTGACTTTTGACTACCCGATTTAATTTGTTTATCTTTGTAAGGAGCATTTTGTAAAAAGGGTTTTGGGTCCCTTCACAAGTACTTTCTTGATCCTTAATAAAAATACATAAAGTGGCAAGAAGAATATTAATCCCAGTGATACACATCTTGGAGACTTGGTTGTCAACACATCCTTGGGGAATTGTGACATGGCTTAACCGATTCCCATGGGTCGAGTTAAATCTGACATTTACATTGGGCACTGACAGTTCAAGCTTTTGGTGCAACGACAAATGATTCTAATAATTAATATTAAAGCCTTTGGGCATAGGTTCGAGAGTCCCTTTTAGTGGGTGTTGTAGGCTCAGTTGGTGCTGAGGGGGATATTTTTTACTTGGTGGTTAAAACCTCCTTGGGGACTTGTTACATGGTTTAACCACCTCTTGTGGGTTTGGTTAAATTTGGTGTTTGTATCGAGCATTGATAGTTTGAGATTTTGGTGAAATGACAATTGATTCCAACACATCCATCGAGGTTTCCTAAGTGCATCAAACACATAATAGTAAAGCAAGGTGTACCACACCTTGTTCCAACATTTTACTTATTGTATACATTTCATAAGGATTAATCAATGAAATACATCATTACATCTATACATGGAATCACATGAATATTCAACATTCTCTTGTACTCCATCAAGATACTGACAAAAAACCAAATTGACCACTAACCTAGGGAAGAAATTATCCCATCCTCCTACATGCCACCTATGGAATAAAAGGGACAAGCCAAGGTGAAGATGCATTAATCCAAGAACACAAGGATTCAATCTAATGAAATAACAAAGGCTGCAAGTTGCTGTCAAGACAAAAAAATCACATGATTACAAATTACATCCACAACACATGCCAATACATCCAGCAATCTACACCTCATAGGTCTAAACATCATTAAACTCATTCCAATAAAATATCAACCCATAAACCATAATAAATATCCCTATTTCAAACCTATTAATGAAGAATATACTCATCTAGGAACTCCCACTACATAGGTAATATCAAATCTAAAAATAAGCTCAAGGCATTTCAAGTCTCCAATCAATGCTTATATCAATGTGTTATAGGTAATGAAAACATGAAGTACCATGAACAAACAAAATGATCCATACATTTGACCCAAATAGTTGCATACTCTCTCACAATATGTCACTATTCTCTCAAATCATATAACCATTCTTTTTATGAAAAAATACATAGAATGAAGAGAGAAAACCCGTAGGACATCTATCCTTCTACCAAAATATTAAAGCAATGTTGTGTCAAGTATGATCTCCTTACAACACCAAAATAAAATCCATAACAACACCCAAACCCTTTCAATCTCTTAGCACTAACAAACATATGTATCATGTGTAATGCAAACAAGGATGTAAGCCTCTCATAACCAAGAAGGTAAAACTCATAATAACCATTCCCAATAAAGGAAATCAAATCTATAAAACATCTCCTAATATCATCATAATGACATCATAATATTAAATCTAATACATAAGGAGATAAAAATTCTATCCATATCTCAAACAAATCCTCTAGAACTAACCATTTATCCGTAACACAAGATCCATATCTATAAAAGATAAGAATTAAACATAATGCACCTAAAAGGAACAATTAAGAATGAAAATTATCATCCAAGATATCCAATTCATATTACTCACTCCAAGATTAATCTCCTCTCAAGTCCATACTAAGTCAAATCTCCATAGTCTTCTTGGTAAAACAACATACTATCTAAACACAAGATAATCCAAGCCAAACCTAAACCTCCATGTATCCATGAGTACCTATAACCAATCAATTCATGCCAAACTCCAAATGCAACATAGAAACATCATGAAGTAATAAAGTAAATGGTCACACAATTAATACAGATATAATAGCTAAGATCAATTTTAAAGCTCTAATCTTGATAATAAGGAACATAAACATGAAAATATGATCTAACCATTTACTCCTATGATATCAAATGTTGCATATGAGCATATTAATTTGTTGAAAACCTTCAGATGCTGAGAGGGGGGTGAATAAACATACAAAATAACTTAACTATTATGTCAATTTATTATCATTTATATTAAATACAAATAATCATCAATAAAAGATATCACAATGTCAAAACACATACAAGAAATCCAAATTTACATGGAAAATCCAACGCGGAAAAAACCACAGTGAGAATCACATTTACTATATGAATAAAAAATTAAAATGTTTGTTTTAGGCTCACTGCCATGGAAGCACTTTCTCTCTAAAGGAGTTGAAGGCTAAGGAACACTTCCTTAGGGAAAGATACAAAGGACTTGCAAAACTAAGACACAGGATCCCAGGGTAAGATATAGGTTTGCACAAGCTGCCAAAGGAGAACACAATCTTCTAGCAGGCACATGGAAATGATGAAATAAAAAGATGTAGGATCTCTTGATGAAACACTACAACAACTATGTCAAACTCACACTCTTCTACCTCTTCTCTTTTGCATTCACATTACATTGAATTCACATTTGATCCCAATCAATCTAGATTAATCCACATATCAATAAAACTAAGTGCACACACACACACACACACACACACATATATATATATATCAATTTGATCAACCAAAATTACAACTAGTTCAACTATGATAGAGATAAGCATCATTTACACAAAGTCATCCAACTCAAGCATATACATCCAATGAAATCCACCATATGAGATAAAGGGGACCCAAATATGTCACAACATATCTCCCATAAATGATTTCATCAAATAAAAAGCATTGCAATGCCTTCCAAAATGTAACGTGTAGCAACCTGTTAAAGCACACTAAGAAACTGACCCAAAATGCACTTAATGGCATGTGAAGCACAATACTCTATGAGAGTATCTATAGAACCCACTTAAATATTTATCCAAAACATATCCAGACCAATAAATTATAAATCAAATCACCACAGTCAACTGAGTCAGTTAGAGACCCACACAAACAAAAATATCACACTCTGAACACCACAACTTGACTTGTAGAGTAAACTAACACAAGATATCTCAAATGAAAAACTACATGAACCATCTGATCATGTCCACCAAACCATGCAACTTGTGTTAATATGATTTAGAACAACAGAGAGGGGGGTTGAATCAGTTGTTCTTAGGTCTAGATGAATAAAACAAACTTTAAAACTCTTCAAAAAATTAGATCCAACAACCAACAGCTACTCGGTCATTACTGATTGCATAATAGAAACATATAATAGTGCAGTCCACTATCCAATAGTATCTAACTTGTAAAACATAGAAATGTTCAAACCAAAATATTCACACAAGTATTAACACCGGGACTTATAGTGGAAACCCAATTAGGGAAAAACCACTTTGTAACATGTTACTATTATTTTCACTCTTCTGAAGTGAGCTCTGTGAAAATCCAACCCTGTCAAAGGTTACAAACACACTATCAGGTGTGACCCGGTTAAAGGATTTAAATCACTCTGTTAAAAGTGCACCTTGTTATAGGATTTATCCCATTAGAATGCAACCTTGTTCAAAGGATTTATACAAATGACTATTAAGTCAACCTTTGTTAAAAGGATTTTGATTGATACAATGGTTAGAAAGTAAAAATAGTATTGATCTGAAAAACATACAACTCACTTTGCAAATATCAGATCCAATTTTGTACACATATGCTAGCTTACTGACTGTGAACCTTTACCATCTCCATCACTGATCTGCTCAGAAATCTCTTCAAGCAATCACAACACTTCTCCTTCAACCTTTTCTGCTTAGACAATCAATAACATCAACAATACTTCCAGCATCCTCTAACCTCTTGCTTAGGTTTCCTTAATACTTCCTCAATTAGGTCAATACATCTTTTGCCACTTAATCTCCTTCGTAGATCTTAGGGTTAGGTCAGATTCATCAAATCCTTCCAACTTTATGTTCTTCATCTATCCTTCTAGAAATATCTCAAATATCTTAATAGATTTACAATAAAATATTTTACAGTGCATTAAATACTTTCATACAATCAATAAATAAAGTCAATACATTTTACATAATCCAAGAATTCAACTATGTCGGCTAGAAATTCAAATTCTTCCTCACATGTAAATTACTGACGCTCAGTTAATATAGTGTTCAACTCCTCGGTCTTCATTAGAAAGCTCAGTCACCTCAAAATTTTTTTCCTCAGCTAATACTATCTTCCTTGACAATTAATTGATGTTCAGTCAACACTGAATTTCCTCGGCATATACTAGCTCGGTCAACACTAACATCACTCGGCTTAAACTAGATTTCTTCACTTTTGCTCAGTTAAGCCTACCAGTTTAGTCTTCGTTCTTACTTAGATAAATAGTACATTATCTTATCATTTTTCCACATAATCAAGTACTCATTAAAGTATCAAGATAACTCAACCTTTCCTTAGGTGCTATTGTTACCAACCTTGCCTATCCCCTTCACAAAAATCAAATAGATATAATACTTTCTTAGATAGAAATAGTCTTACCAGTTAAGGTTTGACATCAATGACAATACAACAATGGCTTCAATTGCAGTTTCCAACAATCTCCCTCTTTGGCATTGATGGAAACACCATATGAATAACATATGAATTACCAACCAATCCAAAAATTATCTATCCATCATAAATATTTATAATATCCTTAGCTTCATTCTGATACATAATCAATTAGCCATGCATGTATGACCGTCCACCGAATCTCTCCCTCTTACTTGATCTTCCATGAAATCTCACCATGTGTATCCATCTATGATCATCTCCCTCTTTGACAAAAATGCCAAAGCAGCAACTAAAACATACATCCTGTAGATGTAGATATCATTTTTTCAGTTCAGGAATAGTATTTCTCCCTCTATCATCTTTGCTTATGACTAATTCTTGGCTTTGTTGTACTTTTCACAACTCTAGGCTGCTCCTAAAGTGTGACTTGTCTCTGCATCAATTTGTCAGATACTCTTTGCAACACATTTGATGTAGTGCTCCTAGCTTGACTAGGCAGCCTCATTTAGGGGAAGAACCCCTAATTGACCTCTCAGATATTCATGAGCTTCTTTAGGTAAAGCTTTAGTGAATATGTCTGCTAGTTGTTCCTTTGTATTCACATATTCCATTCAAACCTCTTTATCTTGTACCAGTTCCCTCAAGTAATGATACTTGATGGAAATGTGTTTGGTCTTTGTGCGCATCACTGGATTCTTAGAGATGTTGATAGCACTTGTGTTGTCATAGTAGATGACAATTGGTTCAGTGATCTCTTCTTTCATGCCTACCAACAATTGCTTTATCCATACCAAGTTTGAACAGTTCACTGTTGCAGTCACATACTTAGCTTCAATAGTAGATTGGGAAATGCAATTTTGTTTCTTGCTTGTCCAGGAAACTAATCTATGTCCAAGAAATAAAGCTCCACCACTAGTACTCTTTCTGTCATCCACATTTCCTGCCCAATCAGCATCAGTATACACTCTCAGTTCAAACTTTTCATGCTTCTTGTAGTACAATCCATAGTCAGCAGTCCCTTTCAAATATCTCATTATCCTTTTGACAACCATCATGTGAGTTTCCTTAGGATTGGCAGAGAATCTTGCCACAATCCCAACAGCTAAAGCAATATCTAGTCTGTTGTGTACAACATACTGCAGATTTCCAATCATGGATCTATACAAAGTCTAGTTTACTTCTGCAACATCATGATTTTTAGACAACTTTTGTCCAATAGCCATGAGAGTACTTACCCGCCTTGAATCTTCCATACCAAAGGTTTTCAGTATCTCATGAACATATTTAGACTAGGTGATGAAAAGTCCTTTCTCCATCTAATATACTTGTAAACCAACAAAAAATTTGATCTCCCCAAACATACTCATTTCAAATTTAGTTTGCATTTCATTTGAAAATTTCTTACACAAGGCATCTTGTCCACCAAATATAATATCATCTACAAAAATCTTAGCCAACAAGATTCCTTTACCTTCTTCATCTTTCATGTATAGATTACTTGTGTCATTTGTCCTTGAGAATCCAATCTGTATCAGGTAGTTGTGCAGTCTCTCATACCATGCTCTGGGAGCTTGCTTTAGTCCATACAGTGCTTTATTCAGTTTGCAAATGTCACGACCCCTCTACATGCTTATCTCTACAACTCTTACATACTTATATGTATATTATTTGATAAATGAACTAAGGTATGACATTCTTCTAATGTACACTAATTATTTTGTTCTAAATGATATTTATTAATTATTTTGAGATGATTTTTTTTTTTTTACTTCTCGTGATTAATTATATTATCCTCTTTTGTTATCTAGATTTTCAATTTTTAAAATTTATTTTCAATATTTATCGTACATTACTATTATTAATGGTTGTTATGTAGACGATAATTATTACAAATTTCCTTTAAAGAAAAAAAATAAAAAATAAATCAATGATAAAATTAGACTAGATGTTCAATAATTAATATTATATATAATCATTAGACATTCTAAGTAAATAAATTAATATTAAAATAATAAGAATAAGACGTAACTATATATATATATATATATATATATATATATATATATATATATATATATATATATATATATATATATATATATATATATATATTAATGTTATACCAACAAAAATAAAATTTATAATAAATAAATGCTAACAATTAATAATACATAGAGAAAAGAACGTCATAAGTATTATTAAATTAACAAAATGAAATCAACATTACTAAAGTAAATGAACACCGTAAATAAACAAACCAATGAAAAATTAACGTATTAAAACCTTATTTGGATGCTATGAATGGAAATTTCATAACTTATGAATAAGAAGAGAGAGACGAGCATTTTTAAAAAAGACAAATCAAATAAAAACAAGACAAACCTCTCTAAATTAATAATACTTCATTTTGAAAAGCCAAAGAAAGTTGCAAACACCACGTATAGGCCTGGGAGATACATACGCGTCCAACCATGGATGGAGTTGAGACACTACTAGGGCAGCATGGAAAGGTAGGAAAAGAGGATCAACGTAGGCTATGGAGAGAATACAAAATCTGATTTAAACTAATCTAAAAACTATTTCTACCGCCATACCTTTTCTACCCCCATAAATTCACCGATTGGGAACAACAATAAAAAAGCGCAAATGGTAAAGAAGGGGATCATCATTTTTCTGGGAGGTAGCGGCTAGAGTGGGGTATAAACATCAATTGTCTTTTGCTACTCTTCTTTGTCTCTTCAATCTCCATTCTTCCAGCCAAACTAGGTATGTTTTATTGTGTTGTTTATTTTGATTAGTTTTTCAAAGAAAGAAACTGGGATGAATCTTTCTAAAAATGGAAGCATTACATTGGAAGCTTTGTTAAATTATTAAAAATTATAGAAGTTTTCCCCCTCATTCTCTGTTTATCTTAGTCTATGATTTAGACTGGGAATGGTTAATTTGTGCTTACCAACAAATATGTTGATTTTGGAAAGGTTTCCTTTTTACATATTTTATTTCAGAAATTAGAATGATAGTAACAAATTATGAAAAACTTAGTCTGGGCTGTGAAGAATCTAAAATTTGAAAAGAAAATGAGGGTTAATAGATTTTATACTGCTATAGTTGTGTCTATGTTATTTTTGGCACTGCTGTAGCTGTGTTTATGTTATTAGATTTTATACTGCTGAAGTTGTGTTTATGTTATTTTGGCACTGTTGTAGCTGTGTTTATGTTATTAGATTTTATACTGTTGTAGTTGTGTTTATGTTATTAGATTTTATACTGCTGTAGCTGTGTTTATTTTATTTTGGCACTATTGTAGCTGTGTTTATGTTAATAGATTTTATACTGTTGTAGCTTTGTTTATGTTATTTTTGGCACTATTGTAGCTGTGTTTATGTTATTAGATTTTATACTACTGTAGCTGTGTTTATGTTATTTTGTCATTGCTGTAGTTGTGTTTATGTTATTAGATTTTATGCTGCTGTAGCTGTGTTTATGTTATTAGATTTTATACTATTGTAGCTGTGTTTATGTTATTTTTGGCACTACTGTAGCCGTGTTTATGTTATTTTTGGTACTACTGTAGCTGTACTAGATAATACTTAGAATTTTATAATTGCTGATTGTTGAATCAGATTATTTTAGCCAATTACAAGATGCTCCCTCTTCCTGGTCATTCCTTGCTCATATATGTAATTTTGAACTTAAATGCATATTATTGTCACTTCTTAAATGGATCATGGTAGTCTTTTCTTTTTCTTTTCTAGGATAAATAAATTTGATATCTTGCAACAGATTAATCATGTCGTGAAACAAACTATAAATTGTTTGACACCATATATTTCATAAATAAAGATAGCTGGCCACATTGTATCTCATAGTCAACATTGGAATACTATCTAGTTTTAGAAATGAAATTATAGTCAAACTTCATATGAAAGATGTTATTTTTCCCTCATAAGTGTATTCCTTTCAATGGCTGGGGTTTATAGTGTGATTTAATATTTTAGGAAGTAAGAATCTACCATATACAGAAAAAAAAAAGATAACGAGTCACCACAACACCAAAGGTGAGGAAATAGGATACATGCATATAGGTAAATTTTATACATGGTTAAAACTTGACTTTGTATCAAGTACTGATGATGTTATAGTAAATAGCTTAGGAATTCCACCTGGTCAGGGAAGAATTGTTTGGGACGGATAATGCCCAAAAGGGTTTGTTTCCACAACAGTTACACCAAAACTCAGTAGAAACTAGAACTACATACTACGTTAGTGTGAGTGAATTCAAGGGGCCTTTATCCTATGGATACAGGTATGTAGGAAGCCTGGTAGGTGAAGGATACCTCCAATGCACAGGTTCCTTGGAAATAATTAAAGTAGTTTCATCTTAACAATCAAGTCAAGATACAAGCTTATTAATTTATTAAACTAAGAAAATAATGATTTTGAGGAAGGTATCTATACTCGACCAGATGCCCAAAAGCTAAGAGGGGGTATAGAACTTAAAATTAATCTCGGTGATCTGCACCTTGCCGTAAGCCCAAAATCCAAGGAAGGGTGCAGATCTTATTTTATAGCCTTGCTAAGAACCTTGGCATAGTCTTGGGCAGATTGTGAAATTTTTAGCAAGCTACTCTGGACCCGGATGGTCCCGAAGAGTGTAAGTCTCTGATCAGAGCATTAAATATTTCTTATCCTTATGAACCCATCCTAGATGGATGGAAGAATGACTCCTATGTCACTTACTACTTTCTCTATACTGCACGGATAGATATTGGGTCCAGACGACCCTTTTATTTTCCTAGGACAGAAGAGCCCAAATGGCTAAGTGAAAGTTTTATCCTGTATGGACTCTTTTAAAATTTATCTCCTGAGCTATCAATAACTAACTTTATCAAGTAAACAAATTTTTTTATATAGCCTTATATTCAAGTTGTTATGTTATTAATGAAGTTTCTAGTCATTTCTATTATTTTAATTCTTAGGACAAGGTTGGTGCTTACATGTGGTATCAAAGCTTTTGGTTCAAACACTCGGCCTGAAGGCCTACTACTTAACATGTATGTTTTAGAAGTAAGGGAAAAATTGAAGTGATAAGCTGTATATGATGTACTTACTAAAATCTTAATACTTGATAATCTATGTTTCAGAATGGTTGAAAAAGTTTATGTCCATAGAAGGAAGAACTCCTCTGTAGACATATAGGAAGATCCTCAGACACACCTAGAAACCAATGCAACATCCCTGTGAGAGGACATCGACACGGAGACACTATCCTCAATGATAAATAGAATTAAGAAGAACAAAACCAAAAGATCCAAAGGGGGGCAAGAAGAGAAGGCTAATAAGCCTTCCTGCAGTAAGAGACTTTCCTTTCAGAACAGGGCACAACTCCCCAACAATTAGTAAGGAAGTTATGGAGCATTACTAGTAAGTACACCCTAGGAATGCATCCAAAAAGTCTGACTCTGAGGAGGAGCTTAAAGAGGAAAGGGACCCAGAGTAGGTTTTTCAGGAATGTAATCTGTAAATGTGTATAGTATCTTGTATAAATGTAAAAGTGGAATGTGTACCTAGAGCAAGTACCCTTGTAACAATTAGTATACCAAAAATAAAGATGTTTTCTTCTTTAAAATTTATGCAATGCTTGTCCATATTAAGTAGGTCTTTAGTAAATGATTCAATTAAAGATTAAGATTTAATCTATTCATTTTTTAACACATAAATATTGTTGGCATACATATATTAGGATACTAATGGCTTGAACTAGAGGACCTCGTGGGAGAAAGACTTCAACTCAAACAAAAACCCAAAACCCTACAAAAGAAGTTGAGAGTGGCATAGAAGCTATAATTAATTTTCTAACTGAGCAAAGAGATCAAATCCACAACCTTGAGTAGACTGTAAAGGATTTGAGCACCAGGCAAGAATAGATAGAGAATGTTCTGGAAAACCCTAGAGGGAATGAGGAGAAAAACCTTCATGGATCAGGTCATGAAACCACTTCCCCAATAATTCCTCCACCCAAGAAAGTTGCCACAGATAGACCTAATCGGCAGGGGAGTATCTTCGATCCTTCTAAGGACATCCAGAAAATTGCCCCACCTAAGTTTGATGGAAAACATGTTGGGGATGTAGCCGAGGATTGGTTAATAGAAATGGAATAGTATTTTGAGTTAAAAAACTATCCAGAAAGCATGAAGGCTTCATGGAGTGCCTACCAATTAATAGGAGAGGCAGCCAGCCGGTGGACCAACACTAAAGAGCAGTTTAACTACACCAAGGCAACCTTAAGCTAGGAATAGTTTATGGAACACTTTCATGAGAGGTGGCTTCCACAGCTATATTATGATGAGAAAATGACTGAGTTCATGAATTTAAAACAAGGACATTTATCAGTGCAGTAATATTGGGACCATTTTGCTAAGCTAATGAAGTTTGTTCCTATTTACCAAAAGGACGAAAGGGCCCAAGAGAGAAAATTTATTCTGGGCTTAAACACTAAGATTGGAGTTGAGGTAGACATGTTTATCCTTAGGAGCATGAACCAAGTTTTGGAAAGAGCTCGTAAACAAGAAAAGAAGCTTCAGTCTTTGGCTACAACCAAGAAAACCTTTCAAGATAAAATACCCTCTTTTAAAAGAAAGGTAGAGCACAAAGATTCTTGGGAACAAGGTAATAACAAGAGAAGAAGCTCCCTGGAACCAGTAGGAAATTGGAATCAGGGAAATAGTTTCAACATGAATACACCAAGAGCTGGATGGAACACGCAACCTCATATTTCTAAAGGGCCAGCTGGAGGATGTTTTATGTGTGGAGGAAACCACTATGCCAGAGATTGTTCGAAGGGATAGGGATCAGGTTCTAGACAACTTCCTCAACAACGTCATATTTATGCTGCTGTAAGGAATCAACAAACCAAGCATCAAAACACCCCCTTGGAAGCAATAGGTATGCTCCTTGGTAGATCTATTTCTATTTTGATAGATATTGGTTCATCAAAAAACTTTATTTCACTAGAAATGATTAAGAAAATGTCTCTACCAACAAAGGAAATGGATACATCATGGATAGTCTAGTATGGTGACAAAGATACAAGGATAGTTAACAAATATTTCGAGGATGCTCTTGTTGAGTTTCCTGAGATGAGAACTATAGTAGACTTGTATGTAGCCCCTTTGGGGACATATGATGTTATACTAGGGATCAATTGGTTAACTGAGCACAAGGCTATTGTTCATTGCCTTCACAAAATAGTATAGTGTGTAGATGATGATGGCCATAGAGTTGAGATATACGGGGTATACAAACCTATAATCGTATGAACAATTTCTGCCATGCAATTGAAGAAGGTAAAATGAAAATGGGGAAACCAAATCTTTATGGTGGCTTTAAATGAGAAGGAAGAAAAAGAAACTCCAACTCTTGAGAATAGCCCCTTCCTCCTTGAATTTTGAGATGTATTCCCAGAGGAACTACCAGGAATGCCACCCAAAAGGGAGTTTGACTTTTCAATAGAGTTACTACCAGGAACAGCTCCTGTATCAAAAATTCCTTATAGGATGAACACTGTTGAACTTCAAGAATTGAAAATACAATTGCAAGAACTATCAGAGAAGGGATTAATCTAACCTAGTGTCTCCCCTTGGGGTGCCCCAGTTATATTTGTTAAAAAGAAAGATGGAACCTTGAGACTATGCATTGACTATAGAATGCTGAATAGGGTGACCATTAAAAACCGGTATCCATTATCAAGGATTGATGACTTGTTTGACCAGATGAAGGGAGCAACAGTGTTCTCTAAGATTGATCTTCGATCAAGATACCATCAGTTAAGGATAAAGGATGAGGATATACCAAAGAAAGTGTTCCGAACTAGATATGGTCACTATGAGTTTACTGTAGTACCTTTTGGGTCAACTAATGCACTAGCTGCCTTTATGAACTTAATGAATAGTGTATTTCATGATTATCTAGACAAATTTGTAATAGTTTTTCTAGATGATATTCTATTTTACTCTAAAAATGAAGAGGAACACTAAACCCATCTCTAGCTAGCAATGCAAAGACTCCATAAGAACAAGCTATATGGAAAGTTGTCCAAGTGCTCTTTCTTCAAAAATAAGATTCATTATCTAGGGCACATCATTTCAGTAGAAGGTATATCTATAGATCCAGATAAAATTAAGGCCATAACAAAATGGCCAATACCTAAAAATGTATCTGAGGTAAGGAGTTCAATGGGTTTAGCAGGATATTATAGAAAATTTGTTAGAGACTTCTCAAGGATAGCAAATCCTATTACTACCTTGCAGAGGAAAAACAATAAGTTTATCTGGACAGAGCAATGTGATAGAGCATTCCAAGTTCTCAAAGAGAAACTAACATCATCTCCTATTTTGAAGGTACCTAACCCTAATGGTCACTTCACCGTAGCTATAGATGCATCCATAGAAGGTTTGGGAGGAGTCCTTTTGCAAGATGAAGGCATAGTTGCTTATGAGTCCTGAAAGTTGAAGATTCATGAATTTAACTATGCTCCACACGATCTTGAATTAGCATCCATAGTACATGCCTTGCAAAAATGGAGACATTTCTTATTAGGAAAGCCCTTTGAGTTAAAAATAGACCATCAAGGATTGAAATATATTTTTACTCAACCTCACTTAAATGCAAGGCAAAGAAGGTGGCTTGAATTCCTGAGTGAATATGACTTTGAGATTGAGTACATTAAAGGGAAGGAAAATAGGGTAGTTGGCACCCTCAGTAGAAGAAGGCATATTATGGCAATCTCTACTTTACAAGTAGATTTAAAGCAATAGATCTTATTGGAACAGGTTAAAGCTCCATGGTATTTGCAAGTTAAGGATGGACTTGGAGATTCTTCTACTGAACCCAAGTACGAAGGATATGCCATTGAACCTAATGGGCTAATGAAATATCAAGGATGGATATTTGTTCCCGATCTTAAAGGATTAAGATAAACTATCCTAACTGAAGCCCATAGTGCCTCGTATTAAGGACACCCTAGAGTAAATAAGATGTATGCTGATCTTAAAAGGTTATATTATTGGCCAGGTATGAAAAAGGATATATTCACCACAACAGCTAAATGCCTTGAATGCCAAAGGATAAAAGTGGAACACATTCATCCTGCAGGTCTACTTTATCCACATAGTGTACCACAATACAAATGGCAGGTTATAAGCATGGAATTTGTCCAAGGATTACCTATGACATCTCATAGGCATAACTATATTTTGGTAATAGTAGATAAGCTTACCAAGGCAACCCACTTCATTCTAGGGAATTTGACAGATGATGCTCCAGCTATAGCTTGGAATTTTATCAAGGAAATTTTTAGGCTTCATGGTATACCTGAAAAGATTATCTCAGACAGGGATGCCAAATTTACATCAAGGTTTTGGACCACCTTGCAAGATGCCTTAGGTACACAATTAAACTTCAGCACAGCCTACCATCCAGAAAATGATGGACAAACTAAGAGAACTAACCAGGTTTTAGAAGATTTGCTCCGTATGTATTGTATGGATCAACAAACCAAATGGGAAGAGTATCTACCATTAGTAGAATTTTCTTATAATAATTATTTTCAAGCTACTATTGGCATGGCTCCATTTGAAGCACTCTATGGAAGGAAGTGTCAGACACCACTAAGCTGGGATAAGCTGGAGGATAGAGTAGTAATCGGTCCTGAAATGTTGCAAGATATGAATAATCAGGTGCAACTAATCAGACAAAGAATGAAAGAAGCTGTAGATCAGAAGAAAAGCTATGCTGATAGAAACATGACTCCAAGAAGTTTCTAGATTGGTGAAAAGGTGTTTCTTAGAGTTCACCCTCATAAGAGCTCTATATCTTTTGGGAGAAAGTTCAAGTTGGCTCCACGTTTTGTTGGACCTTTTGAAGTTTTGGAGGAGATCAACCCAGTGGCCTATCATTTAGCTTTGCCTTTGGAATTGAGCCACATTCATGATGTGTTCCATGTATCCTTGCTAAAAAGATATAAACCTGATCCTAAACATATTCTAAATTGGAATGCTTTGCAAGTGGACGAGCCAGGAACCATAACAATCCAGCCATGCCGCATCATAGAGAGATGACAATACTAGTTACGCAATCGAATGGTGGATCAATGTAAAGTCTAGTGGGACCAGTATTATGTAGAGAATGCAACTTGGGAGGATACTGTAGAAATGGAGAAAAATTATCCGCATTTATTTTCAATCCTAAGAACTTTGTTAATTTTGGATAAATGTTATTTTAGTAAACTCTATAAGAGGGTGAAATTTGCTAGCATAGAATTTGACTTTTGATAAACGTTATTTTAATAAACTCTACAAATGATGGAAGCATGCTAATGAATAGTTGATTTTACAGTATATCGTAAATGTTTACTTTCAAGGATTCTATATGTTCAAATTTTGATATGCATAGCATGATTTTGATATTTTAAAATGTTATCATGCATCAGGACGATGCATTCTTAAGGGGTGAAGGATGTCACGACCCCTCTACATGCTTATCTCTACAACTCTTACATACTTATATGTATATTATTTGACAAATGAACTAAGGTATGACATTCTTCTAATGTACACCAATTCTTTTGTTCTAAATGATATTTATTAATTATTTTGAGATGAATTATTTTTTTTACTTTCCGTGATTAATTATATTATCCTCTTTTGTTATCTAGATTTTCAATTTTTAAAATTTATTTTCAATATTTATCATACATTACTGTTATTAATGGTTGTTATGTAGCCGATAATTATTACAAATTTCCTTTAAAGAAAAAAATAAAAAAAATAAAATCAATGATAAAATTAGACTAGATGTTCAATAATTAATATTATATATAATCATTAGACATTCTAAGTAGATAAATTAATATTAAAATAATAAGAATAAGACGTAACTATTAGATAATATATATATATTAATGTTATACCAACAAATTTTTTTTTTATAATAAATAAATACTAACAATTAATAATACATAGAGAAAATAATGTCATAAGTATTATTAAATTAACAAAATGAAATCAACATTACTAAAGTAAATGAGCACCGTAAATAAACAAACCAATGAAAAATTAACGTATTAAAACCTTATTTGGATGCTATGAATGGAAATTTCATAACTTATGAATAAGAAGAGAGAGACGAGCATTTTTAAAAAAGACAAATCAAATAAAAACAAGACAAACCTCTCTAAATTAATAATACTTCATTTTGAAAAGCCAAAGAAAGCTACAAACACCACGTACAGGCTTGGGAGATACATACGTGTCCAACCATGGATGGAGTTGAGATAAAACTAGGGCAGCGTGGCAAGGTAGGAAAAGAGGATCAACGTGGGCTATGGAGAGAATACAAAATCTGATTTAAACTAATCTAAAAACTATTTCTATCGCCATACCTTTTCTACCCCCATAAATTCACCGATTGGGAACAACAATAAAAGAGTGCATATGGTAAAGAAGGGGATCATCATTTTTCTGGGAGGCAGCAGCTGGAGTGGGGTATAAACATCAGTTGTCTTTTGCTACTCTTCTTCGTCTCTTTAATCTCCATTCTTCCAGCCAAACCAGATATGTTTTATTGTGTTGTTTATTTTGATCAGTTTTTCAAAGAAAGAAACTGGGATGAATCTTTCTAAAAATGGAAGCATTACATTGGAAGTTTTGTTAAATTATTAAAAATTATAGAAGTTTTCCCCCTCATTCTCTATTTATCTTAGTCTATGATTTAGACTGGGAATTATTAATTTGTGCTTACCAGCAAATATGTTGATTTTGGAAAGGTTTCCTTTTTACATATTTTATTTCAGAAATTAGAATGATAGTAACATGTTATGAAAAACTTAGTCTGGGCTGTGAAGAATGTAAAATTTGAAAAGAAAATGAGGGTTAATAGATTTTATACTGTTGTAGCTGTGTTTATGCTATTTTTGGCACTGTTTTAGCTGTGTTTATGTTATTAGATTTTATATTGCTGAAGTTGTGTTTATGTTATTTTAGCACTACTGTAGCTGTGTTTATGTTATTTTGGCACTATTGTAGCTGTGTTTATGTTAATAGATTTTATACTGATGTAGCTGTGTTTATGTTATTTTTGGCACTGATGTAGCTATGTTTATGTTATTAGATTTTATACTGGTGTAGCTGTGTTTATATTATTTTGGTACGGTTGTAGCTGTGTTTATGTTATTAGATTTTATACTGCTGTAGCTGTGTTTATGTTATTTTTGGCACTAATGTAGCTGTGTTTATGTTATTTTTGGTACTACTGTAGCTGGACTGGATAATACTTTGAATTTTATAATTGTTGATTGTTGAATTAGATTATTTTACCCAATTATAGGATGCTCCCTCTTCCTATTCACTCTTGGCTCATATATGTAATTTTGAACTTAAATGCATATGATATTTTCACTTCTTAAATGGATCATGGTAGTCTTTTCTTTTTCTTTTCTAGGATAAATAAATCTAATATATTGCAGCAGATTAATCATGTCGTGAAACAAACTACAAATTGTTTGACACCATATATTTCATAAATAAAGATAGCTGGCCACATTGTATCTCATAGTCAACATTGGAATACTATCTAGTTTTAGAAATGAAATTATAGTCAAACTTCATATGAAAGATGTTATTTTTCCCTCATAAGTGTATTTGTTTCAATGGCTGGGGTTTATAGTGTGATTAAATATTTTAGAAAGTAAGAATCTATCGTATACAGAAAAAAAATAAGATAACGAGTCACCACAACACCAAAGGTGAGGAAATAGGATACATGCATATAGGTAAATTTTATACATGGTTAAAACTTGACTTTGTATCAAGTACTGATGATGTTATAGTAAATAGCTTTGGAATTCCGCCCGGTCAGCGAAGAATTTTTTGGGACGGATAGTGCCCGAAAGGGTTCGTTTCCACAACAATTACACCAAAACTCAGTAGAAACCATAACTACATACTACGTTAGTGTGAGAAAATTCAAGGGGCCTTGATCCTGTGGATACGAGTATGTAGGCATCCTGGTAGGTGAAGGATACCTCCAGTGCACAGGTTCCTTGGAAATAATTAAAGTAGTTTCATCTTAACAATCAAGTCAAGATACAAGCTTATTAATTTATTAAACTAAGAAAATAATGATTCTCAGGAAGGTATCTATACCCGGCCAGATGCTTGAAAGCCGAGAGGGGGTATAGAACTTAAAATTAATCTTGGTGGTCTACACCTGGCCGTAAGCCTGAAATCCAAGGAAGGGTGCAAATCTTATTTTATAACCTTGCTAAGAACCTTGGCATAGTCTTAGGTAGATTGTGAAATTTCTAGCAAGCTACTCTAGACTTGGATGGTCCCGAAGAGTGTAAGTCTCTGATCAGAGCATTACATATTTCATGTCCTTATGAACCCATCTCGGATGGATGGAAGAACAACTCCTATGTCACTTACTAATTTATCTATCATGCACGGATAGATATTGGGTCCGAACGACCCTTTTATTTTCCCTGGATAGAAGAGCCCAGACGGCTAAGTGAAAGTTTTGTCTTGTATGGACTCTTTTAAAATTTATCTCCTAAGCAATAAATAACTAGCTTTATCAAGTAAACAATTTTTTTTATATAGCCTTATATTCAAGTTGTTATTTTTATTAATGAAGTTTCTAGTCATTTCTATTATTTTAATTCTTAGGACAAGGTTGGTCCTTACAAAAAACCATGTGTCTTCTGTTTGGATCAACAAATCCTTTTGGCTGTTCAATGTACACTTCTTCTAATATGCCATTTAAAAATGCAGACTTAACATCCATTTGGTATACCTTGAAATCTTTGTAGGTAGCATATGCAAGTAAGGTTCTTACTCCTTCCAATCTAGCTATAGGGGCAAATGTCTCCCCATAATCTATTCCTTCTTCTTGTGCGTATCCTTTGCATACTAGCCTAGCTTTCTTTCTTGTGATTTGACCATGCTCATTCAGCTTGTTTCAGAACACCCACTTTCTTCCAATGACATTTTTATTTTCTGGCCTCGGCACCAGAGTCCAGGTATCATTCTTCTCTATCTGGTCAATCTCCTCATTCATTGCTTGTATCTAGTCTTCATTTTCTAATGCCTCCCTTGTTGTCTTAGGCTCGAATTTACATAGTAAACATGTAGGATCTCTTATCTTGCTTCTGGTAAGAACTCCAGTATATTTGTCTCCAATGATCTGTTCAAGCTTGTGATGTCTCCTTACATATTGTGCCAAAACAAGTTTTTCTCTCCTTTCATCTTTCTCTTCAGGTTCACCAACAAGATTGTTAGATTCAGCTTCTGAATGCTCGACAACCTCTTCCTGATACTCGGCAGGTTCCTCCTATCACTCGACACATTCTTCTTCTCTCTCGACATTATTTTCCTGATGCTCAGTATTGCTTACCCAAGACTCTGCATCAGGTGCAATGTTTTCATTTGCCTCTCCTTCCTCTATATACACAAAAGATTTGTAATCTTCTGGTTTTCTTTTTCTGTCAACTTCATTTTTCTCTACATACTCATCAACTTTGACATTCACACTTTCCATAATTTTGTTAGTGTTAGATTTCAAACACTTATAAGCTTTACTTTTTGTGGAATAGCCAAGGAATATTCCCTCATCACTTTTAGCATCAAAATTTCCATTACTATTGTCCTTTAGTATGTAGCATTTACTTCCAAAAATTCTAAAGTACTTTACATTAGGTGCATACCCATGCCATAGCTCATAAGGTGTCAAATTTGTACCTTTTTTAATTTGTACTCAGTTAAGAGTATAAAAAACTATACTTACAACTTCTTTCCAGTACTTTTGTGCAACATTCTTTTCAATCATTAATGTCCTTGCACAATCCATGATAGATCTATTCCTTCTCTTTGTTATACCATTCTATGGAGGAGTTCTTGGTCTAGACATTTGTCTTTTGATCCCTCTATCATTGCAAAGCAGATTGAATTCATTGGATATAAATTCTCCACCTTAGTCAGATCTCAGACACTTCAAGTTCCTACCTGACTCCTTTTCAACCTTAGCCAAATACCACTTAAAAATTTGAAAAGCATCAGATTTTTCTTTTAAGAACATTACAGTCATCATTCTGGTATAATCATTGACAAACACGATAAAATATTTAGCACCACACTAGCTTTGTACACCCATAGGTCCACAAAGGTCAATATGAACCAAATCTAAAGCATTCTCATAAGTAAAAGTCTTTCTCTTAAAAATAGACTTTGTCATCTTACCCAATTGACATTCTTTGCACATTACATTCTCAAGTTTCTTCAATCTAGGTAGACCTCTCACTTTCTTCTTCTTACAAATTTCTACCAGATTATCAAAGTTAACATGACATAGCCACTTATGCCATAACCAAATATCATCAAGTTTTGCAATCATACATGTTTCTTCAAATAGGTCTAGATAGAATACATTACCTCTTGTCTATTCTCCACTTCCAATAAGTTCACCAATGGCATCAAATATTTTGGCCTTCCTGTGATGAAATTCCACTCAGTAGCCAGTGCTATTAATCTGTGCAACACTCAACAGATTATATTTAAGACCCTCAACCCAATAAGCACTCTCACAAGTGATCTTATCAGTCAGCTTAATCAATCCTTTACCTCTAACAGGACATGGTGCATCATTACCAAATTTCACACTTCTACCTTTATAATGATCTAAGGTATCAAACTTACTCTTGTCACCAGTCATGTGATGTGAACAACCACTGTCAATAATTCATTTATCATTTTTGTTCACATAAGATATCAATGCAGTTTTCTCATCCTCATCAGACTCATCTTTCATTGCAACATAGACAACCTCAATTTCAAAATCATCACTATCAGTGTCAGTCTCTACTTTGGCAATATAGCAAGATTTCTTACCTTTTCCTTTGTAGTCCTTGTACCTTCGGTAACCTCTATCTTCTCTTTTGTCTTTATGCTTTATGTCTCTTTCTTCATCCTTATCATCCATGTCAGGACATCTAGCAACTATATGACCAACTTTATTACATGAAAAACATATAATAGAGAGTTTACCTTTATACTTTCCTTTTCCCCTTTTCAGTCTTCTAGCCATAAGAGCTTCTAGATCCTCAAGTTCTTCATCAGATGTGTCACTTTCACTTTCACTGTCACTGATGCATCTTTCTTTTTCCTTCTTTGACTTACTCAAAACCATTTGTGACTTAAAAGTAGATTCAACATTAGCAACAGTGAAGTTATCATAGTTAGAAAGTTCAAAAGTAGTAAGCTTACCAACCAAACTTTCCAAAGTAAGAGCATTGTTAGGGTTACATCTAGATTCTTGAATTGCTGAAATTTTGATGGCATAAATAGGATGCAGAGTTCTCAATACTTTTCCAATTACAATTTCATCATCAATAGTTCCATTTTCTCCTCTAATAGCATTTACAACTTCTTTTATTCTACCATAATATTGTGCAATATTCTCACCTTCTTGTATTCTCATTTCATCAAATTTACCTCTTAGGCTCTTAGCTTTTTCTCTCAGTACATTTATGTCACTGCCATAGATGTTTGTAAGAGTGTCCCACATTTGCTTTGCATTAGTGCAGTCTTTGATGTCTTCAAATTCTAGATAACTTAGGGCAGATGCAATCTCCAACATTTCTTGGTTGTGCTCTTGTTTAGCTCTCATCTCCTCAGCAGTCAGAGGTGCAATAGGTGTGACATAATCATGCTCAACATAATACTTTGCAGAATAAACAATGCTGGCCAGATGCAGCTTCATCAAACTTTTCCATGCATGGAAGTTCTCCTTATTTAGCTTTGGTACCTCCTTCTTATACATCATGATCATTTGCTTCAAGTACCTTTAAACCTATTCTCTGTAAGCACCAACTTTGATACCAATTGTTAATATGATTTAGAACAATAGAGACGGGGGGGGGGGGGGGGGGGGTGAATTAGTTGTTCTCAGGTCTAGATGTATAAAAAAAACTTTAAAACTCTTCAACAAATTAGATCGAACAACCAATAGCTACTCGGTCATTATTGATTGCATAACAGAAACATATAACAGTGCAGTCCAATATCCAATAGTATCTAACTTGTAAAACATGAAAATGTTCAAACCAAAACATTCACACAAGTATTAACACCAAGACTTATAGTGGAAACCCAATTAGGGAAAAACCACTTTGTAACATGTTACTATTATTTTCACTCTTCTGAAGTGAGCTATGTGAAAAGCCAACCCTATCAAAGGTTACAAACACACTGTCCTATGTGATTTGGCTAAAGGATTTAAACCACCCTGTTAAAAGTGTGCCTTGTTATAGGACTTACATACATCCCATTAGAATGCAACCTTGTTCAAAGGATTTATACAAATGACTATTAGGTCAACCTCTGTTAAAAGGATTTTGATTGATACAATGGTTAGAAAGTAACAATAGTATTGATCTGAAAAGCATACAACTCACTTTGCAAATATTAGATCCAATTCCATACACATATGCTGGCTTACTGACTGTGAACCTTTACCATCTCCATCACTGATCTTCTTGGGAATCTCTTCAAGGAATCACAACACTTCTCCTTCAGCCTTTTCTGCTTAGACAATCAATAACATCAACAATACTTCTAGCATCCTCTCCACTATTCAACCTCTTGCTTAGGTTTCCTTAATACTTCCTCAATTAGGTCAATACATCTTTTGCCGCTTAATCTCCTTCATAGATCTTAGGGTTAGGTCAGATTCATTGAATCCTTCCAACTTTATGTTCTTCGTCTATCCTTCTAGAAATATCTCAAATCTCTTAATAGATTTACAATAAAACATTTTACAGTGCATAAATTCTTTTGTACAATCAATAAATAAAGTCAACACATTTTACATAATCCAAGAATTCAACTATGTCGGCTAAAAATCTAAATTCTTCCTCACATGTAAATTACTGACGCTTGGTCAATACAGTGTTCAACTCCTTGGTCTTCATTAGAAAGCTCGGTCACCTCAAAAACTATTTCCTCGGCTAATACTGTCTTCCTCGACAATTAAATGATGTTCGGTCAACACTGAATTTCCTCGGCATATACTAGCTCGATTGACACTAACATCACTCGGCTTAAACTAGCTTTCTTCACTTTTTGTCGGTTAAGCCTACCAGTTTAGTCTTCATTCTTACTTAGATCAACAATACATTATCTTATCATTTTGTCACATAATCAAGTACTCATTGAAGTATCAAGATAACTCAACCTTTCCTTAGGTGCTATTGTTACCAACCTTGCCTATTCCCTTCACAACAATCAAATAGATATAGTACTTTCTTAGATAGCAATAGTCTTACCAGTTAAGGTTTGACATCAATGACAATACAACAATTGCTTCAATTGCAGTTTCCAACAACTTGAATTGTCAATGTAGATCATTCTTTGAATTTGTCCTAATCATCCTCGACAACCAACCTCATCGATAGTAAACAAAAAATGCATCTTCTACTATAGAACAACTTGGAACCTAAAAATATGGTAGTACATTATTCATAGACCATAGTCATTACAACCAAAACCACTCTTAGATAAATGAGAGGGGGAGTGAATCAGCTACGTTCAGTTATCCTACAGTCCCAAATGCTCCAATATGTATATAACAAAACTTTTAAATCAATTAATCAACTCGGTAATATATCAACTATGCCTTTTTGTTTATCTACCGATTATCATTAAATTAAATATTGTGGTTACCAATCAATCCAGTTATAGTAATATGTAAAATAAATTAACAATTCAACACATCCATACACATAACACTTTGATTTTTAACGTGGAAACCCATTTAGGAGAAAAACCACCTGGGGCTGGTAACCCAAAATAATTCACTCTTTCTGAAGTGAGCTTGATTAAGAGCCAACCCTATTAAAGGTTACAAAACACAATGTGAGGTGTGACCTGGTTAGAGGATTTATCACTAACAGTTATCCCTTGACCAAACATTCACTATGGGGTCAACAAGAAAACAATCAACATTCATTGAATCCATATTAAAATATAAAGATTGTTAAGTCCACTTGGTTAAGAGATTTTATCTGTAGCAATGTTTAAACTCTTATAGTAATGATCTTATTCAAATACAACTTATTTTACATATTTTTAGATCTATGCTAAGCTCAAAATACCTCTAATCAATAATCAATTCAATCTCTATGTTTCCTCCAACTCTATTTTTCTCGGTAATTCTTTCCTTTGTCGTTCGGTGTTCTCTATAGATTCTCTTGGTTCTATCTTCAACCAGTTTGATCAGCTTTGCATGAATGCAATCTTCCATGCACATTTTGGAATTCAATTTGAATCTCTTCTCTCCTTATATAGACATCACAAACCGTTTTATTTCCATCCATAGATTTTGCCTCTTAATTTTCACCTTTGATTTTTTCTCTTTAACCTTCCTCGATAGCTGTGTGAGTAACACATTTTATTCTCCTTCATTCAATCATCCTTGAATTTTGGCAGCCATTGATCATCTTAACAAACATTATCTTTTACCTCGAAATCATCAACAATTGTCCAGCTCATCATCTTTAGTCGACAGTCATAAGTTCCATTTATTTCTTTCACTCGGTCAATATGATAATGCGTCGATGATAACTAGCTCGGTTAACATTGTACTCATTATACAATACACTTGCTCGATATACACTATTCCAACTCGGTGTATACTAAATTCTTCATTTACTAACCACATAAACTTGTACGTTCTTGATCTTCAATCCATAATAGATTCATGTAATACAATCAAATCACTAACATAATGCTATAGACTCATCAATAAGTTACCCAATGAATACCATATCCATATCTTTCTCATCCATCTCATCTTCATGTAGATGTCTCATTTGTTCACCATTATTTCCTTCTTAAGATATTTGTAACCATCATGATAAGTATAGTAAAAAATAGTTGACGTCAATGACAATACATTAATTGGTTTAATGTCTCACATATACCTTAGTAGCTCGATGATCATCAATCACTTTTTTTCAAATATCCAATAAGTTGTCAAACTCTTCCTCATGATATTCAATTAGTTGTATTCTATCAATCTCTCCCTTTGGCATTGATGGCAACACAATATGAAATATGCCATAGAGTACCAAACATCTGTTCTACAAATCTGTATGTAAATGTTGTAACTTAGTAAGCTCTCCCTAGCTTATACATTTAATATGTTTAATCACTACACAACATCAATACTCTCCCTTTCGGTTATAACTGATATCTCTTGATGCAGGAGCATCCTGGGTGTAAGAGCAATCTTGCATCATCCAAAAATATTTATGTTTTTGTATTCAATAAGGGCTATCTTGTACATAGCTGCTATTTATGGGAACTTGCTATTTTTAGTAAATTGGCCATATGATCTTGGAATGTTCTAATTTTACATGTGGAGGTTCATCTCAATCATATCAGCCTGCCAGTAAAGTTTCATGGCTAGATCAGGTCTAGTTTTGAAGATATTGAAGATTTTTGGTATTGGCAGCAGGGTACACAAACTTTGAACTCAGTTTTGAAGGCTTTATAGGCCTCGGATGAGGTCAAAAATTTGGGTGACAGGCACTTGCGTACATCAAGCCTATAGAGTGCTTCGTGGCCTTTTCGAAATGGGGTTATAATAGTCAATCGGGTCAACTGGTGATGACTTATGGCCTCTGGAAGTCGGGCCACCTGAAATGGCAGAAAATAATTTTCCTTCAAAATTTTTATTCGGGTTTCAAAAGTTATTTTGAGCTGACTTTGATGTAATAAATTGAAAAATAAAATAATTCTAAGTTTGGTCGACCCTAAGGGCTAAATTTTTGGAACCTTCTCAGGTGGTGGAAATTGCCTATATAAAGAAGGCACGTAGTGTTGTCTAGGGCAGTTCTGGGTAGTAGATCTGGGTATTGATTCAAGGCTTTGTCCTACAGAATATTGTAAGGGAATGCCCATGTGGCTTTGCATATTGTAATTCTGAAAGTTTGTAATTCCACATTTGTGGAGATAATAAGAAGCCAATTTTCTATTCTTGCATATTGTTGTTGTTGTTTCTTTGTTTCCGTTATGTTTTTGTGGTATTAAGGGGAGCACCCTTCATCATCTCTATATTATTCTCTCTTCATGTGGATAGATATATCATGTACATTTATCTTCTTGTATTTCATATGATAGTCTCTCTCCCTTTGACAACAATGCCAAAAAGAAATCAGCTCTTTAGTAGCCAAAACAATATCTTTGGTGTTCGGTTTAGATTCAAGTACCTTGCATGTACTGATATGCAATTTCAGTTTGTCTTTTAGCTTTCACAACCTTAGGAAACCCAAAGTGTGAACATCATGCATAAACATCATTTGATATTCTGATAAAGTATAGGTTGATGCAACCTCCTAATCACCTTAGTGACCGATAGACAAAGGATGGACCCCTAGTCTACTTCTCAAGTACTCAAATGTGTCCTTAGGTAAGGGTTTAGTAAATATATCAGCAAGTTACTCTTGTGATTTCACATACTCTAATCTTACTTTCTTTTCTTGTACTTGTTCCCTCAAGTAGTGATACTTAATAGAAATATGATTTGTCTTTGCATGCATCACTAGATTCTTAGAAATATTAGTTGCACTAGTGTTGTCACAATATATTATCACTGGGTAAGTGATCTCCTCATTCATACCTTCCAAAATTTATTTTATCCATGCAATGTTTGAACAATTAGCAGTAGCAACAACAACAACATAATCTGTTTCGGCAGTGGATTGAGAAATGCATCCTTGTTTCTTACTTATCCAAGTAACCAATCTTTTGCCCAAAAATAATGCTCCACCAATAGTTCTCTTTCTATCATCAATGTTTTGTAGCCTAATCCGCACCAGTATAAACTTTCAGTTCAAAATTGCCTTCTTTCTTGTACCACAAATCATAGTTTTTAGTATTCTTCAAGTATCTCAAAATTATTTTCACAACAGTCATATGTGATTCTTTAGGATTAGTAGAAAATCTTGCTACTATTCCAACCACATATGTAATATCTGTTCTACTATGCACAACAGACATCAATTTTCCAATCATAGATCTATACAATGTATGATTTACCTCGGTTGACTTGTCATCCTTTGTCAATTTACATCTGATGACCACAAGTGTACCAACCAATTTTGATTCCTCCATACTTAATGTCTTCAATACTTCTTTGATATACTTTGATTGTGTAATGTATATGCCTTCATTTTGTTGTAATATTTGCAAGCCAAGAAAAAAATTAATCTCACCAAATATTGACATTTCAAATTCTTTCTTCATTTATTCAGCAAATGATTTGCATAGGTTATCATGTCCTTCAAATATGATATCATCAACAAAAATTTCAGCAATAAGAATCGTGTCATCAGTTTCACCTTTCAAATACAAATTTCTATTGTCACTTGTTCAAACAAATCTAATACTAATAAGATAGGAATACAGTCTTTCATACCATGCTCTCGGTGCTCGTTTTAGTCCTTATAATGCTTTGTGTAACTTACATACCATATTCCTCTGATTAGGATAAAAAAACCTTCAAGTTTTTCAATGTATACCTCTTCTTCAAGTATTCCATTCAGAAATGCAGATTTAACATCCATATGATAAACTTTAAATCCTTTGTAAGAAACATATGCAAGCAATATTCTTACTCCTTCAATTCTAGCAATGGGTGTAAAAGTCTCTCCATAGTCAATTCCCTCTTCTTGTGCATAACCTTTACATACTAGTCTTTCTTTGTTCCTAGTAACATATCCATTCTCATTCAATTTGTTTCTAAATATCTATTTGGTTCCAATCACATTTTTGTCTCTCAGTCTCGGTACCAATGTCCATGTTTTGTTTTTTTGTATCTGCTCAATCTCTTCATTCATAGCCTTAACCCATTCATCATTTTCAAGTGCATCTTTAATAGTTTTAGGTTTGAATTCACAAATTAAACATGTATTATTTCTCAACTTACTTCGTGTCATCATGCCAACTCTCTTATCTCCAATTAACTGATATTGTGGATCATGTCCTCTTACGTATCTGGCAAGTACAAGTTCAGTTATCCATTCTTCAATATGTTCTCCACTCGGTGCATGATCACGATCTTCATCGGTAACAATTTTTTGATTCTTAGTCTGTAAAAAATGATGCTTGGTAGCATTACCCTATTGCTCGATAATTCTAGGCTATTGCTCGGGTAGAGTGTTAGGTTCCTCAATGTAAACAAATCTACCATAGTCTTCTGGCTCCTTTTTACTTTCTTCATCAATCTTCTCAGCAAATTCATCAACTCTCACATTTTCACTTTCAATCATTTTGTTAGTAGCCTTATTCAAACATTTGTAAGCTTTGCTTTTAGTAGAATATCCTAACAATATTTCTTCATCACCTTTAGAATCAAATTTCCCATTTCTATCATCTTTCATAATGTAACATCTACTTCCAAATATTCTAAAATAACTCACATTAGGTGTGTAACCATACCATAATTCATAAGGTGTCTTGTTTGATTCTTTCTTTAGCTGAACTCGGTTCAATGTATAAACAACAGTACTAACAGCTTCTCTCCAATACATCTATGCAACATCTTTTTCAATCATCAGTGTTCTAGTACAATCGACAATAGATCTATTTCTCCTTTTAGCAATTCCATTCTACTGGGGTGTCCTCGGTGTAGAAACCTGTCTCTTGATTCCATGTTCATTAAAAAAATTAGTGAACTCATCATAAACAAATTCACCAACTTTATCTGATCTCAAACATTTTAGTTCTTTACCAGTTTTTTTTCCTCTTTTGCTTTATACCATTTAAACATTTTAAAAGCTTCATATTTTTCTTTCAAGAATATGAAAGTCATCATTCTAGAGAAGTCATCAAAAAACAAGATAAAGTATCTATCTCCATAATAGCTCTGAGTTCTCATAGGACCACATAAGTTAGTGTCAACTAACTCCAAAATAGCATTAGATGAAAAGTGTTTGCTCTTAACATTAGATTTTTTCATTTTCCCCATTTGACATTGTTTGCACATAATATGGTCAGGTTTAGATATGCTCAGTAAACCTCTAACTTTTCTTTTCTTACTGATCTTAACCATATTGTCAAAATTCACATGACATAACCTCTTGTGCCATAACCACACATCTTCATTTTTATCCAACAAACAAGAAGTTTCAACATTGTTAAGATAGAAAAAATTACATTTAGATTGTTCACCAGTACTGACCAACTTTCCAACTTCATCAAAGTTTTTCAACTTTCTATTTTCAAATGCAACTCGATGACCTATGTTATTCAGTTGTGCTACACTCAACAAATTATAATTAAGTCCTTTCACCCAATATGCATTCTCACATCTGATCTTATTGTTCAACAATATAGACCCTTTTCCTTTTACCAAACAAGGTGCATCATTTCCCATTTTAACAAATCCTCCATTATAATGTTCAAGGTATTCAAATTTATTTTCATCACCAGTCATATGATGTGTACAACCATTATCAATAATCCAAGTATCATTCTTGATAACTTTAGAAATAAGTGTTGTTTCAACACACCTTTCTTCTTCTTTTGAATCTTCTTTCAAAGCTACAAATACCACTTCAATATCTTCATCAGTGTCGGTGTCGGTGTCATCATCATCATCTTCAACAAGGTAATATGCCTTCTTGCCTTTATCTTTGTAATCTTGATTGTCTCTCTTGCTATACTTTTTGTTGCCTTTGTGTTCTTGGTTATCTCTTCTGTCATACTTCCTTTCATTAGATTTTCACTAGTTTTCTCATCTTCTTTTCGGTTAGGGTCCTAGAAGCAATATTGACAATCTCTTTACATTTAAAGCATACCAGAGGTAGTTTCCCTCTATATCTTCCTTTACATTTTTTCAATCTTCTAGCCGTTAATGCTTCAAGTCCATCAAGTTCATCCTCTTCACTTTCACTATCACTTTCATTTCTTATCCTATGTTTGCTACTCAATTTACCAATTTTCAGAGATGATATAAATGCAGACTCAATAGTAGGAACAATACTATTGTCAAATTTATTCAACTCAAATGTAGTCAATCTACTGATTAGACTATCAAGTGTAACATTATTATTAGGAGCTTCTCTCATTTCATAAATTGTAGAGACTCTAATATCATAGGCAGGTAACAACATTCTGAGAATTTTACTTACAACAATGTCTTCATCAATAATACCTCCTTCTCCTCAGATAGCATTCACGACCTCCTTGACTTGGTTACTGTATTGAGATATGTTCTCACCTTCTTTCATTTCCATGTCATCAAACTTTCCTCTAATACTTTCAGCTTTAGCCCTTAACACATTCACATCTCCTCCATGAACTAGTGTAAGCTTGTCCCACATTTGTTTAGTAGTTGTACATGTCTTAACATCTTCAAATTTGGTATCTGATAAGGAAGAAGCAAGCTCTATCATCATAGCATTATGTTCATGTCTTTCTCTCATCTGATCAACAATCAAAGGTCCAGTGGGTAAGATAAACTCAATCTTCCATGCGCATTCCAAAATTCAATCTAAATCTCTTGTCTCCTTATATAAACATCATAAACTGTTTTATTTCCATCTATAGTTTTTGCCTCTTAATCTTCACCATTGATTTTTCTGCTTTAACCTTCCTTGACAGTTGTGTGAGTAACACGTTTCATTCTCCTTCATCCGATCATCCTTGAATTTTGTCAATAGTTTGATAATATTAACAAACATTATCTTTTACCTTGGAATCATCAACAATTGTCTAGCTCATCATCTTTAGTCGACAATCATAAGTTTCATTTATTTCTTTCACTCGGTCAATATCATAATGTGTCGGTGATAACTAGCTCAGTTAACACTGTACTCGGTATAAAATACACTTGCTCAGTGTACATTGTTCCAACCTCGGTGTATACTGAATTCTTCATTTACCGACCACATAAACTTGTATGTTCTTGATCTTCAATCCATAATAGATTCATGTAATACAATCAAATCACTAACATAATGACATAGACTCATCAATAAGTTACCCAATGAATACCATATCCATATCTTTCTCATCCATCTCATCTTCATGTAGATATCTCATTTGTTCACCATTATTTCCTTCTTAAGATGTTTGTAACCATCATGATAAGTACAGTCAAAACTAGTTGACATCAATGATAATACTTTAACTGATTTAATGTCTCACATATACCTTTGTAGCTCAGTGATCATCAATCATTGTCTTTCAAATATCCAATCAGTTGTCAAACTCTTCCTCAAGATATTCAATCACTTGTAGTCTATCAACCACAAGCCAACAATATCTTATGTGGAGGAATGAAAAGCACTCTCTCATAAGGAATTCAAATATTCTTTCTCTCATATACTAGCTTCCCATACTTCCATCTTTTAGATACACCTCATACTGACTTACTATCACCACTAGACATTATAACAACATCTGGACATATAATACCAAACCAATACCAATACTTCAATACTCTTTCTTGCATATTAGACTTCATATACTCTTTCTTTCATACCTCAACATTTTGTATAATATACATTACGACTCTCCATATGATGTTGAGCACAACATCTTTCTAGGTCCTAGTTGACATCAATGAAAATATTGAGCATATAATACTAATTATCTCCCCATTTTTCATTGATGAAAGCACCAACCCAATTTTTTTTTGTACTTCTTTGTTCTCATTTTTCAAATTTATCTGTCTATTTTCTTCTAACAAACATAACTAAATATTTATCTTCTAGATATCTCTCTACCCCTTTAACATCAAGGAAAAAGGGTTCACTATTGAAAACAATCTTTTAACTTTATCAAAACATACCTCATCCTTACAAGTATACAACTTCCTTTTGAATAACTACAACTTTTCCAAATATAATAGGTAATTTTCTACAAATAATTCTCTCTGTTAGGAAAACCTTATCTTTGCAACACTTTCCTACAATAAGAAAACCACAACCAAATCAATCAAAGGGACACAAGATAGACAATAGTTTTTCCCTTGAAAAGTTGCACCTCTTATGCATCTACTTTGGAAGAGGGGAAATAACCCCTAACTTCTATCTGAGATACTCAAAAGTATCTTTTTCCAATGCCTCAATGAAAAAATATACAATTTGTTCCTTAGTAGGTACATACTCTAACTTTAATTCCTTTTCAATAAAATTTATCTCTCAAGTAGTGATACTCGATAGAAATGTGCTTAGTCTTTGAGTACATTATGGGATTCTTTGAAATATTGATTGTACTCATCACACTAGGATGAATCCTTTCCATTGTATTGCTTCTTTTTGCACATGATCTCTCATTATTAACTTCTACCTTATACATATCATTGTGTGTCTACAACTTTACTATCAACAAGGTGAATGTTCTATTTACACATTGTCACTGTTACTTTCTTCCTTTTGTTGTCATATAGTCAAATCTGCATTCCTATAGCAGTAGATTCTTTTATTGTATATTATTTCTTTGTTCATTGAAACAATACTGATGGCTGTTATGCTGATTATTACTATTATAAGATAAAAATGAAGCAAAAGGTTTCATTCCATCGAATGCATGTACCTTTAATTTTCATTAGTGTCCCTGTAGCATGTTATCTGCTTGTTTCTCACTGTCTATCCTGTAGCACGATGGGCTCAAACCTTGTGGGAGCCCATTTGACCCCACGTGCTACATGATAGACACCTATATCTGCACATGAAGTAAACAAGTTAGATAAAAAATTGACCAATGAATTTTTATTTGTACTTTTGGTTTTCTCATACATCAGTGGTAGACTAGAACTTATTATGCATGTGCGGGGCATGTTGTATGGTTGCAGCTGCAGGTATATGCAGTGTGTGATGACTCGTCATTGCTTAGATCTATGAGATCTAACATTATTTATTCTCTCAAATGAAGGTATTTTAGGAGTAGCGAGGATACGAAAGCTATATAAAAGGCAAGTGAAATGCTAGAGATAGACACAACAAATCAACACAAACTCGTCATCAGGCAATGACGAGTCACCCTACACTTCTTATGCCTTTTACTTTTTAGCATCTACAGATGTAAAACATTCTTTCTTTTCATCTTCATAGTAATGGTTAGCCTCACAAATTGTGTGAGATATTGTGGGACTTTATTCATTTACATCATAAATAAAGATTATTGTTCTAAAAAATCTTCGCACTCTCTCTTTGACTTATGCATTTGTAAAGTACAATGTAACATTTGCAATCTTTTATTCTTTACTTTAAGCATATGAATGTAATTCAACAGAACTAAAATGTACCTTAATCATTAAAAACATACAAGATCCACCTGATCAAGATTAGTAGTGAAAATTAGTATCAAGCATATTTGCAAAGATATGAGAGAAAAATGTTTTAAAGCATAACTTATATTTTATTGGACATAATACTTAGACACATACTTTCAAATTGATAAAAGTAGTATCTAAATAATTAATTCTATACTTTGTTGTTTTTTCTAAGGTATGAAATTATATCCTACATTATTGCACTAATTTTTTTTTGAGTTTTATATGGGTGGTTGCAAGACGTTGAGTCCCACTTTTGGGCAAAAAGTGGAAGTGTTTTCCCCATCTTTCAAATTTCCTATCAATTGATATCTAAAATTGAGGTACTTGGAGATTGAATCTCAAAATACTTTAGTATTGGAAAATGTAGTTCTCGGAGTCTACTTTTCCAATATGTAATTTATTTAAATACCCACATGGTATAAATTAATTTTTAGTATGAATGTTTAAAAACCACTTTTTCAAAATGCCTGTTTTAGGACCATACCATAGCCATGTAGGACCACAATATTTTGACCTAAATAAATGATTTTTTGTAAATCCTTCTGTGGAAATATACGTAAGACACCAAAGATTGATGAACATATTTTTTCTTATTTTTTATTGAATTTATATTTTTTAATTAATTTTTAATTGACTATAAATTACATTTTCAAAACCTCTGGTGCATGACCACCATAATTTGATGAAAATTTTATATTTTTTCAAAAATCTTTTTTTTAAAATTTTTATCTTCATGAGAATTGTATGTAGATTGATGTCATATAACTTATTTTCCAAAAAACCTAAAAACAAAAAGTTATTAAAGTTTTAGTGAGCCTCACTATTTTACATTTAGGTACCACTTTTGATTAATAAATAATATAAAAATAATAAAAATAATCATATCACTATGCAAATAACATTTTTAAAATTAGGACAGTGAGAACTCTAATGAGTTTTTGTTTCATCAAAAAATATGATCAGGAAGGCCCTAAAAAAATTATGACAAGACAAAAATCTGGCATTCTAGTGCCTTAACCAAGCTTATTTTGAACTGAAATCCAAGGCAGAGGTGTGTTTCTCGCTCATGTCTTAAGAAACAGGTGGCTGTTATTTATAATTCAAAAAATGGGCACCCATTTAAAAAAAAACAAATCGATGTGTAAAAATGCATTTCTAATCATAATTTTAAAAAAAAGAAACAGGCACCCATTTTTCAAAAAATGGGTGCCCTTTTCTGAATTTCGGATCGAGCGTCCAAACCTAAATTGGGTGCCCATTTTTTGAAAATGGGTGCCTGTTGAACTAGCGGCATTTTCCAATTCCACAAGACTTCCTCTGAATAGGCAACCAACTTCTTGCACTTACCCATATATTATTTTTTTCACAATCATTTTAACTATTTAATACAAACTCAAAGGTATGATCTTGGTCTTAATAATATATTATATTTTTATATATTGTTTAAATAATTTACCCTTAAGATTAATCTTTTCAATAAATTTGTAATTAGAAAATGATTTTAATCTATTTTAAGAATATTAATATTTAAACTAGAAGAAGTCTTATATTTGTTTATTTTATATTTCATTTATGAAGGGTTAAATAATCTTACTTTCTAAATAATAATTTAATAACAAAGAGTCTTGACATTATAAAAGAGAAGAGATAAAAGATTTTGCGTAGAAAATTTGAGTTGAAGGAAAAATTATAACCAAAGTAAATTCACGCACTTATTTATCTATATTTTTAAAGATGACTATAATCTTCGGCCTCTTCAACACAAACCATTCCAAAATCAACTTACTTTACTTCTCAAGATTACAACTTTACTTTGTTGCATTTTTTAGTTTTGTTTGTTGCCTATAAGAATCTATTCAATTTATGAACTCTACTAGATTCCACTTCACATTCACAATTATTTATAGAATTGTTCAATCCCACCAAGGATCTCAAAAGTCATCAAAAATCAAATGGAGGAGGAATTTGGAGTGGTCTTTAGCATTTTTAGTTATTTCTAGATAAACACATGAGGAAGCTACAATTTCTATATGAAATTGCGTTGATGATTTCAAAGTTATGGTAGTTATGTAATCACCCACTAGCAAAATCAAGAACTTTGCATAAAGTCCTGGAATACTTTTTTTTTTATTAGAGCTTTTCAACATATCATAACTATAGCTTGATTCATGTGTGTTTTGAACTATGTTTCACTTATCCAATGAGTTCAATTGATTTTATTATGAATCACACCCCCACAATAGGCTTTTGCCCCCCAACCTCGTCTAGAATTGTTTAAAGACACTTGAATGTCAAAATAATTGAACTTATTGAAGGAGAAAATTCTAACCGAAGTAAATTGACACATTTATACACATATTTAGAGATGAGTATAATCTTAGGTCTCTTGAACACATATCCATTCTAATATTAACTTATTATAGTTCTCAAGATTACAATTTTACTTTGTTACATATTTTTTGTTTTGTTTGTTGCCTATAAGAACCTATTAAATCTATGTAGTACTCCACTAGATGTTAGATTAATTAAAATAAGTATGACATGCATCATGCATACTCTTGTTTTAACTTCACATACAAAAAGCTTGTACTAGCCATTCGAACAATTATGCTTTAAAGAATCTATAATAATGTGTTTTCAATCTACACAAATGTGGTTATCAATGAGGTCCATAAGATCCAACATCACTTTTCTATAAAATGTGGTCATCAAAGTTTTAATTACAGGGAAGTCTTATTTTGCAGTGCCTGCATTAAAATTTTATTTTCTTATTTAAATATTTCTTTAAATGATATAAATATCTATACTTTTGTAAAGCTCTCTCTCTCTCTCTCTCTCTCTCTCTCTCTCTCTCTCTCTCTCTCTCTCTCTCTATATATATATATATATATATATATATATATATATATATATATATATATATATATATATATATATATATATATATATATACACTCTTATTTTTAAATTCCATTTCCATCCATATATCTCTACTTTCCTTCCTCTCTAACTATTGGTCGAAACTTTGATGCATTGTGTCTCTTGTTTGTTGAATGAATTAGTGTTTATTTTTTAACTAGTAATGTTTGGCCCCTTTATATATGCATTTGATGAAACTTTTGTCGTTATATGAATGCTAAAATGTGATTATTATTAGATAGAAATATAATATATAAGTGGTTTCCCCACCTTTTGTTGATAAAAAATAGTAAGAAAAAATACATCTTTTTAATTTATTCTAATAATAACTTTTCTTCCAAGAGGTAATAAATTATTGTAATTTATATTAAGTAGAAAAGGGGAAAAGGGGAAACCTAAGAAAATAATGAAATTATTCCAAATTTCATAATAGTGAAACATATGTTACAAAATTTAAAATAATTATATAATCATAAAAATATTTGGAAAAGAAGTTATATAATTCAAGATTGTATATTTACATTTTTTTTCTTCAAGAAAATATAGTTAAAACTAAACTATAAGCCTATAAAATTGGTGTTGAAGAGGTTGTAAGCTTATGGCACAAGATATACGGCACTAAGAAATTCATGAGAGTTTTTTTGGTGTAGCATTAGAACCTAATCTTCTTGAAATTGGATACACTTCTTTTCAACTTTTTAAACCTGGACCTTTTTCCTAGATTATGGTTCTCTTAAGAGATCATATAAGAATTTTGACTCAACTTTCCTATAAATGACATGTTTTATGAGGAACAATATTGTTCAACATTTGGAAAGATAAGAAATTCAAATATTTTAAGAATTCTTATTTATAATAATTTCTCCATGTATGGAAATAGATGCTTGTTAACCATTAGAGTAATACAACTTTTGTAGATGTTAAAGTCACATCAACCTCTTCCTCTCATAGGGGTGAGTACCCTCCTTAAAGACATTAACATGGATGTAGTCATAATATTAACACACATAACTTTCACGGTTCTTATAATTCTAAGCCACCTTATCACAAAGATCAAGGTAACAAAAGTCATAGTTGGTCTCTCCAACCTCATCTTCCTTTTGTCATCTCACAACCTTGCGACAAAGATGCTCCTATTTTGCCAAACAATAACAAATTACCTCATTTCACATTAGTCATATTTCCAACCAAGAATAGAACATAGTGGAGAACATGCTAATAAAAAGGTTTAATTATAGGTTGGGAGATAATTCTTAACTACCATGATTTTCTACTAATATGGATAAACCAAATAATTGTGACCTACATATCTCTCTCTATAATTATTGCTAATTAACAATTTAGGTACTTATTATTTTGTCTCATATTTTAATATTACAATATCTTAAAAAACATAATATATATTAAAAAATCATAGTTTGAAAATAAATTCACCATCTATTTTTTAAACTTATGAAAATATTGTTAAACTTACAAAGTTTTTATAAAACTTGCCAATTTCCCCCATTTCCTTTTCAATTCCCTCCAATAGTTGATTGCCAAAGTTCTTCTCAATATATGGAATGTCTATTCACCAAGGCCTTGTTTTTAGAATTTACTCTTTCCACTTGTACAATTCTCTCAACGTTGCAATGGTTGAATTCATTGTTGCAATGTGAGAGTCTATTAGCCCTATTGGTGTGGTTACTATGACTCACTCCCCCAAGTCAGTCTACTATAAAATTGAGCATTTTCATACGAAGGAAAGCATATATCCCTTCTCCTACTTCCCTAAAAAATGTAAACATAGTGCCACAAAAGAATACTCATACTCGCCTTGTTTCCTAATACTTTCTACACTATACAAGCAAACCCAAACCCCCATCATTCATATCTTGTTCCACTAATTCGTACACTCAAATAACATATTTTCAAATCCTAATTTCTATGTAGAAAAAATCAAAGAACTTTTTACCTATTAAGCTACATGTTGTTTATAACTCTAATCTTGAAACCTCAACACCAAAATATTTCAATAATCAAGATTATTATCCATATTCAATAGAAGGCCCCTAATAATAAGCACCCCTATCTTAACTACCCCTACCCCTGAATCCATGCCATATATATATATATATATATATATGACTTTGGTCATTATTTAAAACCATAGTGATACCCATGTTGCCCCTAGGAATATCCTAATGAAGAAAAGAGCCCCATTCCCCTCCCATCCATTAGTGTAGAAAACCCCTGCCTAATCTTCCCTTCAGTTCTCAAGGTGAAGATCTCAACACAGAGAGCTGATGCTCATAAATTTAGGTTTCGTATGGGAACCCAAAGGATAGAATATGGCTAGTATCATTAGCAACCAACACAACAGCAATACTTCTCTTTCCTCCATTATTTCTTTCAGCAAACAGGGCATAAGAAGTTCTACAAACAACTTAACAATGTTCCATTAAAAAATCAATAAGATCAAGTAACAGCTGCGCCATGAAAGATCAGTCTGGGCCAGCCACAAATGCAAATGGAAAAAACGGACATTACTTCCACTTTGGAGAAATGAAACTAATGATGGATGAACTGAAGAATCTCAATACTATGCAAGGTGACACTTAATTTTCCTATTTTTCTTTGGTTCTGTTCTGTTTACTTGTGTTTTTTTTTTCTCTCTTTTAACTATGAGAATTCCACTCCTTACAAAACCCTGAATTCTACTCCTTACAGAGCCCTATATTGTTGAACTTATGTTTTTATATATTAGGTGGGTGACCTGTAACCTCCTTTTGGACGTAATCAAAGCCTTGCCTAACCCACTACAGAAAATGTTTCTCATTCTCAATAAACTTCCCATCTTGCCCTAAAACTGAATTCTGTTACAGGCAGGTTTTGTTGCACAAAAACAGTGAATTCAATTCATCAAACAATCTAGTGTTCCATAATTTATGTAGCAGGCACAATAGGTGTTTATTTCATTGAGTTACAAGCAATTGACTAATAAAAGACTACCATCTAAACATGTAATCTATTTGTTGCTTTGAACAACTGCTAACAGGGTTTTATATATACTGTAATTACTTGTGTGCTGCCTTGGTTTTTTAAAATTTTGAAAAGACATTTAGCTTCTCGTGTGATGGGTAGGTGCAGATCACAGAATATGCATAAAATATTCATAATTATTTTGATAACTGCAACACCATTGTTAGTGCTTAGTAATAACAATCATGGAGCTCAAGGACATGGAGCAGGGGATAGTGGGAATTCTCACATACCAGCCATTTTCATATTTGGGGATTCATTATCAGATGCAGGGAACAACAATTATTTAGCTTCATTATCTAGGGCAGACTGGAGTCCATATGGGATAGATTTTGCCCCATCTGGGTATCAACCCACTGGTCGCTTTACTAATGGTCGAACTCTTGTTGATATAATAGGTAAGTGCTCTTTTCATTGAAGAGTTCTAAAAAGAAAGAAAGAAAGATTTTTTTATAATCTACGATACTAAACAATCTGTATATAAATCTACTACTTACATGCTAATTCTACTTCTCTATGTTTTATAGGAAATGAGTTGGGACAGACAAAGCTTCCTCAACCATATTTAGCCCCCACAACTCATGGGCAAGTATTGCTTAATGGTGTCAACTATGCTTCTGGTGCTGGTGGAATCATGAATAGCACCGGAGCAAATTTTGTGAGTATGATAGTTCCTTTTGGGTTGGTTTAAACAATAAATTTTATTTGTTTAGGTGGTTCGTCTAAAATTATGATTAATTGATGGATTCTATTGAAAAAGCTAGTAGAATTTCATGAGCCGACATGTTTTAAGTTCTTTGCAATGCAGAGCATTTATGTTCTGGTTTTGAACAATATATTTACTTTTCTAAGTTGGGTTTAAATAACGTACTCTAAGTTTTGACTTGGTTAGGTGGCTCATGGAAAATTGTGTCAATATATGGGTCTATCCAAAAAGCTCCTGTACTTTCAGAGAGTCAAATAAATCAATCAAAACTTAGAATGTGATGCTTAAACCTAATTGTTTTTAGCTGAATTTTTCTGGATTTGAGCACGTAGAATTTTAGTGCTAATGTTTCAGAGATCAGAAAAAGAAAGCATGAAAAGAGAGGAAAAAATGATAGTTTTAACGGACCAAGATGTTTAAAGAGATGGAAGAATTTAGCACATCTTGATTTGCTAAAACTATATTTTTTACTCTTTTCTCATGCTTTCTTTTCTTGATAATAGATCGTAAAGTTTGATCAAGTTAATTAGAAATTCACACACAAGCATTTAAATAAAAAAATCAACTAAAATTTTCATGATTCTGATTTTGAACAATGTGAAGAAATTATTTACAGGTTGAATGTCTGAGTTTAGGGACTCAGATCAATTACTTTGAGAATACAAGGAGCGAACTGATTGACATGATGGGGTCCAGAAGTACAATGCAGTTTTTATGCAGATCTTTGTTTATCATTGCGATTGGATCAAATGATTATTTGGATAATTATTTACTTCCTAATTCTCCAATGAAATCCCGCTATTCCCCTCGTGATTGGGAGCTGCGCCTTAGTCTCTTCCTCCACAGTTATATTGATGTGAGATCTAAAGTTATATTACTCTTTATTATTTAGATTTTTCTATTTTTATTTTTTATTTTTCATACCAAGTTCATATGGATTCCAGTATTTTGTTTCTGGGTCTATGATTACTACCATATAGATGTGATAGTGTAGTATTTTGTATAAGTCAAGATAATATATTTTATTTATATTCTAAGTAAATTTATTAATTAGATACAATGTTACATTTAATATAAATATATATCTAAAGTGAAGTATAAATATTATATCAATTTCTTCTAAGTGATATTTAAAAGAAATGAAAAATAGATTTCAACAAATATATTGATATGTTATGTATATGTTCCCATCCAAAATAAAAAGAACAAAATTTAGGTAAAAACTCTCTTTGTGAGAGAGGAAGGTTGAAAATCATCTTAAATTTTCTACAAGACAATGCTCACAAGTGTCTCTACTTAGAAGAGGGAGAATGTAGATGTAGAGTGTCACATATTGGGTGCTCTAGTAAGCTATTCAATATTTTAATTTCCTCTCAATTGGTGGAGTGAATAAAAGAAGTATAAATTTAAATATCTCTAGAAACAACTCATGGATCTTGATGTTGTTATTGAATTATAATTGAAACTAATAGATATTATGTCATATTTACATATAGTAACCATGAATATATGACTCTTAATTGAAGCATAAAATTTAAACCAATGTGAATTAGGATGTCCTAGAATAGAAACATGATAAGGTAGAGAAAGAACATGAAAAAAAAGATACATCCCCTTTACTTCTAAAAGAGGAGATGTGATGATCGCCAATAAAGATATCATCAAAGAGAAGACCAATGTTCTTACTAGTATTTTCAAAATTGTGAATGTGATTCTATAAGCATATGATATATGTCATACAAGTAGGCATTACAATAAAAGCTTTAGAGTGTCAAATAAATATTTTTTAGAAAAGAATTGAGTAAAGTAGTGTGAATTTGTTAAATAAAATGCTTTAGTTCATCAACTTGCTTCTAAAATTAGTCATGCTCATCATTTTTTGTCTAACAATAATATGTGAACCTAGATGGTTTGGAAGGTTTTAGAGAATAATATTGTCCAAGAGGGACAACCCTACATAATATTCATCCATATTGGGTATGGGGATTCTTTTGAAATGCCATAATCTTCGTAGAGACAATAGGATCAAATAATTTTCTATTAAACAAATAAAATAGAAAGAAAGCATATAAAAAATGATGGAACCCCCACAATTTGATAGTTTATATCAATTCATAGAATATAAAATACCAAAAATTGTTCATGCATTACGAACTAATGACAAGGAGTGACACTTTATAATAGAATATATCTTAAATTAACACCTTAAAAATAAATAAATCAATGTATCCTTCAAAATTAAAATAGATCCCAATTTATAGTGTGATCATAATAGTAGCTTTATTTTCCAAATTTTTAATATTTGCAAAAGATAAATTATTGGAAGTATAATTCTAGACTAATGTGAGAGAAAAAGTAACACTATTATAAGGTAGACAAAAATATGTACTTTAAAAAATATGACATAAAAAAATTTCTTAAAAAGAAAATCACGACCCTTTAAATGTTTTTAAATGTGAATTATATATTAAAAATTTAAGTAGAAGTTACTTGAATTGACACAAAGTATTAAAAAAAGAGCTTGATTTTTAATATTTTTAACTTAGTGTCAATTCAATGATCACATCGATGAATGAAGCACAAATAAATAGTCTTCTTGAATTCACAACTCAAAGAGATGACAAGTCATATAGATCAATAGATTAGTCAAGTGAATTTAACGAGGACATATAAGATGCTAATTATAAGTACCGTCAATCAAGAATCAATGAGAGAATGATAATATTTATATACCTCAAGATAATATGTACACATTATTATTAGCTACAAAGATAATGATAAATAAATATTCTTAATACACTTAAGAAGCTTATTAATTAGATCAATACCTCAATATGCCTTATAATACATCTCCTTTTTGGCTGATCTATATTCTATATGAATGCTTGTTAGCTCACTAATCTTAGCTTGAGTTATATAGATGATAGAATTCAGTAATCTTAGTTTGGGTTATATAGATGATAGAATTGAGGAGAATTTCAACTTTCAAAAATATTATATATTTAAAAAATATTAATCTTAAAATTATTTTATGTTTATTTAACATATGATTTTTTAAAATTAAAAAATTTATATTTGTACAATTTATAATTATCATTTATAAAGAACAACTGATACAATTTAAAAATCTAAAAAGAAAATATATATTCAAAAATAATTAAATATTTATTTAAAATATTAGCATACTTTTTTTTAAAATATGTAAATTTCATTTATTCATTCCTTAAACTTGTATATAAAAGTTAATTACATAATAACATGAAATATATTACATTAATGATAAAATATGAATTATAATTTAAATTATCATATATGAATAATCATTTATTTATAATCTCTTTTTTTTTCCAACATAAATATTAAATATAATTAAACTGATAATCAAACTCATATATATATATATATATATATATATATATATATATATATATATATATATATATATATATATATAGCACACTTTGAATCATATAAAAGTGAGAAAACAAATTAATTGTATTATTTTTATAGTCTATTTTAATTAAAAAAAAATGTAAATGTTATATTAATTTAATTTAAATAAATTGAAATTTTAATGACTTTTTTTTCAAAAAAAATTATTAACTAAAATATTATGCCAAATATTTAAAAAAATTTAAAGAATAATTAATCATGCTCATTTTCTTTAAAATAAATATATGTAGAGAATATTTTTATATAAAAAATTATAATTTTATCTTACATAAGAAGTTGTCATTGATATAACAAATAAAGGAAAGGAAAACACAATGTAATGATGGATGTCTCCACTAATATTTTGATCTCTTCTTTGACAGAAACTATACAGACTTGGAGGTCGAAAGTTTATAGTGAGTGGAATTGGGCCTCTTGGTTGCATTCCTTATCAATTATCCAGTGGAGGAAGTGTGAATGGCGAATGCATTTCTGCAACAAATAAACTTGTTCTAAGCTATAACATTCGCTTGAAGAATCTAACACACTATCTCAACCTAAATCTTCCAAAGGCTACCTTCATCTATCTCAATGCTTATGAAGCCATTTCAGAGCTCAGGACAAATTATATGAGATATGGTACTAAGAAAATCACTATATGTTATTGATTCGTTTTACTTTTACAACCATTTTTTCTAAGTTAAGATTGATGGCACTTTTTGCAGGTTTCATTAATGTGAATACTGCTTGTTGTGGAAGTGGGGGCAAATTCAAGGGAACAGTTTCATGCCTGCCAGGAATGTCATATTGTGGGGATGAAAGAGATAGGTACATGTTCTTTGATGCATATCATCCAACAGAGGCAGTAAACCTTATATCTGCTGCTAAGTTTCTTAATGGTAGTACTAGATATGCATTCCCCATCAATATTCGTCAATTAGTAGCTCTCTAGTCCATCAAGCTACATAGATAAGCCACTCAATAAATAGTTATTATGTGTATTTCTTTTTCAATCTTGTGTCTTTATTTTTAAGAAATTTAGTTGGAAAGAAATTGTGAGATGTTGTAAGGTTATTGAAATCTTGTTAGATATGTCTGATTGAATACTTAGGAATTAACAATATCAGTTTTCCACAATCTATTATAGTTATTTTCAATGTTACTGGTTTCAATTGTGTTTAATTTTTGAATCTATGTTTCGGATCCATCATCACGACAAAGAAGCACAACTAGAAAGTTCAAGAAAATGTAAAAGATAAAAGAAACTTTAATGATGTGTGTTTTGTTGATGAAATCTTAGTTCCTTGTGTTACCTAGATTTTTAGGCAATTAAATTTTGGTTATTTTGTTGGTAGTACTTATTCTATTTGAGGATCAAATCTTATAATAAGATGAATAGAGTAAGAAAATGGTTCATTTTTTAATTGATTGTTTAAAAATTAACATCAATGGCTCTTGTTGGGACAATCCTAGTGTAACGAGATGGAGCTAGGTGAGATAATGCTAGTTTGGTTAACTTATTTTTCCTGTCTACTATAAAGTTTGACACTAACAATTACCTAGAGGCTTGATCCATCTAAGTTGTGTCCAAAGAGAGAGCTTATGAAATGAGCTAGAACATGATAATACTTAAGATGGATTCCATGATTTTGGTCTCCCTTTTGAATAATGATAGACCTCATGAATCTTTATGGAGGTTGACATATTTGTGGAGTAGATTTTTATTTTGTAAAACATTGATTTCATATCAACTTTTATTTATATTATTGAATAATAGAATGTTGTTGCAAACTATTTGGCCAAATGGGCTTCTATTGTTAATCACAACTAGAATGTCATGGTTGGGAATAGTTATCTTTAATTCAAATTTTAGAGTTTACATTCAAATTCTTCGTAATCATTTAGATTGATAATTCTAATCTATTTTTCTTTATAATTTTGTATTTGTTGTTTTGTGAACTCTTTCCTATCCTTGAGATGGTGGGTTTGTGAAAAAACTCCTTGAGTTTCCATCATTTGATTTTAATAATACGTGTTGTTTGAAAATCTTTCTATGTTATGTTCTAATTTCTTACTTAATATATTTATCTTTCTTCGCAAAAAAAAGTGGCAACAATAAACATTCAAGTGTACAAACTATATAGGATTAAAAATCTAAGATATATAAAGTATGTGAGCATGTTAATTAAATTGATTTTATAAATAAGTGTTGTGAAATAGAAAGAAATTGAGTACTTACTTTTTAATGAGAATTGAATGAATGTAGTCTTCAACTGTTGTGGTTTTGTAGCAAAGACTTGATATTTCAAATTTAAAACTAAATTTGATGTCAAAGACATAAGATGTTTAAAATCTAAAATCTAATAGTAAATTCCACAAGGAGTCTCTATCATAGATGATTAGTTGGTGCAAATAACCCATTAGACTCTCCTTATGGGGCGACTAATCCCTATTAAGTAACTCTTTATCCTAATAGAGGCTCATTTAATAATCGACCAGGGACATATCTACTTGGATGACACCAACACTATATGTGTAGCAAAGTCATTGTAGCATTTACTAAAAGCATAAAACTGAAATAAAAGACAAGGGCATTGAAAGAAATATAATACTAATTATGTTCACACAACTTTGGTTCTGGGTGAGATAGTATGGTTGCATGTGAGCAGAACAACTTGTAATAGAAGTCTAATTGAAATCAACTTCTTAACAAATATTCAATACAAGAATCCAACATTCACTGAATTAAATATGCATTGCACAATGGATGAAATTGATAAAAGAGAAATACACTAAATTACCTACTTGAACAAAAATGAATAAAGGAAACAACTAACTAGTCTACTTATAACAGAGAGTTACATCACCTCAAGTGTCCCTTGCTTGAGGAGTCATAACCTCATATCAAATAAACATCTTGCTTAACTGAAAGTAACCATCCACTTTTATTCAATATCACTTAAATTACAAGATATCGATAAACTATATCGGTTGTGATCTAGCACAAAATCTACTAAGACATTCTAACCATTACTCATAAGATCACCCTGCATTTAGAGGAAAATATTTAGAGCAATAGTAACAAATGTTATTAAATCCTTATTCACATATGTCATCTTCTCAAAAGAAATGACTTATTCTAAAACACAAAACTACTTAAACAAAACTAGAAACATCATCATGGATTATGTTGTTGTGTAGGAACAAGTTCATGTCATCTAGTTGGATGAATACTGATAGTCATAAAATCTTTGTTTAAACTGTGCATGGAAGTAGCAAGATGAAAAAATCATATTGTAGAAACTTTCATTGATTATAGCCCTTAGTCGTGTCTTCCATTATGGTAGTAATATCCACCTATAACTATAGCTTCCAAAAGGACTCACCATCTTCTAGAAGACACATGAATATAATGAAATGAAATGAATAATTTCTCCTTATCATGAAACTAGATCCTCAACAACTTTGTCAAGTGACAAATATCATGTCAAACATAATTCAAACATTTGTTGGCTCAAATTCTAGTATACAGAAAGATATTATCATCAAATCTCATCACAATTTTATATTCACACTTCTTCTCTTTCACTTTAGTTTCCATATAATTCACACTCAGTCTACACTTCAAATAAAAAATGTGCATATCCAAACATATCAACTTAATTATTGAAAACCTCAACTATGTCAGTCATAATAGAAATAAACATGTTGTTAGCACAAAGTCACCCACCATGAACAAGAATTTTGAATGCAGTCCACCCTAGGAGACAAGAAGACCCACACACATATCAATACATCTTTCTAAGTCAATTCCAAGGAACCAAACATAATACAAAATTCTTCAAATTTGACATCAAATGTAATGTGTAGAAAATAATAAAGCATGTTAACTAGTCATCCTGAAACATCCTCAAATGCACATAACTCATAAGACCCTTAATTGTTTTTTAACTCATCCTCCAATGCGTAGCCAGACTAAAATAAAATAATTTAATTAAGATAATTAATTGAATTGACTAGAGACAAACACAAACAACAATGTCAAACAATATAACTTCACTTGCAGAGAAAACCAACACTTGAATTCTAAACTAGAAAACTGGATGAACCTTCTAAACATGTCCACCAAGCCACACACCCAAGAACGACATTGTGAAGCAATGTAGAGGATCATCCAAACTAGTCCTAATAGACATCCTCTTTATTTACCAACTACAACTTATAAATTCACCATGTAAATTGTTGGGGACCTAAAAACATAATAGTGCAACATTCACAAAACATAGACTTTACAACCAAAAATACAATTCATCATCTTCAACTACATAGGAATGTGGAGAATTCTACCATAACCTGACTTTAAATACCATTTCTTGCATATTCAAGCTTCCCATACTATCACCTTCTGGAAACACTACATATTGACTTAACATCATCACCAGACATCATGAAAAAATATGAACACTCATTTTTTGACCTCTATCATCCAGTGCACATCAAGAAACTCTTCACTCATACTAGGTTGACACTAATGCGCACATCAAGTTGACATAAAAAATAACACATAACTCATATTTCTAACACTTTCACCTTGTGGTGATGTGAGGTATGTGGATTTGTGTATTTCATTGGTTGAGTTAGTAGCTCAATGAAGTTTCTTAACAATGGTGGTAATCCTTGAGTAGGGTTTCATTAGACCATGTAGCTGGTCATTTTCATTAGTTCCATTGTAATGGTAGTGTTTTGATACCTATGGTGATTGCACATCTATTGGTTTGTGTTCACTTAGCCCATGCACCCTAGAGATTTGTGTGTTTGATGTGGTAAGGCTAGAGGGTTGATCTTGTATGACATGTTGTGTTGAGGGATTGAGTACTAAGTGTTCACCATCCTTGAATTATGTAGTCTTCCAAAAGTAAGCCTAATCTCAGTGGGGGAGGATCTAATGCCCTTCTAGTTTTTCACCTTGAGATGTGTAGATTCCAACACTATTTGACTATGTACCAAGGGATGCCTAGGCGGTGGTTGACCTTATTGTTTATGGGTAATTGGTCAATATTTTTTCTTAATTGTGTTCATATGGCTTGTGTTCTTATTTTTCTTAGTGGTTTGGAGCGCTCACATGTTCAAGATGAGGTTCTTTAACATGCCGATTATTTTGTATTTTGAAGGTTTTTATGCATGATTTATTTAATGATTCAATTCATTGGCATGTAAGATATTATTTCAATGTGGATTAAATATGATTTAATTTTTATGTTGTTTTGATGCATAAAGTTATATGTTGTATCTAATACTTAGTTTCAATAATTTTGTATGTATGGATATGTTGATGTTCATTTTATGCCTTACACTATCCTACCTTTTTGGGTGATTATGTTTTTCCATATATATCTTCGTGATAACATTTATCATCTTATGAAAAATAAGAGAACCAAACAATTCATCCATTGTAAAATTATCTAAACATCTAGATTCTTCAATAGAAATGTTTTTAGGTTCATACCTTGAGGGAAGAGATCTAACAACTTTCTTTACAATCATCACATCCTTGACTTTTTCACACATTCCTCTATTAAAATTTAAAAGTTTCATCCTCTCAAAGTAGGTAGTCAGCAATATTTTATTTTTCTATCATCCTCAAGCTTGTAAATGTGTTTGTGTAGATTCGCAATTGTGCTTGCTTTAATTTGTCTCCTTCATAGATACTATGAAGTTTCTCCCATGTCTCCTCAATAGATTTGTAGTACATCACTTTCACAAATTCAAAATTTGACAACCCATTGATAATGGCATTCTTTTCTTAAGAATTCTTCTCTTATGATCTCTTGCTAGCCTAGTCTATTGGAGTAGTAGTAGGAGCAATATATCCATCTGTAAGAGATTTCTTCAATCTTAAATATGAAAAACAAGCTCTATTTGGTACACATCTAGGAGTGGCATATATTATTCATGGTATGGTTTGGATTGAGGATACCACCATGTCTCCACACACTTTAAAAGTTCCTTCTTCCACCATGATATAGGAATGAGAATACCTAGTTACAATTAGCTCTCCAAAATTATCAATGCTCTCTCTCTCTCTCTCTCTCTCTCTCTCTCTCTCTGTAACTCACAAATGCTACTTTCCCTAAATCTTTTACATTTTCGCCCCTAAAATACTAGTGGGACTAGTCTTTAGGGATAAAAAATATAAATGGGTTGGTTTTCCTCAACATTTGTGTAGTTCCACAAATCACTAGTACATTTGACCTAGTTTTTCTACCAAAATTTTTGACCATGAAATAAAAAAGTTTTGGTTGGTCAGATTATAGAAGGAAAACTTTCTTTTTTTTTAATCCATGCCCAGGTTCGTCGAAAGTTCAACCAATACCATGTACGTCGAACTTTCGACGTACATGGGCATAACTTAAAAAAAAAAGATTTCATTTCTCATTTCATTATTACCACGACAAATGTTTTCAAGGGTTGCAGTGCGTGAAACCTCATCAGCCAGGGTGGATTCGACACTGTGTATAGGGGTTGTAATTTTTATTTGGACTTGGGGGGCCTTTGATCTTCAAGCTTGGTTTTGGAAACTTGGCTTTTCCTCTCCTTATCAAATTGAAGCTCATTGAGGTATGGATTGTGTCGTTATCTCCTCTACATTTTGATAGAATACATTGCATTTGATCACTTGATTGAATACCATCATGTATTTCAAGGGCACATCTTACTGTGATCATTACTCCATGCTTTGTTGTGTCCATGGCATTGAGTTCATTTCTTTGGATGATTTGATTATGGCATTTACATCTAGACTCTCACTTTTTTATTATGAGCTAGGGCATAATGTTATGTTTATTTTCTGTTACTACAACCTGTGAGCCTGATTTGCATCTTTGGTTTTATCTATTACACTTGTTGTGTTAGTGAACTAGGACATCATGTTAATGTGTGTTCATTGGATTCTCTAGTTATATTGCAACTGCTTTTAGAACCCGTGATCTTTTATTGTTTATTCATTGAGGCCACAAGCCATATGTTGAATTAGTGCATACTGTTATCATTTCCTTGGTTGTGATTGCTACTCACCTTCATGGCATGATGATGCGACTCAGGTATTATTTCTTTGCAATGCTTTGGCAGCCTGATTTATGTTGATCTTAACACTAGTCACTAGGAGATCTGATATGATAGGATTTTCTCACAAGAAAAAATACAGAGTTACATAAATTAGATTCAATTTATTAATAAAGTCTTATCAAATGATTGGGGAACAAGTAATGTCACTTAGATAAAATAGCTAATACTAGAAATAAATTGATGCCTATAATAATCAAAACCTAGCTATGGGTAAAGCGTCAATTCTTATTTGGTAAGATCACTATTAAACCCGTTGGTTTTTTTTGTAGTGTTTGGAAAGCATGCGAGGCTATCAAGCATCTTATCGTGGAACATGTGATTTCTCTAGACTAGATGGGAACTTCACCACTTATAATTCTATTTAGTGGAAATTTGAATAGAACAGTTTAAACCACTTGCAATGTTACAAGGTTGCCCTGCTAAGTTTTGGGCATTTAAAGGGGTTATAGATTTTAACGATATCTTTGTTAGCAATCAACTCTTGAATTGGGAAAAATTACAATGTCATTTCTCAATAACTAAAACTCACAAAATTATAAACTTCCCCAGAATCCTAATTAAACATTTTTACTTCTATGAGAATAAACAGTGACAGACCAAACCATCTTTTTATAATAAAGATGTTAAGGACATGAAATTGGACAATATTTTTCTTGAAGCTTGATTATTTTGGATTCAAGTTGTGCCACCATAACATAAAGATGTTCATAGTACAGATGTTCAAACATAGCTTACAAAATAAATTTGTTATTCTCTTCATGACCAATCACTAGGGCTTATGGTATTTAATAAATGAGCCCATTAACTGTTATAAGAGAGTAGGTGATTATGACTGTGTGTGTCTGAATGTGAACCTCTAAATCAGGCACAAACGCAACATAGTCATTGCTCAATCATGAGATGGCGAGTATGAACATGAATTGTCCATCTCACAACATCAATTGAATCGACCTGTTGCCTCCTATATGGATGGGGTGTTTAATTACTCTCAGAATGAGAGCCAACAACCATGAGACCAATCCCACAACGAAGGATTTTCCAAGAGCTATGAAGATGAGTAAAACTAAAATTAAACTAAGATGAATATGCAATTTAATCTAAGAATTGAGATGCAATTACTAATAACTTGAAAGAGATATGAAGTGCAATTTTAATCTAAATAGCTTAAAAGAAATATGATACTAAACTATGAGTATGTAAGCAAATTGATCTATTATAACAATGCAATACTATATTAAATGAGAATTTAAACTAATTGCAAATGAAAAGCTTTGAATAAAGTGAGACTAAAAATCACTATAGTTCAATTGCTCTAAAAAATTGCCTCCTTCGAATGAAGAAAATAGGTCCATTAAATAAGCAAGCCCAGGAAGAGAATGAAGGGGTTCTTGATTTGAAACTCCTGACCCTTCATTTCCATTTGAGACAAAAATGCAATAATTACTTAATTAAAAGAATGGAAAATGCCACACAGGTGACCTTTCGAATATTATGAATTATTAATTCAAAAAAAGAGTGTCCATTCGAATAACAAGTAATTATTAATTCCTTTTTTAATGGGTAATTAGCCAAATGGGGTGGGTTTAATTTAATTCTAAGCACTTAGGACTTTAGGATTAAATTAAATTATCATAGGGGTAATTTAGCTAATAAAAGTTGAAGACTTTAGGAATTAATTTTGATATTTGATTAATGCAATTTATGGTCTTTGCAATTGACATCAAGTTGAATTAAGTCAGGTAGGAGAGGGAAAAATTACCTAGGAAACTAGGACTTTGGAGATGTAAAATTAAAGAAAATGCACCAAAATTAATTGAATTTAATAGGTGTCAATTTTAGGGTATTACATTTGCCCCTCTGTGAATTGATGTGCGAACAACGCATTGATTCAAAGAATAGTCTGAAGTGAGAGATGACGAGAAATTTGGAAGTCTAGGTTAAGTTGCCAAGACACCGAGTAGATCAAAGCATGATTTTCTGAAGTCTAAGTTAGATTGCGAAGACAACAGTCTTGAGAGAAGATGAGAATTAGGGTTAGGTTGCCCCAATGCCTAGAATGAGATTCAGATGTAAACTTAGGACTGTCTCCAAAATCAGGGTTAGATTGCCCCAATACTAAGCTTAGCCCTCCGAGACCCAGGTTAGATTGCCCAAATAACGGTCTAAGAGAGATTTTGAGAGCCATCTTCAGAACGAAGCTTGACTCTTAGGAATTAGGGTTAGATTGCCCCAATACTTAAAAGATTTCAAGAAACATCTCCAAAATGATGCTTGATTCTCGAGGATCCAAGTTAGGTTGCTCAGATACCTAAAAGATAGATGACCAGATAGCAAGATGTGAGGCACCAAGATGCCCCAAGAAATGAGAATTGATGATTCAGATCAGACTAATTCAAGAATTGATTCGACAAGATTCAAATGATGCAATCATCCTGCCCCCTCGGGAGTGAAATCGAAAGATGACATAAGAGGGATGATTGACAACAAGAGGTTGCAGAGCAGAAGTAATTAGACTAGATTTGAGAAGCTGCAGAAGTAAATTGGATCAAAGTAGAGGTCCTGTTGACCAAGTTTGACCATGGTTGACCATGGTTGACTGGAGTTGACTTTCATGAAAAGAGCAAAGATCTTGAAAACATGATGCAAAGATGAGGGTCTAGCAAGAAGATGGCGCTAGAAGGCTAACTGCATAAGTGTCCAATCCCAAAGGGTCTTAGAATTTAAAATGCAATTTCAAGCTATCCAGAGATGTCAGATTTTGATGTCGATCCTGAAAATAGATTCAGAGTAGTCGATTTAGCCAAGAGTGCAATTTTCATGTAAAACGGAGTACTTTTGAAAATTAGGTCAAAAGCTATATAAGGCCTGAAGGGGTCATTTTCAATTCATTATTCACTTTCATCTTCTTGTGATTTTTGAGCTCTGAGAGAGAAATGGAGGGTCTTCCATTGTATACACATAGATTTGAGTGCTCCTGATGACATGCCCAGCCCGTGGAGTATGGCGCACCTGTAAGTAGTCGATAAACCTCCTTGCTTTCAATTTGTACAGCTTTTTAGGTCAATCTAGGGTAGATCTAGCATAGTTTAGGTCACGTTCTTCCAATCTCACGTGAGGAAGTAGTTTCCTCACATGAGTTGGGGTTTCTTCACGCAGGCTTTGTCTGAAAGCTTGCACGAGATGAAAGGGGGTCCTACGCGAGATTGTAGCAGCTCGTGTAAGTTCGATTCTTGTCTCGCGTGAGAAAATAGTTTTCTTGTGTGAAAAGCTGCTACAGAGTTTGAAGTCTTTTGCCAAAATTTCTCAAATTTGAAAAAATAAGCCAAGTATAGTGTCACAAAGCCATGTGTAGGATAGATGTCCTTCTACATTTACTGTTGTTATGTTAAAAACCATCATGTTGAGGTAATGATCCAATGTCATCGCTTTCTTTGTAGATTGACTTCCCCGATGTTGCCTTCAGGACACATCATCCTGTGATCACCACATTGGTGCAGAGACTGAAAGATGCAGAGAGTGCTCATATTGATGGACTCGGCCTGGGATACTTGCATGCTCTACCTGAGATTCGGGTAAATCATGGTCTTCTTGGTGCACTGGTAGAGAATTTCCATTTAGAGATGAACACTTTTCACTTTTCGATGGGGGAGATGACGATGACTCCCGAGGATGTATACAGGATCTTGCGAATACTAGTCCATGGTGCTCGAGTGGAGTACGAGACACAGCCACGGTAGGGGATAGTAGCCTTGAGGATGATCTTCAAGGATGATTTAGTGATGGGCTGGGCCATCTCTTGGGATGATTTGATGCGTAGATATGGTGGTGCTCACCGGTTAGCCATTATACTTGCGATGTTCTTGAGCTACTACCTTGTTCCAGATCGAGGTCAGCATGGCCTAGAGTGCAGCTGGGGCATGATGTTGCGGAGGATGTTGGAGAGACCAGCTGTTAGGTTCAGATGGGGCAAGTGCATGCTAGCCCACATGTATCATGAGATGCATGAGGTAGTATATCGTAGCGCGAGGACGATGGTGGCAGGACTCTTCATTCTTCAGATCTGGGCTTGGGAGCATCTCCCCATTTGCAGACCCATCTTCCATGACACATGACAGCCAATTGAGTCATACATTTATAGATATGTAGGTTAGATGACCCAGCCCCTGCTGGGTAAGATAGAGTAGTGGAGAGGACAGCTGGACGACATGGCAGCTGTAGTATCGAGACCTTGGGTGGCTACTGAGCCATGGGATGATGCTCAGAGAGAGTTATCACATATGTTTGTATCACGTCCACTGATCAGATGTAGCATCACTATTATCGAGATATTCCTAGTTACACGCATCCTACACCAGTTTGGTAGGCAACATGACATATCACAGGAGTACTGCCCCTACGCTCGCTTCTCTGATGAGGAGAAGAAAGGGTGGTATGCTAGATTAGATCTCAAACAATGTGTGATTGAGGCACATATACCAACTGTATGATGGGACTACATGGTGGGGGTCACCAATGCAGGGGTGACTCCTGCATATAGAGATCATTTGATAGCATATCCTCATCTGAGGTTTATAGATCCAATTGGTGCGGGAGCTTAGCAGCAGCCTGCACAACAGCAACAGGCATAGGACCAACAGGAACTAGCCCAACAACCACCAGCCCAGCAGCCTGCATAGCAGAGGGTACTGAGGCCATGATCAGGGCAGAATAGCATTCCTGCTAGGATGATGGGTTTAGATGCAGGTGCTGGGAGCAATGGGGCCCAATAGAGGTCCACTAGGTAGCGTACTGGAGATACTTCACAACAGGCTCCTCCAGATGATGATACAGACATGCCTGATATTCCAGTAGGAGTTGGGACACCTCAGCTGCAGGAGGCTCTCAGGAAGAGCCGTGAGAGGGTACGATAGGTACAGTGAGAGTGGGATGATTACCACACCTGACTCATTCAAGAGGAGACCTGTGTAGCTGATCGAGATGTTGAGATCAGATAGCTGTGAGATGAGCTGGCGTAGTCGAGGATCGAGACCAAATATGAGGCTTCTCAGGCAGCATATTACTATGCATCTTATTGCGAGGTTGTTCCAGATCTATCAAAGCAAGTACCACCATTTGTTGATTATGTTGGAGCTCCACAGGAACCTCCACCAGTACCTCCAGAGGCACCACCATGGGCACCACAACAGCAGGCACCACAAGCACCCCCTCAGGCACCTCCTCAGCAGCAGGCACCTCCATAGCAGCCGATGCCCCTACCTCAAAGACCATTGCCACCACCTCCACCAAGTGGTGTGGGGCCTAGCTAGTCCATTTTGATACATTTGTACATTGTAGCCCATATTTGATACTGTGCTCGAGTAGCACCTCCTCTTCTATACATGACATTATTCGAGATATATATATGAGACCGAAAATTTGATATCATTGTACTTGTGGTTATATTGCTTTGATATTTGATGTTTATGAGATGTCTTTATATGCTTAGATGTATGGATAGAAATGTATGAAATGCACATGCTTCCTTTTATGAATATGCACATGGTTTCTTTTTTCTATGATTATGCAATGTGAAATGCAGTGATAGATGGATAGAATGTAGGCATATGTGTAATGTATGATTTGAGTTATGCTTATAATGGATGCGCATGTATATGTAGATGCAAATGAATTTATGAATGCAAATGGAAATGAAATGAAAATGCAATGGATATGTAATGCACATGGTACTAATCATCTCATGCAGGATTGTCGCAATATATGACAGGTACTAATAAAAAAAGATATGTTTTGAAGGTCGAGAGCGAGGACCGCACACTTGTGCAACCAAGATGAAATTGGGACAAAAAGATGAGAACCTCTGATGAATAGGAAGAAATCAAGAGAGTAACAAAATATCATCTCAAATCCAAGCTTAACATGCAAATCTACGCTAAATGCAAGCCTAGAATGAAAATGCAAGCCCTAGGACTTGGTTGTTGGACTCACCATATTTATCATCATCGAGTTCGTTTAAGCACGGGATGATTGCAAGATGTCATACAATCCTCACTAACATTGCAATTATGAGAATATGAATATGACATAAGTCTTAGATTTTTTGGAATGAGGTGTAAGCATTAAGGCACAAGAAGCCAGAATGACCTGAACACCTATTCCTTTTAATTTAGAAAATTAACATAAGCATCAAAGCACAATTGCTGGAATGACCTGAATGTTGCTTGCCTACAAACACACCAGACACATAGGATTTCCCTCTTTTGCTGATGATTTCTTGCATTGATCCTTAGGTTCACTTAGTAGGATGAGCGTTAGCAATTTTACTTGTAGCAGAAAGAAGTCACCCAAAAGACAAGGAGAAGAACCAACCTCACCAAAGCATCCATATAAAAGGAGTCAAGGCATGCATGGCCATCCAATATGAGATGAAGGCTCTTATAGATGGACACCCCTTTTAGATAGATTCTTTGGATCATTGGAACTAAACCACCAAACAGAAAGCAAAAGGAAAGATCATGCCCCCAGTCTTCGCATTTCTCAGTCAAGAAAGATGTCTTAGATTCGCTCAAGGAGAAATGATAAAGAAAAAAAACAAACAAGCAAAGGAAAAGCTCAACATGCTTCAGAGGAACACAAAATTGGTTTTTAGTTTCAATTTACTTTTGTGTTCAAGCGGATTAAAGTCGAATCGGAAGCAAACAACATTCGAAATCTCAGTGGGATAGCAATAGCAGGCAGACACAATGAGAACCACTAGTGACCGTCACGAGAGACAAAGTCTCAAGAAGATATTGGAGCATGAACCAAGTATCAGTAGGTGAACGCAGTGAGAACCACTGGTGACCGATACAAGGAAGATTCTCAAAAGAGAATAAAATGCGAGCGAAACATCAGCAGGAAAACACGGTGAGGACCACTGGTAATTGATGTAAGGAAGAGATCCCAAAAGAGAGAGGTTCGAACGAGAGCTAAGTATCAATAGGCAGGCAGAGTGAGAACCACTGGCGACCGATACATGAGAGATCCTCAAGGAGAGAAATCTCAAAAGTAGCTAGGCATCAGTAGGCAGAGTGAGAACCATTGGCGACCGATACATGAGAGATCCTCAAGGAGAGAAATCTCAAAAGTAGCTAGGCATCAGTAGGCAGACGCAGCAGGAATCGTTGGTGACTGATGCACAAACAAAACTTTTGAAAGCGATAGAACAATGCCCCCTAAACCAGGAAGATGCCCCCAAGCGTGAACCAGTTCCAATCCATGAAGAGTTGAGGAAAATCTCAAAGACAACTAAAAGCAAGTGCATGAGCTAGCAAATTAAAGCAAGAAGCGAACTAAAAGTAGGAAACAAACTAAAGTAGGAAAGCGGGAAAGCAAACTAAAGTAGGAAAGCAAAGAGACTAAAGCCGGAAACTAAGAGCCAAGTGATGTTGAGATGAGATGAAGCTTTAGGAAACAAGAGGCGCTTGTTTACCAGGTTTTCACCATCTTGGCAGAGATTCTATTTTTGCTACCATGACACTTGTTTAACAGGTTTTCATCAATGGTACATTTTCTTCTTTTCAAATTTTTTGTACTTTTCTATTTTTTATTTTTTATTTTGTATTTTTGAATATTTCATTTTTTTTTTATATTTTTGATGTTTTGACTTTTTTTGTATTTTTTCAATTTTCAATTTTTTTTATTATTATCAAGGTGCCTGTTTGCCAGGTTTTCACCAAGATAATAGATACATCAAGCACCTGTTTACCAGGTTTTCACTAAGATGATCATTTTTTTAGGATATTTTGCAATTTTTAGGATTTTTGCAATATATCAATTTTTAGGATTTTTTCAGAACCAATAAGTATGTACATGAGCATGCCGAGAATGTCTCAACTATAGAACTTCTTCAGATGAAGAGCATTGATAGGCTCTTTGAGTTGCTCTCCTTCAGTGGTAGAGAGTTGATAAGCGCCAGATCCGAATGCTGCAGTAATGACATATGGACCAAGCCAGTTTGGTTCAAATTTGCCTTTCTGAACTCATTACTACTGATTTTTGGGGTTCTCTCTCAGGACGAGATCACCCACTTGGAATTCTCTTTGTCTGACTTTCTTATTATAGGCTTTTGACATTCTCTTTTGATATGCTCAAAGATGATCGAACACCACCTTCCGACATTCATCAAGTAACTCAAGCTCTTGAAGTTGGGATATTCTATTATCTTCATCAGTGATGAGGCCCCTCAGAGAGATTCGCAATGTCAGAATCTCAACCTCAACAGGTAATACTGCCTCTGCTCCATAAACCAGGGTGAAAGGAGTGGCCCTCGTTGGCGTTCAGATACTTGTTCTGTAGGCCTACAAGGCTAGATTAATCTCGAGATGCCAATCTCTACCAGATTTATGAACTGTTTGGTGCAAGATTTTAGAATTGTCTTATTAGAAGCTTCTTCTTGTCCATTACCCTGAGGATAATAGATGGATGACCAATGCTGAATAATTTTGAATTTAGTACATAAGTCTGTCAGGTCCTTATTTTTGAATTGTCCCCCATTCTCAATGATAATAGATGAGGGTATGCCATATCTGCAAATGATATAGTTCAGTATGAACATAGCAATGGTCTTGTCATCAGCTATAGTGAGAGGCACTACCTCAACCCACTTGGTAAAGTAATCAGTAGCCGTGATGATGAACTTGTGTCGTCTTGAAGATGAAGGATGTATCCGACCGACCAAGTCGAAGGCCCATTGCTAAAATGGCCAGAAATTGATGAGAGGACTAAGTTCACAAGAAGGAGCATGAATCAGGTTCCCATGAAATTGGCATTGCTTGCAAGTCTTAGCATAGTGAACAACTTCTTTTTCCATGTCCGACTAGTAATAACCAGCTCTAATAAGTTTTTGAGCTAACGTCAGACCACTAGAATGAGACCCACAGATACCTTCGTGTACCTCAACTAGCACATGCTTGGACTCATCAGGTTCTAAGCACCTAAGGAGGGTACCATCTAGACCCCATCTATACAAGTCATTTTCTATGAGGACATATCGTGAAGCAGTACGAATGAGGTGACACTTTTCATTCCGGGTATAGGTGTCTGGAATGATCTGGTCATGAAGGTAGGAAAAGATATGGTGGTAGCGAGATGAATCATGTCCAATGACTGAATAGATCATCCTAGATTTAGGAATATCATAGGCAGGGTAGTGTAATGCCTCCACTAGGAACTCATGTCTGAAGTCATTTTCTGGCATTTGTAACATTGAAGCAAGAGTGGTCATTGCATCAGATGCTTTATTGTCTTCCCTTAGAATCTGTTGGAAAGAAATGTGTGCAAAGTACTATTTAAGATCATCCACCATCCTTTTGTAAGGTATTAGTTTGTCATCTTTAGTTTGGTAGACATCATTGACTTGATTGATGATTAACTGCGAGTCTCCAAAGACCTTGAGCTCATCCACACGCCATTCAAGGGCCATCTTCATGCCATTAATGAGAGCTTCATATTTAGCTATGTTGTTCATGTAGGGAAACAACATTGTATATGCTTTTGTCAATGAGTATCTTTGAGGTGTAACAAACAGAATGCCTGCACCGGATCCTTGCTGAGTGAATGATCCATCAAAGAACATGCTCCAAGATTGGTGTGTGAGAAGCATGATGGATTCATCTGGGAATTCAATACTCAAAGGTTGATGATCTTTTAAAGGAGCCTCCACCAACTGATCAACAATTGCTTGTCCCTTAATAGCTTTTCTTTCCACGTACTCAATGTCAAATTCACTAAGTATCATTACCCATTTTTCTAATCTACCCGTGAGGGCAGCCTTTCTCAACAAGTACTTCAGTGGATCAATTTTTGCAATAAGCCTCGTGGTATGAGCTAGCATATAATGCTACAACTTCTGAGAAGCAAATACCATTGCTAAACAAGCCTTCTCAATGACAGAGTAATTCATCTCATAGGAAACCAATGTTCTGCTGATATAGTATATGGCTCTCTCTTTATTCTTCTGATCTGCTTGAGCTAGGAGAGCACCCAAGGATGTGTTTTTTGCTAAGATGTATACTATAAGAGGCTTCCCATGAATAGGAGGCATCAGTATAGGTGGATTAGCAAGATACTATTTTATTTGAGTAATTCCCTTGTCACATTCCTCATTCCATTCAGAAGTCACATTCTTATGCAAAGTTTTAGTAAATGGTTGTGACTTGTCCACCAACTATGAAATGAAGCATCAGATAGATTGTAGCCTTCCTTGTAGTCCTCACATTTGACTAATATTCTTGGGTGGAGGCATGTCCATAATAGCTTGCACCTTTTTAGGATCAACTTCTATGCCTTTAGCGAAAATGATATAACCCAAGAGTTTCCCAGAAGTAACACCAAAAGCACATTTCTTTGGGTTAAGCCTGAGACTGAATTGTTCCATGCGGTCAAGGATGGGACCTAAGTCTATGAGGCAAGTTCTTCACTGCATGATTTTGGCTAAAGTATCATCCACATAATCCTCCATCATTTTATGCATCATATCATGGAAGATAGTAGTAACAGCTCTCTGGTATGTTGCTCCAGCGTTCTTAAGCCCAAAAGCCATGACATTCCAGCAAAAGGTGCCCTAGGCACATGTAAAAGTGGTCTTTTATTGATCTTCTGGTGCAATTTTGATTTGATTATAGCCAGAAAAGCCATCCATCAAGGAATACATCTCATATCCTATTGTCATGTCAACTATCATATCAATATTAGGCAGTGAGAAGTCATCTTTTGGACATGCCTTATTTAGATCTCTGAAGTCTGTACACACACGAATGGATTTATCATGTTTAGTGACTGGAAAAATGTTTGAAATCCATTCTGCATAATCAATAGTTCCTATGAAGCCAGCCTTAAGAAGCTTTTCCAGCTCTTCTTTAACCAAAAGTCCTACGTGTGGATGCATTTTTCACAGCTTCTATTTAATAGGTTTGATAATTGGTGCAATGGACAAATGATGCATGATTAGATTGGGGTCTAATCTAGGCATGTCAGAGTAGGCCCATGCAAAGTTTATTTTCTTTCTCTGAAAGAATCTTGTGAACTCTTCTTTTTCTTCAGCAGACAATGATTGTGATAGGTGAATAATCTGTGGAGCAGCCTTTGTACCCAAATTGACTGGCTGTGTCAGCTCAATCAATACTGATGACCTCTCTTGAAAATGGCTTAGAAGTGTATCAAGTATCTCATCCTTGGGTGCCTCAGAGAGGTTTTCACCCTTGGATATGTCTTTTATTTTTACTATTTTTGGCTTTGATACTGCCACAAAGTTATTTTCACCATCAGAGCGCCTATTTTTTCTTCTTTTAATTTTTTGACTAAGATACTTGATATCCGCCTCTGTCATGTTGACACTGCTTTCGCTGGTGGACTGGTGGAGGACATCATAGGTTCAATAGCATGGAGGTAACAAGATAGATCATAATCAATCTAGAACATTAGGACTTCATTGGATTCAGAAGGGGAGTTCTAGTTTATCAGATCGGGACGGCGGAGTGAAAGGGAAGTAATGACTGGTTCAACTGCGTTCATGGTATAACCCTCAAAAGTGATGACGATCAAGTTAAGAGCTAGAGCGATCTCATCCAAAGGAGCATTTGAATCCCTAAGAGACCTTGCGTTGAAAGTAGAGGACACATTAACATTAGTGGTGCCTAATTCATGCGGCCTAGCGCTAGACCCTTCACTTACTTCGAGGAGTCTTTCATACATGTGAACAGTATCTATGTCTACATCATAGGTAGCATCGAACAAAGAGTCAAACTCATATCCATGTGAATCAATACTTGATGTAGGAATTTCATTAGCAGCATCATCAGACTCATTATTATCCCTTGTGGCATTACTAGCTTGTTGAAGTTGTTCTTGTTCAAAGTGCTTTTGAAAATGAGGTGGCCTATATCGTTCACCTTGAAAGTTAGGATCATCATTTAGTGTTGCTTTCCATTCCTCATATGTGAATTGGTACACTAAAAAGGTTTTATCGAAATCAGCCTCAGAATAAATATCAGTATCGGTCTCTACCATATGAATAGGTATGATAGGCTCATCAGGCTCGGCAAAGAGCGCCGCAAGATCCAGAGGAATAGGATATGGAAATGTATCTTCATCAGAGCTGTCCTCTGGATTCACTTCTAGAGTAACATCTTCAATTTCTTGTTCAGGTTCATATTCAGGCTCAGGAGCTGACACAAATTTCTTGGTCTCCAAATGAAAGGGAGTCTTTTTAAATCCCAAGTATCTTTTGTGCGGTGGCTTGTAGCTTCAATGGGTTTTAGTAAGCCATTATCATTTTTCCCTATAGGACCACTCCCCTTATAACGGAAGTGCTTCATGATTTTGAAGCCCTCACTGTATGGTTCTTGCTCTAAATCTGGAGATGGAGTGGTTGTTTCAGCTATTTCTTTTCCCTTATAGATCCATGCTCTGATAGCTCTCTCTTCATCTTCATCTTCTAAACGTGTAGATGCCCTTACAAAGGTGCCATCATAAACTATTTGAGGGGGAGCATTAGAAAGTTTGTTGTCTTCAGAAGGTCTCCCATAAGAGCGTGGAGACAGAGGTAGAGCAGCCAGTGATAGCACAAGTTCCATTCAGTATTCTCCCATGCCTGTATCCTTCAGTCTCAAAGTTTGTTCCATTTCTTTCAGCTTACCATCATAAAGCTCAGTAGATTCTCTATTGGCTGGAACAAAGCTATCTGTGGTTTGCGCAAGAGTGTTGCAGGAGAAATTGGTATTCGTAGGTACAGTGACTTCTGCTCCATGGAATGGAAACCTAATGCATTGATGATATGTGGATGGAACAGCCTACATCTCATGAATCCAAGGCCTACCCAACAAGATATTGTAGGCAAGAGGAATATCAAGCCCTTGGAAGGTAACATCTCTCTCAACGGGACCTATGCAGATAGGTAGCATGACTAAGCCTTGGGACTTGTGTTCTTCCTCATCATAAGCTTTGATGGTAATCTTTTTGTGAGGATCTATGCAATTCTCATCATATCCTAGTTGAGTGAGTAGTTTCGCGGAACAAATATTAAGACTAGCACCGTTATCTATGAGCACTCGGCAGACATGCTTAGGACCTATCATGACCTCTATATGCAAGGGAGTGTTATGCGAGTGACTCAAAGAGTGGTCATCTTCTTCAGAGAAGGATAGATAGTGAGGCAAATTTAAATGACCCACCATAGATTGGAACCAATTGAGATCGAGATCCTTGGGAACGTTTGCCTTAGCCAGGGCCTTATCCAAAATCTACTTGTGAGCAGGCGAGATCTTCAGCAACTCAAAAATGGTAATCTAAGCATTGGTTTGCTGGAGTTGATCTAAAATGCTATAACTAGTTGAGCTAGCTGTAGGAATAGATTTCATGTTTTTGTTGGCAGGGCCAACAGTAGTGTTATCCGCAATTTTCTTCAGAGTGGATGCAGGAATATCAAGTCTCTTATCTGCAATTTTCTTTGGAGTGGACGTGGAAGCATCAAGACCTTTCAAGATAACTTTCCCTCGCGATCAAGTGATAACATTAGCACAATCCTGAGATTGTTCAGATTTAGATGAATGAGGTGTAGAGCTACGCAAGATAAAAGGATTCTTAGATTTGGGAGTGTCGTCGCCCCCTCTAGAAGTGATCACGTCACAATACTCTATCTTGACAGGTTCAATCATACCAATAACATTGTCATTATTAGTGTACGTATAATTGACTTTAGCACTGGTATTCTTGGCATTTGAAGACTCACCCTTCTCATGAGGAGGGAAGGGATCCTTAAAAGCTTGGTGGTCTGAATTCTTGTTATGGCCATCCACAACAATATCACCACTATCGATCAAATCTTGGACCTTGTGTTTCAGCTGAAGACAAGTTGAAGTCTTATGACCAATGTTCTAGTGATAGTCACAGTAAGCATTATCATTCCACCAATGAGGTCTTGGTTGTGGGTCATAAGTACGCTTTTCCAAAGGAGTAAGAACCTGATTCTCTATAAGAGTTTTATAGACCACATCAAGAGGCCCTTCCAAAGGGGTGAAATCACGCTTGGGTCAAGAGGCCCAAGGTTTGTTCCTAGCAAATCTTGAAGTTTGTTGATTGTCTGTTGTGGTCTTTTCGACATTCTTAGCTACTTGTATACTGGAAGTAAGATTAAAAGTAGACTTTGAAGGCTTCGCAGTAACATTATCCACTACTCCATCATTTACTACATCTCTGTTCTTATTGGTAGTCTTTCCTTTATCCTTGTTTGTGGAGAATCCTTGTTTATTGTCCTTATTCAAAGTTAATTCTCCCTTCTTGATCATAAAGGCCTCTATTCATACTGCTTGTTTGATCATACTATCAAAAGTAAGAGGACCTTGCAATTGCACTTGGTATCCAAAGTCTGGGACAAGATTGTCCAAGAAGATGTCGAGTCTCTCAAACTCTGGTAGTTTGTGAGGACACCTCGTACATAATTGTCTCCACCTTTGGAGGAATGTTAGGAAAGATTCTCCTTGTTGCTGTTTTAAGTTGCAAAGATCCTGAATGTTGATCGGATGCTGAATATTATGTGAGTAGTGCTGGAGAAAAAGATTAGCCATTTCATCAAAAGTTTTAATACCAGTAGACAATCTAGAGAACCATTCCATAGCTAGTCCGCCCAAACTACGAGGAAACAAGCGCATAAGATATGTTTGATCATGCATGAATTCCATAGACAATGCACCAAACTCCCTCAAGTGATCTTGGGGATTGGTTGTACCCAAGTATTTGTCATATTTAGGGAGTTCCACACCTCTGGGAAAAGGTGACATATGAAGACTTCTGTCAAAAGGGAAAGGACAAATAATTTCCATTGTAAATTGTTGAGCGGGTTTGTCTTTATTCCTCACAAGTTGACTAATCTGATCTTGCATTTCTCAGACCATCTTTTGCAACTTTGCAGTCTCAGTTTCTTCTTCCTTAGCTACATGTGTTTCAACTTGATAGTCTCAGGGTAACTTGGCCCCTTGTTTAGCTAGCTCAAGGAAGTACTTTTCTTTCTCTTCTAGGAGAAGGATCTCCATCATTTTAATAAGACCCTTATTAGCTTTGGCAGTGTCTATATCGTGTTGAGTTATCACTTCATCTTCATTCCCAAGGATCTCATAAATACTCTGAATCTGATCTTGTTGCTGATCATCTTGGTTTTGATCGAATGGAGGAGGACGATAGAAATAGGTGGGTTTTCGATCGCCTTGAGGTTTGCTTTGAGATTGATCATCATTATGGGACCGATTTTGGTCATGTTGAGATTGACCATGAGGTTTCTCATTTTGAGGTTGAGCATGACGGGGGTCATTAGAGGATTGACCATGATATTGATTGTTGTGAGATTGATCAAAGGTTTGACTATACTTGCTCGGTTGGAAATCAAACGGATCTCCCATCTTGTTGTAAGCTTGTGTAGTGCATGAATTCTTAGTGAAATGATATGTCCAATGTCGAAAGGGTGTAGCCATGGTAACCTTTGGTGAGCGAACAGGATCAAAAGATTTAACAAATTCAGATGAGAAGATATCTTCAATAGTATCACTAGGTTCAATGATAGAAGTATTCTCAGTAGGATCAACAAGTACAATAATAGGATTAGTCTGAGGGAGAGGTCTTCCAAAGTTGTGAAACAATGAGTTCTCTTGGAAGAATGAGTTTTCTTGGTCTTGAAATGAGAAACTAGGTTGTGCTTCAAACGATGGATTAAAACACTCTTGAAACACAGGAGGTGATGGTTGAGACGGACTATCTTTCGAAGTATTCAATGAGGAAATCGAGGATATCTCACAAAGTTTAGATTTCACAACAGATTCAGGAGGATCTATTTCTTGATTAGGAGGTTCACTTCTACTTTGATCAGGATTCTGAATGGGATAAGTCTTGCCACTTCTAGTCATGACAATCATAGATGAAGATGAAATGAGAGGGGACTCGGGATAAAGCTAGACTCGGTCTCTAAGAACAACGCAAAGGAGATAAAGGCTAGAATAGCCAAGATGCAAGATGGACCTGGTACAAATCATAAAAAGATGTGGCTAGAACAGTCGAGATAAGACTATCGCAACACGAGATACAAAAGGCATAAAGAGATAAGGTAAACCAATGAGAGACAACATGAGTCAAAGTAAAGATCGATCGATTCCTAACTCAAAACAACCAGTTTCTGATAGTGAACGATAGGAAAGCAGAAAAATAGACCTCAGACAAAAAGCAGATCAAATAAAAAGTCAAACAGTCAATGGCAAACAAGTCTCTATTTTTGCAAACTGGGCTATAGTCTCACACGAGAGAGTACCAAGCCACGCGAGAGAACACCAGCCTTCACGTGAGAGAACAAAGTCTCACACAAGAAAGTTCTCTAAAGTGTGAAACTTCACGTGGGAAAAGTGCAAAATCTGATAATCTGTCATAGTTTTCGAGGTTAAAGTTGAATTTTGAGGTACAACCTGAATTGATGTCTGACAGAAAATCTAGTTTCCTGACAGGTTTGAAGAATAGTTTAATCAACAATCTCATTTTAGGATTTCAAGCATTCGTTTAAAGACACAAAGGTTCAAATCAAGCAGTTGTGATACAAGAAGTAGTCGTTAACAAACCTATCAAGGACAAAGCAACTTGATAGCATCAGGGAAGTCTTTGTTTGATAATGATTGGACAATGTTTAAGACTCGATAACAAACACATAGCTTAGTCCTACAAAAAAAATGGTGAGAAGCCAAAACCTTTGCCCCATTGCTTATGCGCATACGTGCACCTCACATAGCTGTGTCACCCCCTAGAGGGCACCCGTGTTTTTGGTGTTTCCAAGGACTCAATGGTGTACATTCAAAGGTTACCCTTGTAGCAGGAGCCAGTGTCGCAACCACCTTCAAGCATCCAAGTGTATTCCTATGATGGGAATCTACAAGAGAGATTCTTCGCCCTCCCTATGCAAAGATTATGACTCTTTTCGGAGGTGAACTGGGTAGGCCACTAGCTAAGGAAATTTTTTAATAGGCTTCCATTCATGCTAACCTTCAGTGCCCCCAATATAGGGTTGAGGCCTCACAGCCACACCAACACCCGAAAGTCATATGCCCCCGCAAGCAGGGCTAGGAGCGGCACTGCTCAATATAACAGACGAAGCCTTCTCAAGATGATAGTCAAAGTCTTGAGAAGGAAGCTAACATGGTTTTGGAGTCTTTAGACTCAACAAAATGTTCTTTATTAGAGTGAGGCAGAATCATCGGTGATAGGTGCGTACTCACTTGGGTCATTCCCGAAGGTTCAACTTCTAGCAGGCTCTCTAAAGGTGACACTGGACTTGGTTTAGATTCGGGGGTCAGATTTTCTGGTTCTCCCAAAGGGAGAAGAGCATACTTCTCTATCCTATTTCCTCACCCAAACACATCAAGAAGATTCATCACCGAGTTAGCTTCACTCCACCACAACTACAAGCTTTTGGGTTTCTGTTTCTCTCAGAGAGAGAAGAGCATAATCCCCTAGCTAATAGAAGTGTAAAGATTCACTACCTTTCTCCACTTCCCCAAGAATTTGTCATATTAGTAAGATCATTAAGATTTCAGGTTCATTCATGTTCATCACCTCCATGTAATGAAGAGCCAAAGTCCCTACTCACTATCAAAATCCTCAAGAAATTTTAACGGAGCCCTATTTAGACTATGTGAATGAAAGCAAGAAACAAACACAACATTTTAGCAATTCTTCGACTATCGTCCTGCAATCAAACCATTAGCATGTTTTAAATTCTTGGTCAAACATCCTGCAGAAAACTGTTATGCTGTGAAAATAATAGAGAAATAATAAGCAACAGCAAACAAGAAACTGTTAGAAATCTAAAACTGGAAAGACAAAAATTGAAAAATTTGAAGCATTGTGTTAAAATATCATGCGAGGAAGTACTCCACAACGCGTGAGAAAGTGCAGGATGTCGTGCGAAGGCACAAAAGCTCATGCGAGAAAGTGCTACAAGGAGTGAAATCTCACATGGGATGCTCTGGATTCTCGCGTGAAGATCCATACACAGACAGTATGGAAGCACGATAGAGTTTGAATTTCTTGTTAGAAAAGATGAGAATGAGGCCAGAAATTAGATTTTCTACCCCATGTGTGTCTGAATGTGAACCTCTAAATCAAGCACAAACACAACATAGTCATTGCTCAATCATGAGATGGCGAGTATGAACATGAATTTTCCATCTCACAACATCGATTGAATCGACCTGTTGCCTCCTATGTGGATGGGGTGTTTAATTACTCTCAGAACGAGAGCCAACAACCATGAGACCAATCCCACAATGAAGGATTTTCCAAGAGCTATGAAGATGAGTAAAACTGAAATTAAACTAAGATGAATATGCAATTTAATCTAAGAATTGAGATGCAATTACTAATAACTTGAAAGAGATATGAAGTGCAATTTTAATCTAAATAGCTTAAAAGAAATATGATACTAAACTATGAGTATGTAAGCAAATTGATCTATTATAACAATGCAATACTATATTAAATGAGAATTTAAACTAATTGCAAATGAAAAGCTTTGAATAAAGTGAGACTAAAAATCACTATAGTTCAATTGCTCTAAAAAATTGCCTCCTTCGAATGAAGAAAATAGGTCCATTAAATAAGCAAGCCCGGGAAGAGAATGAAGGGGTTCTTGATTTGAAACTCCCGACCCTTCGTTTCCATTTGAGACAAAAATGCAAGAATTACTTAATTAAAAGAATGGAAAATGCCACACAGGTGACCTTTCGAATATTATGAATTATTAATTCCAAAAAAGAGTGTCCAGTCGAATAACAAGTAATTATTAATTCCTTTTTTAATGGGTAATTAGCCAAATGGGGTGGGTTTAATTTAATTCTAAGCACTTAGGAATTTAGGATTAAATTAAATTATCATAGGGGTAATTTAGCTAATAAAAGTCGAAGACTTTAGGAATTAATTTTGATATTTGATTAATGCAATTTATGGTCTTTGCAATTGACATCAAGTCAAATTAAGCCAGGTAGGAGAGGGAAAAATTGCCTAGGAAACTAGGACTTTGGAGATGTAAAATTGAAGAAAATGCACCAAAATTAATTGAATTTAATAGGTGCTAATTTTAGGGTATTACAATGACTAATTCCAAGAATTTGAATTATAGAAGTCATTCCTCTTGAAATGAACCATGTGAGATTGGTTGATATTTTTAGAATAAAGTTTGAAAAGGACATGATGGGTATTGAAGACAACTTAAACTTTTAAACATAAATCACACTACAAAATTCACGGGACCATCCACCTTAAAATATTCTTAAAAAATCTCAGTAATACCCATTGAATTTTTTTAGAAAGACCCCACCTTGAGACCCCAACCTTAGCAAATTGGTCTGTTATCAACAATGCGCCTTAGTGTTGCAGCGTGTTGGAACCAGGGAAAATAGTAATTTCAAATCATGGGCACATAAATTAGAGACTTTGCATGTCAAATTTTCATTATTTTAATGAAAAGATCTTTTTGGGAGCTAAAATGGAGTGTGTGCCTACGTGCTGAAGGGAAATTTATTTAAAAATTATTTATTGTGATTTGATGGTCATATCTCCAACTGTTCCATATGTTACATGAAATTTATAAATATTGCCGCTAGAAGACACAAGGTTCAATTTCAGTTTTGAAAGTATTGAAAAATCTTTTGTCTACATCAAATGAGATAAGGCTAGAATAAGACAAAAATATAAGATTAATTCCTAGATGCAGTTGTTGAATAAGCTAGGCACATGTTTTCAAAGGAACAATTAAGGAAATCACAGGTCAAAATAAGGAGTGGCCTGAATACCTAATGTGTGGAAAAGAAACAAGTTGTGGTGTCTCTACTGGTCACTTCAAGGCATCTTTGTGTTGGGTTCTTGATGGGATTCAAGTTTGGTGTGGTTTCCTCCATTTCATGCCACTTCAATGCTGAGTATGAGTTTGTTTTCCAAGGTGTAGGACTATGACTGTAGTTTTAGGGTGATTTAATGCACACTATAGGGTCAACGTGCCTTTCTTATGAGACATGAGTCAATGAAGTCAGGACATGAAGACTTCCCAAAACCTTCCAAGACATTTTTGACATTATATGTTGCAATTATTTCTTATCACCTACATTGGGTTCTAAACACATAAGCTGGACGTGCAAGAGAATAAGAACTTCAATGTAATGTATTAGCCAGAGTAAGAGAGCATGCTGTCAAACTAGTATTGATTGGTTTTCTGAGTCTATTTACACTTGAGACAAGACATGGATTGTTGAAGAGGGTTTTAGAACCTTGTTGGGCATATTGGGCAATTTTTAGATAGCTCTAAACTCCATAACTAGGTGTCATTATGATCTCAAATTTAACAATAAATATTTCTCTTACAAAGCACAAGTGTATCTCTTTTAAGGAGTTGATAGTGTGTATCGAGTTTGAATTTAATGGTTGTCATTCTTTTTGTTCTCCGCTAAAATTGTTAGACATGTCTCTCAATCATCCAACAATAACTCCTATGTTGATTACATTTTCTATTTAAGAGTCCCTGAGTGATTTGAATATTTTGTGGTCTAGTGAGCATGATTTGTGTGTGTATTTGTAAATCTTGTATAATCTTATAATATATTTTATTTTTATTATATACAAGATACTACTAATGCTTGTATGTTTACATTTTGTATATTTATAGCCCGAATAATTGCCCATGAAGAAAGTCCACACTTGGCAATATGAACCCAGAACAAAATAACAAGACAATTGCTAGATTGTGGTCTCAGTTCCAAAGAAAAGTTGATAAATGTAATTGTCCTTGAAAAAAAGTGTAAGGGATTAAAGAATCAAAGAATTCTAAGCACAACAGCCCAACGTCATTGTAGGCAACATGGTCACATTGAAGGGGGGCATGATTTTTGTCGATTGGTGAATGTGGATTTCCAATTGGAGGAACATGGAGGTGTGAATATCCAAGCCAAGGATAACACTCCCATGGAAGAAGATGATCATGTGGAAGAGAACACAATTGAAGATGATGGTATTGGCGTAGCTGATAATGTGCCAAAGGACATGATTGAAGAAGATGGTATTGGCGTAGCTGATCAAGATTATCATGATGATGGTACTAGGGCATCTGATAATGATGATGATGATGGTCTTGATATACCTATACTTGAGAAGGCATACGAGCCCCTATACCAAGTCTCCCAAACAACTCTTCTCTCCGCTATAGTGTTGTTGGTGAACTTGAAAGTTATGAATGGTTTATCCAATGTAGCAATGTCACGTATGCTAAGGTATGCCATTTTTGTCATCTTCAATGTTAGCATACCATTACGATTCATTATATTAACAATTCATATATGTTGTTGTAGGTTGATAGGTGATTTTTTGTTACCACCATCAAACTTTTGCCTCATTCATACCGAGAATTAGCTACCATTATGAATCAAATTGGAATGAAGTATCAAACAATACATGCATGTCCCAATGATCACATTATATATCATAAACAACATGAATTTACAACAGAATGCCCTGATTGTCATATTAGTAGATATCCGTCAAATCAAATAACAAAAAAGGTGCCTCACAAGGTTCTTTGGTACATTCTCATTATTCCACGTCTTCAATGATTATTTAGGTGCACTAGCTTGGCACAATTTATGGATTACCATGTACGCAATAGAAGTCAAGATGACATTATGCAAATGTCTGCGGATGGTTTTGCATTTAAAGACATAGAAACAACATGGCCACACTTTAAAGAAGAACCTCATAAACTCAAGCTTTCATTGGCAATGGATGGTGTCAATCCATTTGGAGATATGAGATCTGTTTACTCAGTGTGGACTGTTTTTGTTATTAACAATAGCATTCCTCCTTGGATGTCCATAAAGAGGGAGCACATAATGTTGTCAATGATTGTACCAAGTATTTTTTCATTTAATAGTTATGTAAATTAATTTATAAACACCGCATCAAGATGGTCATAATAATTATATAATGTTTTTGTTCATTCAACTAGGTAAGTACTAAGTTAAAGATATAAACGTGCATATTGAGCCCCTTTATTGACAAGTTGTTGAAGTTATGGAATGGGGTCACTATGTATGACATCTCTAGACCAATAGGACAAAGACAATTTCAATTTCATGCAATGCTTGTATGGACAATACATGATGCCCCTGGGTTAACTAATTTTTGCAGTATGTTATATATTGTTAAGGTCACGTATTTTTGGTATGTTATAGTACTTACACATTATTGATGTATGTTTAAGTTGCACATGATAATTGTACATGATCCAATTGTATAGTATCTTTTAGGTCTTCAGACAAAGGGTAAATTTGCATGTCCAGTTTGTGGTCCGAAGATGAAATCTCATCATTCAAGAAGTTTAGGAAAGAAGGTGTTCGATGAGTTTAGGCACTTTCTCCACAATAATCATAAGTATCGAATTATCAAAAAATATTTTTTTAGTGGGAAAGAAGAGACAACATCAAGGCCACGAAGAATGACACCTCATCTATGGAAGTTGAAATACAATGGACTAAATCGTCGAGGTAATGTCATTCCATCTGATGATTTTTGTTTGAAATTTATATTTTGATATTGTATTTTATTTACTAATGATGTAATTGATGCTCGTGAAAGTCGTCAAGGCATCAATGACCAACTTCCTAGAGGAATAAAAAGTTATCCTAGTCAATTTAGTAAGTTGTCGTACTACAAGGATCTCTCAATCATGCATTTGTTTGATGCTATGCATATTGGAAAGAATGTAATAGAGACACTATAGAAAATATTGGATGGAAGGCGTGACAAAGAAAAAATTGCCAAAATTTGTAATGACATTTATGAATCCAATCATGCACTAAAAAATTTCATTGAATCAAATAGCAATGGAGACTGCATAAATATGAGTGGCCTTCCTTGGTTATTAACTGAGCAGCAAAGTGATGCATTAAAAGAAGTCATAAAAAAAACAAAATTTCCAACAGGATTTGCTGCAAATATAAGCAGTCTTGTATCAAGAAAGGTGATTTTGGGCCAGGGTTGAAAACACATGATTGGCATACCTTCGTCAAGGTAAGTCATGTTCTCTATTTACAATATATTTGTAAAATTGCATGTACTTTTTTATTGTATTATTTTACAATATATTGAAAAGATCATTTTTTAATTATTGCAGTACGCCCTACCTCTATCTCTCCCACACCAATTTGACAACAGTGTTAAACAAGTTATATATGATCTTGGAGAATACATGAGGTTAGAAATGTTATTTCTTAGACTTGTTGTACATATATTATATTTATGACTTGCTTTACTTTTTATGTAATTTATTGTATATTTTTTTCTAAAATCTTGTTTATATGTTCTTGCGAGTTGAATCTCTTTTAGGTGGTTATCATGTAAAGAAATTGATAAAAAAAGATATAAAATATTGGAAGAGAAAAATTTCCCAGCTTATGTGTGAAATGCAAAAGTGTCTACCTCCAACTTTTTTTAATGCTCAAGAACACTACCTCATACATCAAGTTGAGGATATTGAATTGTGTGGACCTGTACAAACTAGGTCAATGTGGATGGTTTAGAGACACTTGAAATTTATGAAGGGCTTGGTTCAACAAAGAGCACATTCTGAGGGTTCTATGGTGGAGGGATATATGGTATACCAGATCATGGTGTACATTAGTGAATATCTTCTCAAGTTTGTAGCAAATATCAATGTAGATCGCATTTGGGATCCCAACTCTATTAACAAATTCGAAGGGGATTACTTGATGGGGAAAGGTAGATTGAGGAAATTGAGAGTTAATTATATGATGTTATTGTAGTTTATTAATTCTTATAGATCTTCAATATAAGTTGTTTCTAAGTGGTCTATTTGTTTTCTTTACAGTTGGTCGTGAGTGGGATGCACTACATTTGTATATTACAAATAATCTTGATTGGATGACGATATGGATTCAACAATCTCAAGAAAATGGTTTCTCATTAACATGGGATGGTGTTGCATCATTGGTTAAAGAAGCTCATCGTAATGGAGATCCAAATGTTACGCCAATGGTACTTGATCTAGCATATGGTTTAAGAGGTAGAAAGATACATATAAGTTTACTAACCATGACCCATAAGTTTAATATCAACTCACGGATTGATGCAAATAATCTTGACATGTTTGAATAATTGCAGATCAAACACCACAAAGCTATGTACTACCATGGCTATAAATTTCGCATAAAAAAGTTAGACGACACAAAGAAAACTTGTGATTCTAGGATAAGTGAAGTCTTCGAGGTCACTAATATTTTATCTAGAAATGACATACATCCTCAAAAATCTAAAAATTGATACTATGGAATTTTGGATGATATACTTGAGTATGACTTTAATTCATTCAAATTAGTTCTATTTGTCATCAAACGGTATAGGCTACGGCTGAATCAAAATGATCCTGATAGGACTGTTATTGAATATGATAGTGGATTTACAATGATTAATACAAGGTCATTTGAGCCAGTTGGAGATGAGCCCTATGTTCTTCCAAGCCAATTTGAGCCAGTGTTTTACTTTGGCATTCCACATAAACCGGGTTGGTCATTTGTTCTTAGACATGATCCAAGAGGAAGGTCTGTAAAGTATAATGTGATGGAAGAAGAGGATACTAAATAATCAGAAGATGAAGTAAATGATGATCACAGCCGATTGTTACACAATGAAGAAGAAGAAGAAGAAGAAGAAGAAAATAATGATGATTCCAGTGATGCTGACGATGATGGTGATGATGGTGACGATCATGATCATGGTGATGAAGATGGTGTTGATCAAGGTGATGATGGTCATGATAATGGTGATGAAGATGATGATGATGGTGATGAAGATGGTGGTGGTGTTTGTCATGATGATGATGACAATGATGATGATGATCAAGGTGACAAGTACGATGATGGTGATGATGATGATGATGACATGGATGAGGAGGATGATCAATAACATGATCAATGAAATGTATGTCAAGGTATGATCAATGTCACATATGAGGTATTGATTTATTCATAGAAATTTTTTTGACTTGTATGTTTGTATAATTAAGTTATAATGTGTTGAACTCTAATGTCATGGAGTATATTTTGCATCATATAAATTTTGTCTTCTATGTAATTTTTAGCTTACATATCATGTAATTTTTGGCTAACTTAAGATAAATGATTTACATATGTAGGAAATTTAACGCCTTTGACATGGATCGACAAGTATAGCTTATTATTTGGTTTCCTTCTCTTTAGTCAGCAAAATATATAGATCCTACTATGTCTCTCATTTGATGGATTGCAGGTATCACCAAATAGGTATTTGTCTAATTTGTCTTCCTCAAGTGAGGAAAATGCGGTAATAGAAGACAAAAGTGAGACGTCTAGTAGGTCTAAAATAGGGAGATCAACTAGAGGTCAAATGATTAGAAGAAATTCAATAAACAAATGCAATTTTTTGTTGCTAAGGGAGGGTCGTGTTCTTATGATAATGAGACTAAAGGTGACAGGAAGGTTCCCTTAAGGTACACACATCTTCAAAAAGAATGGGTACCCAAGGAACTACCTCTAGTTAACACTGATTTTTCTGTTAATGAAAGGATATATCACATAGCTCCATCTTCATTACATGGTTTGGGCTTATTTTCCATGGATAGCATAAAGGTCATTTATAATCAAGTTGTTGAATTGATGGAGTATGTAGGACCTTGTTACAATTACAATAATTGGATGCGAATTGTGCGATATAGAAAAAGTATCCGTAGGTATGCATTGTCAGCAAATTATATACAATGCAAAGTAAATGATCAAACTAAAAGGCCCACTATGTATATTGATGGAAGGCCAAAAGCAACATGGAATATTGTAGGTTTTATAAATAGTTCTCGACCTGTGTCAACTAATAAGTCGTTGAATTGTATATTTGAGGCACGTGAGGGAAATCATGTATTTGTATGTGTGATAAAATCAATAAGTGCAGGGGAAGAGCTTCTGATAGATTACAATTTGAATCGTGTAGATACAAAAAAATTCCCTATCATGGGACTGGTAAGTATAACATTTAAACCAATTGCCTCCAATTAATATTGACTCCAATGTACAATCTACTATTTTATTAATAAATTTTTTTGGTAAGTTTATTACTTTCATTTCACTGTCGATTGCTAATAATTACTAATCTTTGTCATAGGGAAACAATATGGATCCACCTCAAGATACAGGCGGGGATGTTCCTCACAGTACAACTTCTTCATCAAAGGTAAACCTTAGTTAGTGTAATTCTACAAATTATATAGAAACAAATGTCACATCATTATGTTCTTTTCTTTATGGCTTTGGAGTTATTTTGATATAATTTTACTGATATTGATGTCACAACTTGATACTTATTAATAGGGAAAAGAAAAAATGACAGCAGATCAATTGTGATCTAAAATTTAGGTGGCATTTATAGATGACATCGCATGTAGCGTAACCCTGTATTCATGGCTACTCAAATTATAAATAAATATAGTAACGAAATTCTTAACCTTGTAATGGAACCAAACAAAACTGAGGAGACAGAGGCACTCAAAGAAGAATTGATACATAGATTCAAATGTATGAATGTAAGCAGTAATTAATCTTAAGAAATAATTAAATTTCAATAGATGTTTATGTTGTATACTATCTTATGGATCATGATCTAAAATATGATGTGTTCTTCTTACAGTATTTTTTGACACCTGTGAAATGTGGTCAATATGGTGAGGGTTGTAGTGTCGCACAACCTTCATGTAAATAATACGTAAACCTTTAACCATTCATTTAACCTTTGTATGCATTATTGACTCAACTTATGTTTGGGATGCTTCTAGTACCCCATTTAATGTTTACCCATTGCAAATGTCTTTGCTAACAATGTATTATTCAGCTCATGATGAAGTGCAGATGCCTCCTTCGATCAACATTCCGCTATCGGCAACTGCATTGTCCGCAACAAGGAGCTTGCAGACATCTTCCTCTATACCAGCTACAACTGGTAAAACCTTGTTTTTATATATTTTGTTATGTGCTAATCATGCATTGATTATTTTTCTTGTGTGAATTTTATACATTGCATGGACCTATTTTGTGCACTAATAGATACACCTACACCTCGTACAAGAACAGATCAGACCAATACCAGTGAAGATCAACCATTTCCTAGATCAGCCCGTGTTACTAATATTGGTTTGTTTGCGGGGACATTATTTTTGAACAAGAAAAATATGTTTCCGTTAAAAGTACCAAAGCTTCCAGGTGCTTTAAAATTGTTATTATTTACAGTGTAATTGTAGTTTACTTATACATAACTCATTTTGGACTGATAATCCCATGATATTTTTGTAGGAAATGATGTTTTTTATGATCATCTTTTTGAAATGACATTGAAGCTATTTGGGCCCACCATACGTAAAAGGTACATAGCTTCATAATATTGTTACAATATTTTTCTTATCTTCCATTTATTGTACTATATTAAAGTTGTGATATCTAACAATTTTGTTTTTTCAAAAAAGGTGGAATGAACAGGATGCTGACTTAAAAAATCAGCTCATTAAATCTTTAGAGGACCTCTTTGGAAATAAAACTTTTGACAGTGTCATGATTCTTAAAAAATCATATAAACATATAAAGACTGTGAGGGACCAATATAGAAGGGCTCTAAAGGATAACCCAAAGTATGATCATCCTCCTATGATTCTACTGATGGAGTGGAATGAAATAATGGAAGATGCAAAAGAGAAAAGGCTAAAGGGTAGTGGAATTCAACCAGAAGATGACAAAAGAAGGTATGTCGTGATAGTATTAAGTAGAATTTAATCATGCACTAATTAGTGATCTTTGTAAAAATATAATCTAACATGTTTCAAACTTTTCATAGACTGCAAGACACATCAAAAGCCACACAAGAGAGATTAAAAAAGGTTGGCCAACCCAAACTTGGCTCTGGTGGCTATATGAAACTTCACTCTCAACTTGTAAGTAGCAACACTGGAATTTCATATCAAATTTTTATATATAAGGTTGCAAACAATTCTGTTTAATCAAATCATACATGTAAAAGTGATGATATTAAACAAAAAATACAGGGCATGGAACTCAATGTAGAGCCCATGGATGATAACAAAAGAATAGCCTTGAAGGAAGGCTATAAATTCATGGTTGCACGCCTACGCCAAGAATCTGAAAGCCATAACAAAGAATCTGCTACACCAAATGAGACACAGGTAAAGTGGTCAAATGAAAATTAAATCAAATTGAATAGTTAATTTTGAACATAAATTGACTATTTCATGATAACAATGCGCATGACATTTCACTACAACCTTCAAATCCTATCACAGAACCTGGGCGTGATGAAGGCCATGATGTGCATCATAGTGGTGGAGGTATTAATTTGTTATTGGAAATAAATTATGTAATTATTAATAGAATTTAACATCTTTAATTGCAATTGGCCGTGTAACCTTTTTTTGAATATTTTAGAGCATGTTGAGGTGGTGGCAGATCAAAATGTTATTCTACATGATGATGTGGCATTGTCAGGTAAAGAAAAATGTGCGAATTTAACCCATTTACTTGTTATTGCAGCAGACCCCCCTTTAGTGTAGCAGCCTCGTGCTCCTTGAGACATGAGGAAGCATCATAATTTGAGATCACAACCACAAGAGGAGGAAGATATTGATGCTCCTCTCAGCCTTTACCTTAAGAAATTTAAGAAAAACCCAAAAAATAAATGATTTCTTAAAAATGCTCTTTGATAAAACTTGTTTGATTAACTTTGTTGGATAATGAAAGAACATTGTTTTAAGTAATTATCTATGAATGTTGTGTATTAATATTGAATTATATGTCATGTTAATGAATATTGTTATGTGTTAATGAATTCTTGATTAGTGTTGTGTATTAATGAATGTTATGTGATTGTATTGATTGAATGTTATAGTTCATAAATGGATGAATGAAGTGTGTAATTAGATGTTAATGGGGAATTTAGATTGATGTTAGGGGGAGGGGGGGTGAGGCTAGATGAGCTTCCACCTTCACGTGATTGGCCTTGTTAAGTAGAGAATATTAAAGTATTCTCGAAACCAAGTGAAGCTCAAACTAACATACCCTCATTATTTAATCAATTTCATTTGTTCTAGGTCTTTGCTCATAAGTGCATTTTGAATGTGTCATTGTTAGGAAACTATCAAATAACAAACTAGAAGGGCCAATAGTCAACTTCTCATTGTCATTGTCTGGCATGATTCGGCTTCATTTTGTGTAAGTATTCTCTTATTGAATGCGTCAACCTCTCTTGGCCTAATCTGGATTATTTCATTGGTTTGTGTTTTGAGTAGGTGAAGTATTAAATTAGTTCCTATCTTCTATTCTGCATTCATAACTATCATCTTTAGGCAAGCACATCATTATATCATCGATGTTATGTACCTTTAGCCAATGTAGATAAACTCACTGTGACAAGCATAACATAACATGTGTTCTTGACTTGGACTAGTAAAGGCATGTTGTCACTGTCATTTGGAACTGTAATGTGTTTACCACATTCTTGCAAAGAGTTTTCAAAGCTACGAATATTCAGGTACATGATTTGTTTTGGTTTGCATTACTTTATAAATAGTTGTTGTGATAGGTTTCAGAATGTTTTGGTGTAGAATCTTGTTGTAAGTTGTCCGCTAATTTTGCTTACTGTATTGAATAGATTGAAACAACAGCTGTAATGAGATTGGTTTTGGCTCGTCTCATTCAAAAAAAAAATGCTACAATTTTTACAGACCCTTGAGGTAAGTCACTTCTCATGGTTTTAGTGAATTTTTTTTATTTTATTTTTTACATTGTTCTCTTCTATCTCTGAGATTTTAGGATCTTAATTGAATGTTCTTTTAAGTTTGAAAATTACAAGGCTTGAAATCATATGGTTTGAGATGCTATTGTTTGAAATTCTATGATCTGATTTTTGTAATTTTTAAATTCTTTGGGTGTTCAAAACTTGGGCACATCCAAAGGGCCAAGTCCCAACAATTCTTAAACATACTTTATCTGATATGATGAATTGATCTTAAACAATTAAGGTTGGAGTAGACATAATACTGAGCATCTCGATGGTGTTCCTATCCTCCAAGGGGTGGTCCAAAATACCAGGGACGTATCAATAGCCTGATACCTCAACTACTTATAATTAGTATGCCCGACAAACAGAGGCTTAGTAGTAAAAGTATAAGGTTGCACATCCACATCCACCCTAATAATCTTATTAATAAAAGAACTCTTGCCAACATTAGGGTACCCACAGATCAAAATAGTCCTAGTATTTGGGTCAATAGACGACAACCTTGCCATATGTTGCCTCACCTGTTCGAGGTGTACCAAACTCGGTCCAATTCTCTTAACAATGGTACACATCCATCCAAGTGCAGTAACCTTAAAAGATTTGCAAATCAATCTTATTAAAAACTACAATAAGAGGCTTATTGGAAAACAAATGTTTTATGCTGTGAAACAGAGCTACTTGTTTTGCAATACTATAACCACATAACCGAAAAACATCAAGGAAAAACAAAACAGCCACCTTCAAATGAGCCAAGGAAATAATACTGACCATCTCGATGGCGTTCCTATCCTCCAAGGGGTGGTCCAAAATACTAGGGATGTATCAATAACCTGATACCTCAAGTACTTATAATTAGTATGTCTAACAAACAGAGACTTAGTAGTAAAAGCATAAGGTTTCACATCCACATCCGCCCTAGTAATCTAATTAATACAAGAACTCTTGCCAACATTAGGGTACCCACAGATCAAAATGGTCCTAGTATTTGGGTCAATAGACGACAACCTTGCCATATGCTGCCTCACCTGTTTGAGGTAAGTCAAACTCGGTCCAATTCTCTTAACAATGGTACACATCCGTCCAAGTGCAGTAACCTTAAAAGATTTGCAAATCAATCTTATTACAAACTACAATAAGAGGCTTATTGGCAAACAGAGGTTTTATGCTATGAAACAGAGCTGCTTGTTGCGCAATACTATAACCACAGAACTGTGAAACATCAAGGAAAAACAAAACAACCACCTTCAAATGAGCCAAGGAAATAATACTGAGCATCTTGATGGTGTTCGTGTCCTCCAAGGGGTGGTCCAAAATACCAGGGACGTATCAATAACCCAATACCTCAAGTACTTATAATCAATATGCCCAACAAATAGAGACTTAGTAGTAAAAGCATAAGGTTGCACATCCACATCTGCCCTAGTAATCTTATTAATAAAAGAACTCTTGCCAGCATTAGGGTACCCATAGATCAAAATAGTCCTGGTATTTGGTTCAATAGACAACAACCTTTCCATATGATGCCTCACCTGTTCGAGGTAAGCCAAACTCAGTCCAATTCTCTTAACAATGGTACACATCCATCCAAGTGCAGTAACCTTAAAAGATTTGAAAATCAATCTTATTACAAACTACAATAAGAGGCTTATTGGCAAACAAAGGTTTTATGTTGTGAAATAGAGATGCTTTTTGCGCAATACTATAACCATAGAGCCATGAAACATCAAGGAAAAACAAAACAACCACCTTCAAATGAGCCAAGGCAATAATATTGAGCATCTCGATGGTGTTCCTGTCCTCCAAGGGGTGGTCCAAAATACCAGGGACGTATCAATAACCTGATACCTCAAGTACTTATAATCAGTATGCCTAACAAACAAAGACTTAGTAGTAAAAGCATAAGGTTGCACATCCACATCTGCCCTAGTAATCTTATTAATAAAAGAACTCTTGCCAACATTAGGGTACACACAGATCAAAATAGTCCTAGTATTTGGGTCAATAGACAACAACCTTGCCATATGTTGCCTCACCTGTTTGAGGTAAGCCAAACTCGGTCCAATTCTCTTAACAATGGTACATATCCATCCAAGTGCAGCAACCTTCAAAGATTTACAGCAGTAAAGAGAATCCCCATATTTTTTCAGCCTAACATAGTCTTTGGCCACTTTGGCAATGAGATTGCGAGCAATATTGATCTGGCCAAGGGCCAACTTGTAGTGATCTTTATTAGATAAAACATTTGGCAAATCTCCATAAAATGGATGCACATCATCTTGGAGGGGGAAATAGTCTACTGTAATGGAAAGCTTGTTATGAAAATTTTGTTGAGTGAATTTTACCTTGCGCATGTAAAATTGGTGGAGGCGGGAGATTGCATAGCCCTTGTGCACCACCGTTGGTGTCTGTCATTGTGTTCTTGATAAGATTATGTCCACAAAATCTTTCCCTGAGGGCACCACTATAATATTCTTGAAATTATACTACATTTTTTTCTCTCTTTCTCTTTTCCTACACTGATTCTTCCCCAAATTTGATCGCTTAGTCAGAAAATAGAATGAGCAGGGACCTGTTGGCAACAAGCAGTAGAACGAGTGTGCACACCTAAAGATAAATATCTAGACTAATCACTGATCAAGATGTCATTGGTGATTACTTTGGGTATTTATCTTCATTTGTTTTTTTTTTCACATTCCATATTTGGTCAAAATTTTGACTAACCAAAGTCGAAACTCTGACCAAGTCTAGTCTAAATATTGACCATTTTGTGTTGAAATGTGGCATCATGGGTTTGGCGTCCTGGTCGGATAGGCCAAATATTTCGACCAACATTTGTCAAAATTTCTACTAATTTTGGTCAGAATCCACCGTCGTGGTTTTGGCATCCTAGTCAGTTGGACCAAATATTTCAACCAACATTGGTCTAATTTGCGATAGAACTTGGTCGAAAATTAGCGTCATGGTTTTAGCATCCTGGTCGGTCACACCAAACATTTTGACCTACGGTGGTCGAATGTTCGACACATATATCCACCAATTGCTAATGGTGATTTCGACCAAGATTGGCATAGAACATTCTATGGTAACACTGATATGTCAAAAATACGACTAGGAAAATAGCGACAAGACCATTCGTCGATCTTTCGACCAAGTTTGGTAGAAAATTTGACCAATTGTCCATCAAAAAAAGGTACCAATTGTACTAGCAAATGCATATGAGTTTCTAATGCTACAACGCTTTCTTGTGGGTAGTGAAGTTGTGAGTTCATCTTTAGGGGCCAAAATGTAAATGGGTTAAGGAAACTTAAACCTGTTTTCATTTTAGGCCCCTAAAATTTACTATTCTCACTTTAGAGAGAGAGAGAGAGAGAGAGAGAGAGAGATTTCCCTTCATAATTAAAGTAGATTTTTTGTTGACATTATCAAGGGAAAGTATTCTTTGGGACAAGAATTGGAATCAAGGGATACTTGACTATATTCCCTCAACATTTTATGAATATTTTCTACAACAAATGTAGGCCAAGCTCAAGACAAAAGAAGTCATCTTACATGAACTTAAAATGCTATTTTATTGCCCATTCAAGCTAGAAATGCCTATAAAATCTATTGAACCTTAAAGAAAGCTTGGGTATGTTAATTTCTCTACGGTCCATTATAGTATTCATAATACACTTGTTCCTTGACACTCCAAGTTATCATAATACACTATTGCAAGATCTCACACCCACATACTTCTACAACATCTTCATATGTATTTCCCTCAAATGTCGTGTTAAAAAATTATCTCACAAATAAATATTTATTGTGCATTAGAGGAAGGTGGATTTAAGAGCTCACACCAATGTACTTCCACAATATATTCACACGTATTTCCCTTCAATCTAGTATTAACAAAGTATAAAAAAAATGTGTGTTTCTTTCCCACTAGAGCAAGTGCGATTTGAAACCTTGAAAAAGCTCATGCCCACATACTTTCACAACATCTTCATATGTATTTCCCTCAAATCTAGTGTTAAAAAAGTGCAACACATGTACATGTTTCTTGTCCTCTAGAGCAAGATTGATATGAAACCTTGAAAAAGCTCACACCCACATACTTCCACAACATCTCTAGATGCATTTCCCTCAAATCTACTGTTAACAAAGTGTAACAAAAACATACATTTCTTTTCCACTAAAGGGAGGCTGATTTGAAATCTTGCAAAAGCTCAAGCCCACATACTTCCACAAAATCCTCAAATGTATTTCCCCCAAATTCAATGTTAACAAATTCTAACAAGTTTATTAAATGAAAGCTTGAATGTTCTTAGGTGCATAAGGTTGTTTTTGTTGGTTAGTGATTCATATCTATATTTTAGATGGAAATCCATCATAAACTTAAAGTTTTTTTCTATGCTATACATGTGTAGGGGAACTCACTGAATGAAAAAATTGAGAGGGGGAGAAAGGGAAAGAGGAGGGGGAGAGGGATAAGGAGGAAAGGGAGATGGGGAAGAGAGGGAGAGAGGGGGGAAGTGAAGGGTACACATAATTGGATATGTCCACTCCTTGGATCCAAAGGGTTAGGATGTCAAGAAAAGTTCACCTTCGTAGAAGCTTTTCTGAATAACTCTTTCAATGAAATTGTAAAATTGTGACCTTTCCTGAATATGCACTATCCTATTTGCAGCCTATGCAAATAGTTGTTTCTTGAAACAAACACCTCTTTTTCATTTCTTTGTTCTAATAATTTTCATACTCCAAGAGACTCCTACATTGAGACAAAATGACTTCTAAATGAATGTGAACAAGTTTCTCCATCAATCCTACCTTCTCAAGATACAAAGGGAGAATTATAACAATACGGGGAAGCTAGATTACCGATAGTAATGGTGAAGACATTTGTAAAGCCTTGTTATGACTTCAAAATCTACATCGAGGGGTTTTAGCTTGGGAATGTCCATTACTCAAAGTGCATTACTCATAAACAACTCAAGTCCACTACCATTTTCTTTCAGGAAAGCAAATAATAATGCAACAATCCATTCTGGAGCCCATGGATTGTCCTCTATTAGCTTGTGCAACTTTCCCATATGAGACACAAGTCTGGTTGTGTAGCGACTTACTATGGATCCAAAATCACTAACCATAGGAAATTCATTGTTCAAAATATTGAGAGAACAGAATCAAGTATGTCTCCACTCCATTTGTTGTCCCATAGACCACTTTCCCTTTCACTTCCCTCATTCTTCATGTTGTTAAATTTTATTTTTCGAGATAAAAAGACTACATATCACTTGAGGATTTTGATTCTTCCTTATATAGATTATACAGATATAGATTACATATATGCATAACTATATTATACATAATATACATATAAATATATATACATATGTATTTATATAAATATCCACATATATGTCTATGTATATATACATATATATTTTCATGACTATATGTCAAACAAATGTGTACATCTTAAAACTTGATAGTGATTTTCACATAAAAACCTAATCATGGTTTTTGTGTAAAAATACGATCATGTTTTTTTAATTTAAAACCACGTACATGTTTAGGCTTGTACTTAAACTTGGATGGAAAGCCTTTGGATCGGGAGCTTCATTTTCCTCCTTTTGACATTTTTTCTTTCCAATTTGATTTCTCAGCTTCACTGTCATCATGTTTATGCATTATCAGGTGGGTATTTGTTAAAATACCACCATAATTTTGCACATCTCATGCCAAAGGGAGCTTCATTTCCCTCCTTTTGACATGTTTTCTCCTTCCAATTTGGTTTCTAAACTGCATTGTTGTTAGGTTTACGCATTATCAAGTGGGTACTTGTAAAAATACCACCATGATTTTGCACCTCTCCTGAGCTTTCTAACTAGATGATTTTTTAAAGTTTTGAACAACGTTAACATATTTTGGGGATTTTATTTTGGTGGATGAGAAATCTTCTGACTTGCTTCACTCTAGTTATGCCCGCATTTTTGTGGATTTGGATATCTCTAAAGGTCTTCCTGCAGAGATCAAACTCGTTACTCCTAATAGTAGAAGTTGGATTCAACACTTGGACTATGAAGGCCTCCCCTTCAGATGCAAAAGGTGCTTCAAGACTGGTCATGTTTCAGACCAATGTGAGCTTCAAAAATTTAAAAGGACTTCCTCGTGGTGGCAAGGTGTCTCTTCTTAGCACTATACAGTGGAGAAGGTGTCTTCTCACCGAAGCTTTTCGCAGGTGGTTGAGCAGGCTAGCCCCGTGTCTTCTCCCCTTTCTGGTCTCATTCATGTTGTTGGAGTTGATGTGGGTGTTGTTGCTCCTTCTTCTTCTGTGCATGTACGGGATCCTTCCACATTTGTGGTGGCCCCCCCTTCTGTTGGGGTTGACACTGCTCCTTATGGTTCTCCTACAAGGTTAGCTTCTCGGTCTGCTCCTGCTAGTTCTTCTACTGGAGTTGCCCCTCTCCCTAGCCCTGGTTCAAAGTCGGTTGCCTTTGGGCAGTGTGTTGCCCCCTCTAGGAGATTTGTTTCTACTGGTTTGGACTCATTGGATTGGCAGAATGTTGTTGTTAAGGTTGAAGAAGGTTGGATCAAGGTTAAAGAAAAACATTCCAAGAGATCTTTGCCTTCTTTTGATATGACCCTTCGATCCCATCAAAAGGGGGCCAAAGGAAAATCATAAAATCTTGGGGTTTATCTTGGGTTTTCTTTTGGTTGGGCTTGCTTGGGGCCTCACTCGAGCTGTCTATTCTAGGTTGTGGGAGCCTGTTGATAAAACCCTCGTTTAGGTCCTGACTCATTTCCTCTTTGTGAGTTATCTTTGCCTATCTTTTGAGACCTTCTTGTAAAGGTTTTCAGGTCCCTTCTGTTGTCATAAATTTTGTTTTAATAAAATTTAGACTACCCATAAATTTAATCATATTTTCGATTAAATTAATATTGGTTTTAAAACTCTAAGTATTTTTATTAAATAAATAAATTTATTATTTATTTAGAAGTTTTAAGTCATTAAATTTTAATGTTTATTTAGAGTTTAGTTTTTACTTTATTTTTGTTTATTTTTATTGATGTTCAATTTTTAATAATATATTAATAGTATATTATTAAAAATTCTTAATACATTTAATATTATATAAAATCTCAAAAATATTAAAATAAAACTTGTATAATATTAGAGATTTTATATTATATTGTATATATTTTATCATGTCACAATGCAAACTCAAATAAACCTCCCTAAATACATTATGGTCAGACTTTTTATTTATTTATTATTATCTATTTTGATATGCAATGTAATGTGTAAGGTTTTTATTTATTTATTATTATCTATTTTTATATGCAATGTAATGTGTAAGGTTTTTTTTTAAAAATCTTTGATTATACAAGGAAGTCGGGTGTTTTGATCAAAGTTGCATTTAACATTGCATTTAAAATATGATGAAATATTGCTTGTCATGGTTATGAAAAGTCCCGATAATAATATTAAGGAGTCGAACTATTGTCACGTCTTTGCATGTTTTATAACATGTTAAATGAAATGTTTGAAAAATGAAAAAGCCTGAAATTTTTCTAAAGTTATCGCACTTATTAATTAACATTATGTATAACAATGCAAAGCCTTTGTTTTTCAGAAATTATCGGGTGTTCATTGTGTTGTTGTAAAATATGTAACAAGTGCGTCAAACGTTGATATTGTCGAGCTTCCCGCTAGCAACTATGAGTTGCAAAGAATGTCGTGTGAGGACTCTGAGTCTCCATCACCGCATTGACAGGAAACGTCAAGCTTGGGTCTTTAAAAATTGTCATTCACCTCCACTGTTATTCCGAAAAAGCTTTGATACTAGTCATTTTCTCTGTGCAAGTTCTAGGGTAGGTTTGATTTTGAAATCAAGGATATCTTTGCATCTCGAAACATGTGTGAGCATCTTGTTTTACATACTTATAGATGTTTTAAAGTCAAAAATGTTTTTTATTTTGCAAATTTATTGTGTTTTTCATGGTCATTTTTAATAAAAATGTGGCTGCAGATGCTCTTTTTATTGTTATTTTTTACTTTTAAATGGTCATTTTTGCCTTCCCATATGTTTTGGATGTATAATGTTGGATATTTTTTGAGTTAGATATCATTTTTCAGCTACAGCCAGGGTTTTATGAATAAATTTTTTGTCAAAAACATATATGGGTTCTTTGGAAGCCATATTTGGGGATTTCTTTTTTGTGAATTCCTTCCAGCTTGCATTCAGCATGGTGCTAAAGAATATTTCCAATGCATATGCCTTCATTTCAAAATAATGTTGAGAAGTTAAATCCCTCATTCATTTGCAGTCATGCTTGGAATTGTCACATTCATATCATTACCTTGAGAAAACTGAAATTCCCTTTAGTTTCCATGAAATACAATATTTGAGAAATTGCATACATATACCTTGCAAAAAATCAGTATACCTCATATTTACCATACAATGTTTCATGAAATCCAAAGCAAAGTTCCATTTTATGTTTTCATATTTCGGAATTTTTTCATATCCATTGCGTATTTCATTGCATGTCATTTTTACATGTAATACAATATGTAATCACCTCAAAATTTCCCAATTACATTTTTGCCCAAATCCATTATAATTCCAAAATCGAGATTTTTGAGACCCATTACATGTACGGTTACATGTAATCAAAAGTGAAACTACCCCGGAAATCTCCACCCTAAGTTTACCCTAATTGGAGATTTTTACACCAATTGCATGTACTGTTACATGCAGTCAAATGCGCAATCGCATCTAAAATCTCCTACAATACCCAAGTTGAAAAAGCAATTCCAAGTGCAAATCGGAGATTTTTCACCCGATTGCAAAATGAACTACATATGCAACTACACATGCAATCCTAAGTGCAATTGGGTCCAAAAACCCCGATTTCTTTTAAAGTCTTATGTTTTTCCCTTGTAGTAGGAACTTTTTGGTCCAACTGCATAAAATATTACAAGTTGAACTACATGCAGTCAAATCTACAGTGCACCCCAAAATCCCCGAATTGCATCCATGGATCACTAATGCAAGCTTTTTCAGCATTGATTGAAGCATAGCTTGTAGACATGAGCCACCAACATCTCGGTGCTACAAGCGTTCATCCAAAGTCAGAAGGGCCAACCATCACAGATGATAAAAAGATGAAACTCAAAGTTTCATAAATATTAGAATGCTTTCAAGACAAATTCCAAGCAGGTGGTAACAAGATCAATAAGAGGGATCGTGAACAGTTTTCCACTTATGGGTAATAACAAAAACCAGTGATTGGTTGATACCACCAAATGCAAAGGTCAAAGTGTTATTTTTTGCAGATGTTCCCACTCATGTACAGATTTGGAGATTTCTAGCACTTGGTATTTTGGTGACAAGAAAACCTCTCCAATAGAGGTTAATGTAATAGGAGTGGTGTTTTGTCAGACACTTAGTTTATTTTTCATCATGCATTTTCACAAGTTACATGTAAAGCATAAAATTGCAATTACATATGTAATGAAAAATGTAAAGTAAAAATTTGCAATTACATATCTTGCTACATGTAATCACATTACAGAGGACTGTAATGTTGAATAAGTCAACCCTAGGTAGTTAGTTTTTCATGTTTTTCTCATAGCCTCTCTCCTATAAATACAAGAGGGCTCATTGTAAATATTTATCTTTATGCATTGCAAGAAAACTCTGGAGAAATTGTGCAAGTTCAAACTTTGCTTTAATTTGTGCGAGCTGATTTTTGAGTGAATAAAAAGAAAGTGTTTTTCAATCTTTGAGTTGAGGAGACTTGTGGAATTATTTGTGTTGCTATAAGGAGACCCTTAAATCTGATTTTGTGTAGACTTTGTGCTATAATTGTCAATTTGAGTTAGTTAAGAGTGAATTCATAGTCTTTGAGCTGTGGTTCATACCGATATTAAGAATAGAAAAGAAGTTTCATGTGTTCAAGTCTTTGTGCTTATCATATTGCTGCTTCATAGTTTAAAATCTCTTCAGGATAGTGTATAAGTCTGTGAGCTTATATATATTCCTTAGTTTCTAGTCAACTTGTACACTTAACAATTAATCTTCGATTAATTTTGAGTTTATTGGTATTATTGCTCCAACTAGTTCTTAGAGGTGAAATTGTAAAAGTTTTCAGTGTGTAGAAGTGTATCTTTGTGAAAGTGAAATCCTTCCTGAAGAAAGAGGAAGTGATACGTGAAACACCCAATTTAGATTAAATTTGAGTTTCTTGTTAAGTTTTAGTTGAATTAGTTACAATAAGAAGGGTGCCTCCCCTAAGTTGAGAGGAGAGATTATTTCTCATACACTGTGTCTAAATATCACATTTTACAAGTAGTGTGTCTACGACTACCTACAAAATATTTAGCCAACAATTTTTGGTGAGTCTACTGGGGAAATCAAACGCATTCGGGAGCCTCACGCTTTCATTTGAAGTTGTTATTTTACCCGTTGTTTTTCTAATTGTTGACACTGGAGGGTTTTCATGTATACGAACATCGTTCTAAAGGAGAAGATTCAAAATGTTCTATTTTAAGTTGGTCTCAAAAAGCTAAGCTTGACTTGCTTACCAATAAAAATCCTCTTGAGCGAACTACCAGTTATCCACCATCTAGAAAGAAGAGCCATGTACTGGGTGAAACTTCACTCTTCTTCCACAAACCAGTAATTTCTTTTGTTTTCCCTAAGATGGCTGCTACAGGTCCATGGGGGACAGCCTTTGGTCCTTTAAATCTCACTCCACCTTTCCATCCACTTCCACAAGGCTCTTGTAAGAACTTTCCCAAGTTCTATGGCGATGGCAAGCAACACCCAAATGAGCATATTAAGGCTTTTTATATTGCATGTGGCGTGTTGGGCGTTGAACATCAGAATGTTTCAATAAGGCTCTTTGTTGAGACCTTACAAGTTATTGCAATTGATTGGTTCTATAATTTAGCTACAAGGGCTATGGTTGACTAGGATTCCCTGAAGAATAAGTTTGAGGAATATTTCAAGCCTGTAGAGGATGAGCATGCACTACTCGCTCAACTCACACAAATGAAGAAGGACGCACAAGAGGGTATGCATGATTTCATTGCCAAGTTCAACAAGTTGGCAAATCGGATTCCTGCTTCCTCTTAGCCCACTGTAGAGAACCTGAAGTGTTTCTTCATAAATACGCAACTCCCAGAAGTTAGCTTCTTGTTGAGAAGAGTTGTTCCGACAAGTCTTGCTAATGCTCAAACTCTGGTGATAGAGATTGAAGATGATCTTATCATGGCTGGTAAGATTTGAAAGGATCGTCCAAAAGGGAACTCTTTCAATGATGTTTCCACTTCAAGTAGCACAGATCCTATGGTCCAGAAGTTGGCGAATGAATTACTTGCACTCAAAAAGAAAATATCTCAAGGGTCCTTTGTTGCTCCATACAAGGACATTCCACGGAGGTCATATCCCAATGCTGCTCACAATTATGTAACAAAGAATCAAGCAAAGCTTCCCCCTCCTCCGGAGAGGCTTGCACTTGAAGCCCCACCAGGCAACCAAGCCACGGAATATTTTGAGAATGATCAAACTAGTACCCTATCAGAGGATAATCAGATGGAGGACATTGCTGCTCTATACCATGAAAATGATGGAGTAGCTGGCGACTCTAGCATTGGTTATGTACACTATGAGGACAATGATCCAGAGGAGAGTTTTGGCCATGCTTATGTTGTTATGACACGTTCTCAAACACAGTTCACGCATCAAAAAGATGAAGCTTCCAAAGAAAAGGTTGATGTGCAAATGCCTATCACCCTTGCAAAAAGAGGAATGTCGCTGCCAACCCTACCCAAGGATGTAGCTAATAATCAAGTAAGTACACCTACTCATCCTCCTATTTCATCTAGTGTATCTAAATCTAGTACGTCTAATCCTAAGCCTCAAACTAAAAAAATTTCTTCCTTAGCTAATTTCTTTCAAGCCTTTGATATCATTGATCATGCTAGGAAGACCAAGTCTAGATGTCTGAGGTAGAATATCTACAAGCGTATCTAGATCAACTGGAAAGGCTTACCAAATTTGTCAAGGAATCTCAACCTACCCAAACTCAAACCGCTGCCCTGGAGCCCAAGAGTTTGCCTAATAACCTTGTTACTATCCCGTCATCTATTCCTAGAAAGATAGAACCTTTATATATTTCCTTGTTCATTAATGGCTTTAAACTTAGTAACTGCATCATAGATTCCAGAGCTTCTGATAATGTCATGCCAGCTAAAGTGTCTAATGCATTGGGTCTTACCTTGACAAAGACCTTTGGAAATTGCTTTTCAATGGAGAATAAGCAAGTGCCTCTTCAGGGGCAAATCAAGGATGCACAGTTCGCATTCGCATATTTCCTAGAAAAGAAAATTAAGATGACTGTCTTAGTCGCAAATGTTCCTGCTTCCTATGGAATGTTACTTGGTCGTAATTTCTGTAAGGATGTAGGCGGAGAGCTTAACATGGATATGTCAAAGGCAAGAATTCCTGTCAAGGGTGTTATGTAGAAACTGCATCCTGAGAGGGAAACCAAGTACACAGTGGTTAAGTCTGACGGCCCTCATGCTCAGATTTTGTTTGAGTCAGCAGGAATGCGAAATTATTACTTTCATGCAAATGAAATTTCAGAATTTGCACAAGACTAGACTGATGGATCAGAAGGTTCTTCTTGTCTTTCTGATACTGACAGATTTGCTGACGCAAGTGAAGATCAAGAGATTGATCTTATTTCTAATGAATCCTTCGTCATGGTTGAAGATAAATCTTCTACCATGGTTGAAAAAATAGGACCTACTTAAAGCCCTACAAATTCAAGTACCAGCAATTCCAATGATGTTTGGATGTTGGAATTTGATGGTAGTTGTGCATCTTTGGGGTCCGGTGCGGGAATAGTTTTGATATCTCCAAAAGGTGAATTCTTTTCCTTTTCCTTCAAATTGTAGTTCAACAATACCAATAATACAGCCAAATATGAGGCCTTGTTGTTGGGTATTGAAATGGCACATAAAAAGAGAATCTAAAATTTACATGCTCAAGGTGATGCCGAGTTGGTAGTGTGTCAAGTTCGTAATCAATAACAAACAAGAAATGAGAGGTTAAGACACTACCACAACTTGGTGTGGGATTGCATTGAGCCATTTGATGCTTTCAACATTTCTGTAGTCCCAAAAGATTACAATGACAGAGCTAATTCTCTTGCTGCATCAACAACCTTGTTAATTCCTCATAAAGATTTTGTTGATCATCTTTATCAAATTGAGATGATTTTTCGACCAAGTGTTCCAGATAATTCAAATCATTGGCAAGTTTTCAATGATGACAAGCAGATCATCAATTTCCTTGAAACAAAGGATAATTGATGAGCTCTATTTTGAAGGCAGCGAGTCATCATCTAGAGAATCAGTCCCAAATATTGATCCTGAAACTGGAGAAGAATTCATTCAATTGAAGGGAAATAAAATTCCTAAAGGCTTAGTTTCTTTAGAGAAGTTGTTTGACAAGCATGACAGATATGTCAAAGAACAACAACAATCAAGGGCCAATTTTACCATGGAATATGAAAAATACAACCTCGGGTCAAAGGCTGATCCAAAAATGGTGAACATTGGAAAATGTTGCACTTCGGTAGAAAGGGAGAAGTTTATTTCATTGTTGCGTCAATACATGGATGTCTTGGCATATTCTTATGATGACCTCAAATCTTTCTGTCCAAAGGAGGTACAACATGAAATTCCTCTCAAGCTTGGTGTTGTTCCATTTCGACAAAAATAAAGGCAATATAATCCAAAAATCTCAGGGACAATTCTCTCTGAAATATACAAGATGCTGGATGCTCGGATTATCTTTCCTATTCACCATTCAACATGGATAGCGAATATAGTTCCAGTACGTAAAAAGAATGGAGAAATTTGCATTTGTGTGGATTTCAGGAATCTCAACCGGTTATCACTAAAGGATAATTACCCACTTCCAGTAATGGATCAAGTTTTGCAAATGGTGACAGGTTCTGAAATGTTGTCCATGCTTGATGGTTTTTCTGGCTATAATCAGATTGAAGTTAGTGAAGAGGATCAACACAAGACCGCATTTACAACGCCATGGGGTACTTTTGCTTATCGTAGGATGCCTTTTGGTCTCATTAATGCAGGAGCTACTTTTCAACGAGCAATGAACCTTGCTTTTCGAGAAATTATTGATAAATTCATTGTTGCTTATTTAGATGACTTGACCGTGTTTTCCAAAAAATGGCAAGATCATTTTTATCACCTTCAACAAGTTCTTGAAAGATGTAGGCGACATGGTGTTTCTCTTAATACCAAGAAATCAGTTTTTGGTGTGACTGAAGGAAAGCTTCTGAGACACATTGTGTCAAAGGAAGGTATAAAGATTGATCCTGAAAGGGTTAAATAAATCCAAGTTCTTACGCTGCCCTCAAGTAAAACAACAGTTCACTCTTTCTTCGGAAAGGTAAATTTCTTGCGAAGATTTCTTCCTGACTTTGCTGAGAAAACTCGTCATATCGTGGATATGATGAAAGGCAAAAATGTCTTTCGATGGAGTCCAGAAGGAAAAGCAGTGTTTGCTAAGATCAAAGAAGCAATCATGCAAGCTCTAGTGTTAGTCTGCCCAGATTACACAAAGGATTTTATCATGTATAGTTATGCTTCCGAGCATACTATGTCAGCAATTTTAATGCAAAGGAATGATGAAGGAGTTGAGTCTCCCATCTCGTTCATGAGTTGTCCATTGAAATCTCATGAGTTGAAGTACACCCAAATGGAAAAGCATGCATTTGTTGTTGTTAAGGCAGTAAAGCATTTTAGGTTCTACATTCTAAATTCACATATCATTGCTTTGGTTCCAGATACAACAATCAAGACAATTTTAACACAATAGGATTTTGGTACCAAAAGAGGAAATTGGATAGCTAAGATCCAAGAATATGACATGGAAATTAAGCCCACAAAACTCATTCATGGCAAAGGTTTATGTCAACTTATGGCTGAAAATAAACCAGCTGAAGTGAAAGTGGAAACTCCTCAATCTTTTCCAACGGTTTTGTTGTTAGCATGACAGATGAGTGGTATTCTAATATCGCTCATTTTCTCACATATGGCGAGTGTCCTCCACATTTGTCATATAAGGAAAGAAGAAGTATTAAATTGAAGGCTGCAAATTTTATTCTTTGGAATAATGGTTTGTATAAGCGAAGCTTAGATGGGACATTTCTTCTTTGTGTGGATAAAGTGCAATAGGTACGATTGCTTGAATCTTTTCACAACCTTGCATGTGGTAGTCATTTTTCTGCACCAGTCACAACACAAAATCTTGAGGGAAAAGTATTATTGGCCTACCATGTTTCAAGATGCGTATCATTGGGTGTGAAAATGCGAGTTGTGTCAACAATTCGTAGGTAAGCAAAAGATTGTTGCTCTACCATTAAAGCCGGTGGTAATTGAGGAACCATTTCAGCAGTGGGGACTTGATTTCATTGGCGTAATCAATCTGTCTTCAAGAAAAGGACATACATATGTTCTTACTACAATGGACTACTTCACCAAATGGGTGGAGGCAATACCAACAAAGAATGCTACATCTGAAGTGGTATGTGATTTCTTGAAGGAGAACATCATTTCACGTTTTGGTGTTCCTCATAAGATTGTCACAGATAATGTAGCGGCATTTTCATCACATGACATAACAAGGTTTTGTTATGATTTTGGGATCACTTTGGCGCACTCATCCGACTATTATCCCCAAGGTAATGGTTAGGCAGAATCCGGTAACAAGCACTTGGTTGCAATTATCAAGAAGCTAGTAGATGAAAATCAAAGATCGTGGCACAAGGCATTGTATGATGCATTGTGGGCTGATCGAATTACACCTAAACAAGCAATTGGTATGTCACCTTTCCAATTGTTGTATGGTGTGAATGCTGAAATTCCCATCACTTTGGAGCTCCCTGCTTTGAAGTTAGCCAAGGCCATTGAAGATGATACTTTTGAAGGTGGCTTGGACAAAAGAATCATGTTCCTGTCAGCATTAGAGGAACAACGTATCCAAGTGGTGGATTGCATTGCGGAACATCAAAAGAAGGTGAAGGTACTCTTTGATAAGAAAGCAAAGCAGAGAGAGTTTCAAGTTGGTGATAGTGTACTACTTTGGGATAAACGAAGAGAACCCAAAGGCATGCACGGGAAGTTCGATAATCTTTGACATGGTCCTTTCACAATCCATCAAATCTCTGGCGAGAACAGTTTCCTGTTGGCTTACTGAGATGGAACACCATTTGCGCTGACCTATAGTGGACAACATCTAAAGCACTATTTTGAATGAGCTCCAGATAAGTACCATTGTACATACAAAGTCCAAGTCTTTGAGTCTTTTTGTTTTTGAGTCTTTTGTCTCTTTTTAGTGTCTTTTGTCATTTTGGTCGCCTGACTCTATAGCCCAATGGAATGGAAGAAGGCACTTAGAGAACTGGATTCTACATCTCTTGTCATTTCCAAGGATGAACAAGAGACGTTTCCCAGTCAGAGCCAATTGTTGTCGTAAATTTTGTTTTAATAAAATTTAGACTACACATAAATTTAATCGTATTTTTGATTAAATTAATATTGGTATTAAAACTCTAAGTATTTTTATTAAATAAATAAATTTATTATTTATTTAGAAGTTTTAAGTCATTAAATTTTAATGTTTATTTAGAATTTAGTTTTTACTTTATTTTTGTTTATTTTTATTGTTGTTCAATTTTTAATAATATATTAATAGTATATTATTAAAAATTCTTAATACATTTAATATTATATAAAATCTCAAAAATATTAAAATAAAACTTGTATAATATTAGAGATTTTATATTATATTGTATATATTTTATCATGTCACAATGCAAACTCAAATAAACCTCCCTAAATACATTATGATCGGACTTTTTATTTATTTATTATTATCTATTTTTATATGCAATGTAATGTGTAAGGTTTTTTTTTAAATCTCCGATTATACAAGGAAGTCAGGTGTTTTGATCAAAGTTGCATTTAACATTGCATGTAAAATATGATGAAATATTGCTTGTCATGGTTATGAAAAGTCCCGATAATAATATTAAGGAGTCGGACTTTTGTCACGTCTTTGTATGTTTTATTACATGTTAAATGAAATGTTTGAAACATGAAAAAGCCCAAAAATTTTCTAAAGTTATCGGACTTATTAATTAACATTATGTATTCCAATGCAAAGCCTTTGTTTTTCGGAAATTATCGGGCTTTCATTGTGTTGTTGTAAAATATGTAACAAGTGCGCCAAACGTTGATATTGTCGAGGCTCCTGCTAGCAACTATGAGTTGCAGAGAATGTTGTGTGAGGACTCTGAGTCTCCATCACCGCATTGACAGGAAACGTCAAGCTTGGGTCTTTAAAAATTGTCATTCACCTCCATTGTTATTTTGAAAAAGCTTTGATACCAGTCATTTTCTCTGCGCAAGTTCTAGGGTAGGTTTGATTTTGAAATCAAGGATATCTTTGCATTTCGAAACATGTATGAGCATCTTGTTTTACATGCTTATAGATGTTTTAAAGTCAAAAATGTTTTTTATTTTGCAAATTTATTATGTTTTTCATGGTCATTTTTAATAAAAACATGGCTGTAGATGCTCTTTTTATTGTTATTTTTTACTTTTAAATGGTCATTTTTGCCTTCCCATATGTTTTGGATGCATAATGCTGGATATTTTTTGAGTTAGATATCATTTTTCAGCTACAGCCAGGGTTTTATGAATAAATTTTTTGTCAAAAACATATATGGGTTCTTTAGAAGCCATATTTGGGGATTTCTTTTTTTGAATTCCTTCCAACTTGTATTCGGCATGGTGCTAAAGACTATTTCCAATGCATATGCCATCATTTCAAAATAATGTTGAGAAGTTAAATCCCTCATTCATTTGCAGCCATATCTGGAATTGTCACATTCATATCATTACCTTGAGAAAACTGAAATTCCCTTTAGTTTCCATGAAATACAATATTTGAGAAAATTGCATACATATACCTTGCAAAAAATCAGAGCACCTCATATTTACCATACAATGTTTCATGAAATCCAAAGCAAAGTTCCATTTTATGTTTTCATATTTCAGAATTTTTTCATGTCCATTGCGTATTTCATTGCATGTCATTTTTACATGTAATACAATATGTAATCACCTCAAAATTTCCCAATTACATTTTTGCCCAAATCCATTATAATTCCAAAATCGGGATTTTTGAGACCCATTACATGTACGGTTACATGTAATCAAAAGTGAAACTACCCCGGAAATCTCCACCCTAAGTTTACCCAAATCGGAGATTTTTACACCAACTGCATGTACTGTTACATGCAGTCAAATGCGCAATCGCATCTAAAATCTCCTACAATACCCAAGTTGAAAAAGCAATTCCAAGTGCAAATCGGAGATTTTCCACCCGATTGCAAAACGAACTACATATGCAACTACACATGCAATCCTAAGTGCAGTTGGGTCCAAAAACCTTGATTTCTTTTGAAGTTTTATGTTTTTCCCTTGTAGTAGGAACTTTTTGGTCCAAATGCATAAAATATTACAAGTTGAACTACATGCAATCAAATCTGCAGTGCACCCCAAAATCCCTGAATTGCATCCATGGATCACTAATGCAAGCTTTTTTAGCATTGATTGAAGCATAGCTTGCAGACATGAGCCACCAACGTCTCAGTGCTACAAGTGTTCATCCAAAGTCAGAAGGGCCAACCATCACGGATGATAAAAAGATGAAACTCAAAGTTTCATAAATATTAGAATGCTTTCAAGACAGATTCCAAGCAGGTGGTAGCAGGATCAATAAGAGGGATCGTGAACAGTTTTCCACTTATGGGTAATAACGAAAATCAGTGATTGGTTGATACCACCAAATGCAGAGGTCAAAGTGTTATTTTTTGCATATGTTCCCACTCATGTACAGATTTGGAGATTTCCAGCACTTGGTATTTTGGTGACAGGGAAACCTCTCCAATAGAGGTTAATGTAATAGGAGTGGTGTTTTGTCAGACACTTAGTTTATTTTTCATCATGCATTTTCACAAGTTACATGTAAAGCATAAAATTGCAATTACATATGTAATGAAAAATGTAAAGTAAAAATTTGCAATTACATATCTTGCTACATGTAATCACATTACAGAGGACTGTAATGTTGAATAAGTCAACCCTAGGTAGTTAGTTTTTCATGTTTTTCTCATAGCCTCTCTCCTATAAATACAAGAGGGCTCATTGTAAATATTTATCTTTATGCATTGCAAGAAAACTCTAGAGAAATTGTGCAAGTTCAAATTTTGCTTTAATTTGTGCAAGCTGATTTTTGAGTGAATAAAAAGAAAGTGTTTTTCAATCTTTGAGTTGAGGAGACTTGTGGAATTATTTGTGTTTCTATAAGGAGACCCTTAAATTTGATTTTGTGTAGACTTTGTTCTATAATTGTCAATTTGAGTTAGTTAAGAGTGAATGCACAGTCTTTGAGCTATGGTTCATACCGATATTAAGAATAGAAAAGAAGTTTCATGTGTTCAAGTCTTTGTGCTTATCATATTGCTACTTCATAGTTTAAAATCTCTTCAGAATAGTGTATAAGTCTATGAGCTTATATATATTCCTTAGTTTATAGTCAACTAGTACGCTTAACAATTAATCTTCGGTTAATTTTGAGTTTATTGGTATTATTGCTCCAACTAGTTCTTAGAGGTGAAATTGTAAAAGTTTCCAGTGTGTAGAAGTGTATCTTTGTGAAAGTGAAATCCTTCCTAAAGAAAGAGGAAGTGATACATGAAACACCCAATTTAGATTAAATTTGAGTTTCTTGTTAAGTTTTAGTTGAATTAGTTGCAATAAGAAGGGTGCCTCCCCTAAGTTGAGAGGAGAGATTATTTCTCATACACTATGTCTAAATATCACATTTTGCAAGTAGTGTGTCTACGACTACCTACAAAATATTTAGCCAACACCTTCAAAGCTTGTTTTCCTTAATATCAAAAACATATTAATCTTTAATTTATTTTAACAATGTCTCCAGACTTCTTAGAGACATACGTGTACCAATCTTTTAACAACTTTTTACCTACTTGTCCAAATTTGAAATAACATATATATTATTGTTCTACACTTCATTCTTTACCATTTTAAAAGAAAATCAGTTTTTTATTATATTGATGCAAGTTATTTGTGACACATGAACAAGTACTTAATTTTTAGAATGTGTCCACATTGAAAATTCATTAAAAATATACTCAACAAAAAATTGCAAAAAAAATACACAACTTCTACTCACTCTAAACAATCTTTCTACCATAAGGTTTTTCAAAATGCTGAATGCAACAAAAAATTTCCCGTGACATGTCAAACATTGTTATATTTTGCTAGAAAAAAAATAGGAATAGTTTTTGGTATGCAAAAGATTTGACCTCATTAATCTTATCCATTTAAAAAAAAAGTTTAGTAGCTTAGAAACTAGATTCGGAGTATTAGAATTCATCTTCTTTTCGTATCTTCAAATTTTGGGTGCACAAATCTGAAATTGCTCCTCCAAATTCAGGTTTAGTTGATTATAGGGATTAAAAAATAAATAAAATCAGCCTCCCTCTAGTGGACAAGAAATATAGGTTTGACAATCTAGGAAACTACCATTAACCTTATGTGAATGTGAATTTGTTGTGTTGTGTATTTATGTAATACAAGACAAGATATGTGATGAAAACTTTATGGATATTATCATTTGTCAAAGCATGCGAGAATGGAACTAAATCCCTTGATATGCTCAAATTAATCTCTATTCTCTTCAAGATTAATTGATTCAAGTAGTTTAGGAGATGAAAATGGTGAATGGATCTAAACAAAGGCTTTTGAAAGTGGAGATACTAGCTATAATGGAGTTGCGTGTGAAACTAGGAAGCCCTAAAAGAAACTATGAAAAATTTAGAGATCTTAGAGTTAGAAGGGCGTGGAGAGAAAATGAAGCTTCAATTATTAAGTTCCCTCATATTTGTAACTATGGAAGAGCGTGGAGAGAAAAGGAAGCTTCAATTATGAAGTTCCCTCATTTTTGCAACTATGTAAGATGTAGGGAAATGGTGGAGATCTAAAGGCTTAGTAAGCTTTAAGAGAGGGAGTGTGACTGAAGGAAAATATTCCATAGAAATCTTGGTAGAAAAGTTTCAAATTTCGAGTTAGATGCTAGTGTCCAATTATCTAGATATTTGTACACTGGCCTTCAAATGTCTATATCCATTTTTGGAATTTCAATCTAAAATTTTCAAGGTAGATTTTAAAGGTCTAAAGATGCCTATGATTGATTGCAAAATATATCAATGATAGGTCCAAGCTAGAAAACAAACAACCATCAACATATCTACAAGTATTCATAGTAAACAAGCGCAAAAGCATAAGATGGAGATTGCTGAAGAAATCATTTTCAACCTTACAATTATCATTAATAAATATTTTGTAGATGGTTGAGGACTGATTCTATTGAAGAGAGCTTCCTATGGTAAGCAAAAGATCACGAGATCCAAATATCAAGTCCCACCCTTCACACCCTTTAGTTAATAACTTTGCACCTTAAAATTCTTTTGTAGATCATTGTTTTGTTTAATCACACAAACATCTAAGCTGGTGGTAGCGTTCTTGAGGAAGTTGTGGAGTATAAATATCTTGGCATTGATTTCAACAAACATCTAAGTTGGGTAGGTTACATAAATAAAAGGGCATTAGGTGGATGGAAGGCATTTTATGCTCTTCAAAATAGGTGTCGTGAAGTGGAGGTTTGGGATTGGAAAACTATTCAAACCTTGTTTGGTCTTCTTGTGTTGCCGGTTGTTCTTTATGGGTGTGAATTATGGGCCAACAACACTTCAATAGCACAATGGAAGCAAATCGAAGGAATCCAAAAGCGTTTGATCACAAGGAAATTTAAAATCAAAAGCACCGTCCCTTATGATATCATGCTAAGCGAAATGGGGGCTGCCCCTATCGAGGCACTTGCTATGGTTCGCCTAATAAGCTATCTAAAAAGGAACCGAAAAAATGGAAGGAGATAGATGGCCTAATGTTGTCTTTAATGATACATTGTATAAACGAAAAAAGACGTGGATGCAACAAAACATCAAGTGGACGAGGAAATGGAATATCCAATTCAACTTGTGCCCCACAAATAACAAAGAAATAAAGGTCTCGTTATGGAGAAATTTTACAAGAGAAATTGGGGAAATGGGATTGGAAGGAAGAAAATATATTATATCAATGAGTTCAACCCCGAATGTAATCAACTCCAAAAAACGTACATAGGCGCTAACATTTCTTGGAGAGCTAAAATTCTTATTGCCTAGTTAAGAACCAACTCCCATCAACTCCGTTGTGAGACCGGGCGTTGGAAGAGGCCAAAGGAGGCTTGGGAAGAGAGAATTTGCATGTTTTGCAACTCTGAGAAAGTGGAAACCAAACATCACTTTATTTTAGAATGTGAAGCCTACAAGAACAACAGGGATAAATTTGTGGATAGTATATCGAATAGTTCTTAGCATAGCCTATTCAATGAGGAGTACATTGAGAAGTTAGGTGGGCTTATCATCAGCTTGCACAAGAAACAGACCGAGTTACTGAAGTCATCTTAAGATGCCTTGCTGTCCCGTAGGCTTTGTTTAGCCTTGTGGACATAAATTTTTTATCTATCTATCTATCACCCAATTGTAATTAGATCGCACCTCTTCTAATAGCCAAATAATGCAATATAATCACTACATATTGTTCATACTTAATCCATATTTGACTTGGATTAGTCACTTGTTTAGTGAACGACTGTTTGCGTAAGTATTAGTAGATTGTTGATTAATGTCGCTATCTTAAATGTTTATTAACATAAACATATTGATTATCTGTGATGGAGTGCTATTTAGTGGGCTATTTTGTCTCGAATCTAATTCTTAGTGTTGCTTCACATAGTATGTTGTTCATTGACCAATCATTCAATTTGCCTGATGAAATGAAATGTTTTTAATGACGTCCACGAGACGACCAGTCTAAGGGACTAGAAGCAAGTTAGGCATCCTGCTGCGATTTCTCCAAACTGTTCCTTTTGTTGTGGATGCAGATTACGAAGCTTGTTGTCTTGTGTAATCTTGCCTCTTCGAAAAGTTCCTTCATGTTGCTCACCTGCAGGCACTCCCTGTACTCAATGCAAATATCCTCATACGCCCCACATTCCTTAATAAAATGTCATTCTATTTCCACCACTCCCTTGCTACAGAAAGCACAAATTCTCTCTTCCCACCTCTCTTTAGGGACCATCCATCTACCAGTTTCACATCATAAATGGTGGGAGCTAGTCCTTAACTGAGCAATTAGAATCTTGGCCTTTCCTTTAATTGTGGACCCTAAATAAGCTTTATCCCGATGATCCCATGTGTGATTAAATTACTTAACATAATAGGCCTTTTTTCTTCCTATCAGATTCGTCCACATGGCAGTTCTAAATTTTTCTAACACCCATTTCTTTATTTCCGGATTGGTGTTTGGACACTCCTGGAGAGTAATGTTCCATTTGCTCAACCATTTGTTGTTTTGTTTCTTCCACGTTCTTTTCCTACGTGCTAACTCCTCTTCAACCACCAATTTAGGCCAACGATGCTTATCCATACTTCCCACTTTTTTCAGATAGCCTAACAGTCGGGTAATTGTTGAGGCCTCGATTGGGAACATACCCGCTTCCGCCAAAAGGATCTCGTAAGGGACCATTGCCCTGATCTTGAGGTTAATAGTGATGAGATGCTTCTAGATTCTTTCTATTTGTCTCCATTTATGATTTGATACGCTGCTCCCCCAAACCTCGCATCCGTAAAGAATAACCGGGACCACTAAAAGACCAAAGAGGGTCTTCCTAGTCTTCCAGTCCCAAAGTTCCGCTTTCCTGCATCTATTTTGAAGAAGGTAGGAGGCCTTCCATCCCCCCTGGATCTGTTTTGACTTGCATGTCTCCCAACTTAGTCTAGAATGGAAGTCAATTCCGAGATATTTGTACTCCATTTCTAACGGGCTGCCCTTGAATATGAAAGTGTGTTGCTGTTTTTTCTTTTTCAAGGAGAAGATCATGATTTAAGTTTTAGCAATATTGACTTCCATCCCAACCTCTAAACAAAAGGATTCAAGATTATTCAAATGCTCTCTCAAATCTTGCGCACTCTTTGCAATTAGTATAAGGTCATCAGCATAGAGGAGTAACTTTATCACATAACATGACAATTGCGCACCTCCCCCATTGGCTTTGTTTAGCCACTTCCAATTTATCGATGTATAGGCCAAAGAGAGTAGGCGACAAAGGGCACCCATGTTTGACCCCAATGTCACTCCCAAAGCATTCTGACATGCCCTCTTTAGTTCTGATGTATTGATCAAGCATATTTCTGTAAACACTAGTCCGCCACTTTATTCTGTAATATCTGTAACTTCTCATAAAGGCGCTACATTATGACTCTTGCCATTGTTATTAATGAACCTTTGTTTGCTTGTTTTGATGGTGACATAAAAAATGGCCTAATAAGGCACTGATTTTCTAACAAGTCGTTGCACTGGCAAAGCATTGTGTTGAACACTATACCAGCATTATTTTTGTTATCCTTTGTATGTTGGTCCTGGTTAACTAAACATTATTTCAATTAAACTTATGTACCATAACTTGAAGTATGGTAGTGTGAAACTTATAGGAAACAAATATAAATTAAATGTTATGGGGTAGTGTCTTACCATTAGACAATTCGATAATCTAATTCACTTTAGGAACATCTTGTAAACAACTGTTTTGTAAAATAACAATATTACATACTCATGTCTATGCATGAAAGGAATTTGAAGCACAATCTCATTGGCAATGAATGAATTGGAAGTTTCCAATCCCAAGCGATGATAAAATAAGCAACGTTTGTTACAAGCATGTTGCATGTGCATTTACAAGGAAGTCCAAGCCAAAAATTAACTAAATATTGTCGAATGCTATCTTACAAGATCATACGATTGTTGAATAAGGTAATCTGATTTATGAATATCTTGTCAATGGCTATATTTTGTAAAGCAATATTGCACACTCATATTTGTGCACCAAAAGAATTTGAAGCAGCACATTCTCTTCATCAACATAGGAATCAAAACATTCCGATGATCATTTCTTGCTACCACGGTTCTTGTCCATTTATGAGTAAGATTCTTTAGCTTTAAAGTTTTGGGGAAAAAAAATCATATAAAATTTCAAGTGTTACAATAGTGAAAAATTAAAGATAGTTTAATAAAACAAAAATCTACTTCTAAATAGGTTTTGCACTCTGGCTGTGCAACTATGTCTAACAGGGAGAAAATCACATAAGAAATCCATTAGCTTCTTTGGTGTCCCTATCCATTTTGTTTTTTAGGCTTGTTACCAGAGGTACAATCTTAAAATTGAGATATACAGCATACCATAATGCATAAAAGCTCATTCATTAGCACCAAAGAAGTGGTGAAAGGTGGAACCATGTTGCCAGGTTACTCTTGTTAATATATGAGATATGGATCATAGCACCTACTTTTTTTAAGGAGATAATGATGACGTCGTGGGAGCCGTGAAGTATTCAATGCGATATTAAAGAGGGTGAGGATTGTGAATTCCAAATGATGCCACAGTGAAGGGTACATTCGATTTGGTAATGGATATGCTTATAGTTCCTTTATGGTTCAATAAGATAATTAGCCAAGGGTATATCATGGTGCTTGCAGTGTTTATTGCATTCTAACAGTCTAGTTAAAAATTTTGTTTCCATGTCCATATGAATGTGCATGCAATGCCAATGTAGATAGAAATATAAAATATCTTCATTCAAATGTCAATTTACAAGTTAAATACTGCCCAGAATGAAAAGCAAGCACAACCCTCAGATGCAATATTCTATAAATTACACACCAATTTGTCCTGATTAGTCCAAGTGAAATTTGGAAAGCTCGAAAGATAGTCTATAACATTAGCTTGACTTAATACATATCATACCTTTAATTCAACATACAATCCCACTACCTTAATATAAGTTATAGTTCTATTCATCCAAATCAGTGGATCCAACTACCCTAAATCTAAGGTATAGCTTCATTCATCTCATTCAGTGGATTTATGTTTCATTTTTTTTCCCATCATAAAGAAACTTTAGAAATCAATATAATATTATCATTCTGTTGCCTAAAAACTCCACTTGACCTCAGCTCAGCTATGAGAGATACTTTATTTACAGCTTGCAACAGCAGTATCATCTGCACCAAGATCCACCTAAAGTGAAGCCAGACGAATCTTCTCATTTGTGCTCATATTCACAATAGCAGTAGAAATGGACCATGGTTATCCACTCTTGTATTGAAAATGTTACATGAATATTTGTGTCAAGTGAAGTGAACTTAAAGGATCGAGCTAGTCATTCTCTGCTTAAAGGGGCGATGCAAATTAATAAACTATGAAAGATTGATTCTTGAAATGAAAAGGACTTAAGGTAAGGGCCAGGGATTCCAACTTTCTATTTGTGCATCATGAAGCTGAAGGGTTCACGCTGCCTTCATGTTGCTCTGATTGCACAATTTGAATCCAGAAGAAGAATCTAACAAGTTAAATTTATATTAGACTAGAAATTGCAGGTAGAAACTTGGCTTGTGCAGCACTCTTTTCCAACTCACGTACCTAGTGAATAAAATATTTAACAGGCTAACACAACAAGAATATTGGTCTCAAGTCTTTTCAGAAAAATTTAATGAATGGCAGTTTTCGTTTACACCAGAGTAAAAGATTCGAAGTCATTGATGTTAGGTCTATGCTGTTTTTGAGTATACCACGCATCAATGTCTTCTGACCCTGGGCTGCTTCAAGGTCAAGTGTTCTGTAAGCAAGAACCATGATGTACATAGCTGGATGAAGTTTCCTGCATCAAATCAAATAAATTCAGCATTAAATGTGCACAAAATCTAGAGCGTGATGGCATAACCTTTGGACACAGTGATGAAAAGGTACAATTAAAGAGCAATATAACTCGCAACAAATGGTGGTGATCATTCCTGCTATAACAGATGTAAATGATGTAAATGTTCAATATAGTCCCAAAACCAAAATCCACTTCTCAAGATTTCCCAATTACAAACAATCTCAATTCCCATGGTGTGGAAAGGACTTAGAACAGGTAGGCAACATTTAATGTGGGAAAACAAAATAGTAATTTATGCAAAATTTTATTTTAACATTTACACAACTCAAAATGATGAAGCTGAAAAGACTGTATCTCCCCCAAACTTACATATATGAAGCACTATCCCAAAGAGTGAAATCAAACTGAAGCTAAACTAGGTACAAAGAAGTTCTAATGTTTCTGAGACTTAGAAACTTACCCTAGTGAGCTTTGGTGAGAAGATGTTCCCATAAACTTTGATCCATCATAGTAATTTAGGCTTTGCCAGTGTCTCCCAAATGGGACTGTCTTTCCTTTCTTGTCCCGTCCAAATGTTTCAACATACCAACCCCCAATATCATGCTTCTCACAGCGAGGTTCAAAAACCCAAAATCTACAAAGATAATATTCAAACCAATGAATATATAGATATACACAGCAATCAAAGGTCAATTATGCCACAGTCAATGAGAAAAATGGAAACTAATCCTGGATAGAACAGAATGGGTCATGATATTTCCTCCTTGCTCTGTTAAGACCGTGTTAATAAAAGAAGCATAAAATCATCCCTGTTTACATATTTTAGCAACAGGGGATGGTGAGTGTTTCTCTTATTTTCAAAGTCAATAAGCATTCTTGAATATGCATTGAGATTTTCTGATCACTAGTGTTGTTATCATTGTACATCACCACAAGTTTATTAACCAATAAAGGAAATGTAATCCAAACAAATAATGTATTTGTTCCCTTAATCATAAGTCAGGCCTCAAAATTTTTGGACACTGTTCTGTTGGAAGAATGAACGCACGGAGTTGGAGAGAATTGGATGTCATACGATTCAGTGTGTATATGCTTGTATTTATTATTGCATAGGGAAGTAATGTGGTCATTGTACTTTTTTAGACATAACTAATGTGGTATCATTACATCATTAACACAAGCACTATGACAACGGGAACAAAGTGTGGTCAAACATTGTATTGTCTAGGAAGACAAATGAATGCATACCCTTACCCTAAGTCTTACATAGCCTCACTACTGCCACATTGGCCTGATTTCATGGCTTCTTCTCCTTTTGGAATTAATCATAAAGCCATTTCCAGCAATCTTTCATCAAATGCCCAAATTTACACCAATAGCAACACTGGACCTTATGCCTAGCAGGTGATGTCGAAGTGAAAAATCTCTCTGTTTTTCTCTTGTACTATGCAGTAGATGCACCCTCAGATTGTCTAGAATATGACTCTCCCAACTACGCCTGTCTTCATTCTTTCTATAACAAACATGAACTCACTTTTTCAAATGCGAGTGTTTGATTCTCTACCAACAAGTGCAGACTCCACAAAAAATTCAAAAGGTGGTGGTTAACCTTAGGGCAGCCATATCATCTTCATCAAACGTTTTATTAATGACTAAAAGCTGATATTTTAGATCTTTCAATCTTAAAAAAATAAAAAATAAAATCCACCATTGCTTACCTAGGCAAAAAACAACAAATATTTCAAATACGACTTCTTTTTAGGGCTGATATTTGTTTCTGAGACATTCCCACATATCACCAATTTAAGTGACATTCCAGAATTGGGACTTGGGAGATCAAGTCATTAGAGACAAACAATTTCAATAAGGCTTCTGGTGCAGGGCACCTAGGACTTGAGTTTTCTTGGTTTGCTTTCAAATGTAATAAGGGATGTGTCTAACCATCCTAATAGTTTGTCATGGTCCATCTTGTGTGGACAAGGATCCTTCGGTATGATTATAAACCAGGGATTCCTTAGTTCACTGGAATGTCCTCTTTTTAGTGTTTTATGCAATAATTTGTTTTAGGTTGCACAAGTGTTTCAAGGGTCATGTTTGACCATTTTATGTCGTTGGTAGATGTTTGGAGTCATTTCCCACTTGGTGGGATGCATAAATGTTAGTGTTGTTAGTTTTGTCAAAAGTTATCATTTTTTAAAATGTTGTCAATGCAACATTCCAAAAGTTGCTCGACTGTTGCAACTCTGCTCCCAACGACCATAACTGAATTTGAATCAGTTGGATTGGTTAGGGAGATTTTTTTCAGTTGTAAGAAGCCGGTCCAATTGAGAGATTGGAGTCAGGATACATTCTGAAGCAAAATCTAATGAAAAACGACCATTTTCTGAGCAAACTGAGCATTGTACGATCCCATACAGATTGAATCACCAGATCAGTTGATACAGGAGTGAAGGTTAATGAGTCTACTTTCTGTTGCATTTAGTTTGGGTTAATTTGGTGTTCACTGGCGTGAGCTATAAATTTCTCTGTCAGAACGGGTCTGAAAACTTCATTATTTGGTTCTGCCATGGAGATGTGGCCCTAACTTGCGTTTTCACCATTGGAATTCTATGCCACTTGGTGGAATGCAAGTTAAGGCAATGTATTTTAATATTCCAAGGGCTCGGAGTTGGGGAAGTTGTCTTGTTGCTTCAAAGTTGATGCCCTAGGTTGAATATCCGTTATGTATTCAGCCAGTGTAGAGAGATTAACGTGCTGGAGCAAGACAGTAAGTGTTAGGGCCTAATTTGTTGTGTGTTTTGAAGCACTTAGGGATTATTGAAGACTACCAGATGACTGCATTAAACCTATGAGCCCATCCTTGAGCCATTCCATCAGACCCTAGGCTAAACTGATCAATTAGCTTGGAGAGTCCCTGTGACAGTTTGGGGATGCAAGAGTAGGATTATTGTTTGTTACTTTGGAGATTGTTAGGGAAGGGTTGAAGGATCCCAAAACACGTATCCAATAGCATTGGTCCCTTGTTCATTGCCAAGTTAAAAGAGAAAGCAGTGTGTGCAATCCTAGTAGAACTAGGATTCAAACTGAGAACTTGCATTGTGAAATTGCAGAGATTAGGTAACCGTGAAGAGCCTTATCCAGAAGGTGTAAGGGAAGGTTGTAACACCTAATAGTAGTTGTGAGTGGTGAGTCAAAAGCCATTGTGCAGTTAGATTGAAGGAAAAGTCCACTGTTGCAGGCCTAACAGTGACGAGCGAATTCTGACAATTTAATGTTTGCAAGACTTCAGAGTCTTATTGATTGAGAGAAGTGGACTCCTAAGGGATATATAGGAAAGTTACAACTTATAACCCTTAGTGGAAGTCTAGGATTGGTGTAGGACAGTAGCCCATTGTTGGGATTTGAAAAGGGAGTAGTGTCCTTAGGAACACTATAAACCTGGAGTATAACCAGTTGGAAGGAATCACCTCGTGCAGCAGGGATTCAGAGACTTGTTTAAAGAAGGAAGTTCAGACAATCCAATTGAAGGATTAGTGAAATTGGGAACATCATCCAATTGTTAAAGAGGGTAGGCCAACCTACACTTTTGTTGTGTGCACTCTGCACCAGATTCCTGATGAAGATTATCAAAATAAGCGACTTGCAGCAGGTTTTTTTTTTCAAGAATATGTATGTTGTGACTTCAAATATTTTAATTTTTACCAATTAATGTATATGAATCTAACAAGAAAAGATTTTGTAGGTTAGCCATAAATAGGATTTTGATCTAGATTCTTCCACATAGAAATGGAACTCCCCTGGACTCAGCAAGTCCCGAGTGGAGTCACCACTTGCAATTCCTAGGGGCTCGAACTCAGACTCAGCCAAATCTGGACAAGTCCCATCACTTGGACTCAACCAGTCTCAATTTTTTTTTAAATCTCAAAATTTCAATGCCTTTTTGGTTTATGACATGCCCCCATAATATACATGAAATATAACATTTAACTCACCATCTTTGTCTTCAACTGTGTCTCATTCTCTTTTGTAGAATATACACATGAAATATACTACGAAACCCAAGGACACATCCCTAGGCCTAAAAACCCCATCCCCGTCCTGGGGACTCGAGGACGACCAAGGGATGTCCCCACCACGTCCCCATTTTGCATAAAAGCCAAGAGACATCCTAGAAACTTGCGGATGGAGCCCCCTGACACCAAGGGTGTTTGGGATGTCCCTTGACCATCCCGGGGACAGTCAACCGACCCCAACATCAAGGGGCTTTACACTCAGCAAAAAAAAAAAAACTTAGTTCCTTTGTGGGCCTCTATCTTCCAGCTCGTCCTAAAGGAGAATAGGCAAAACATTGTGACTCATTTGATCATTTGTGTGATAGGAAAAAAGTGGAGAAGCAAGAGGGTTTGAAGAAAGCCGCTGAAAGAGAAGCAGCAAGAGATAGAAGGAAAAGAGGTTCAATCTAGGGCAAATATCTTGCTTGAACCATGAAAGAGGTAAGTTTCATCCTTACATTTTTTTGTTTTAAATTTTTTTCCAAAGCTTGAAGCATGAAATGTCTGGTTTTTTTTTATTTTTTCAGTTTAAGGTTGCATTCAATCTCAGAAAAGAAAAAAGAGTAGTGAGGGTGATAGCAGTAGTGAGAAAGAAGTGACATGAGTGGTGAAAATAGAAGGGTAAGTGTTGAGGGTAGTAGTGGACAGCAACCAAACCTATTTAAGCACCCTTCAACAATCATGGAAAAATATGTGAAGGGCCCTTTCAACAAGAAAAAACCTCTTCTCCAATATGTTACATCTAAGGATCAGAAGAAAAAAAAATTCAAGGGGGAGTAGGGTGTGGAAATGTCAAGTTTGTTTGACTAATTTTGGAGGTGGCTACCCAAGGATAGGTCTTAATTTTTAGGTATTGCATGCCATGGAGTTAAGGCTTGTCTAGAACTAACAGAAGAGGAGAGGAGTGCCATAAATTGCACACAGAGGTGGAAATGGGGAGACAAGGTGTGGCAATGCCAGCACCTTCTTTTGCAACTAAATAATCATTTATGCCTGTGTCATCCACTATTAGTAGTAGTCAAGTTGGCACAAGAGGAAAGAGGAAGGTGACTAGTGGTGACAAGCAAGGGTCAATTGAATTTATGTTTAATGTGCAAGCACGGGAAGCTACAAAGTCTTCCATCACCAAATTGTTTTTTGCTCATACCATCCCATTTCATGTGGCCCATTCCTCTGACTTCCAACAAATGGTTAGAGATATAACTACTCTTGGTCCCTCATTTATACCCCTTGGAGATTATAAGCTACGAACTACCCTCCTAGACAACGAGTATTCCAAGAATAATGTGCTAATGGAGGATACGAGGCGAACTTGGATGAGGACAAGTTGATGGATGCATAGGCAAATGTTAGACATCAACCACTCATCAATATCATTGTCACATCCCCTTTTGGCTCTTAATTATTTCAAAGTTGTGGATTGTTCAAGGAAGTGTGAGGATGCTGACTTCCATTTGACCATTTCAAGAGATGTCGTAGAGGAGGTTGGACCTGTTAATGTTGTACAAGTGATCACTGATTCAACAAGTGTGTACAAATCAACTGATTTGATGGAGGGTGCTTGCAGAAAAATCTTTTGGACCCCATATTGTGTTCATACATTGAACAATGCATTCAAGACATAGGAAAGATAGAATGGGTGAAGCAAGTGGTGACAAAAGCTAGAGAAATTCAAATGTTCATTTGCAACCACCACACCTCGCTCTATTTAGGTCATTTTCAAAGGAGTTCCTCAAACTTGTTAAGACAAAGTATGCCACTTCATTTTGTTTTAATATATGGAGACATTGGGACTTCAAACATTTGTATTCCAATTACATTGAGCCTTATGCCTTATGTATGCCACTTCATCTTGTTGGAGAGGATACTTGAGGTGCATGGGACTCTACAATTGATGATGATGAATTCAGAGTGGACTAGATGGCCAAATTCAAGCTCTAGGCAAGAAAAATCCATTAAACAAAGGATTCTTGATGAAAAGTAGTGGTTCACTTTGGGGCAAGACATTGCTGATTTTATTATTAAATTGCTGATTTTATTAAAATTAAAAATTAGATTAAGTTTTCCCGACTTCCTTTTAGCTTAAAGCAATGTCGCGGCTACATTTTCCTCCCATGCCTAGGGCATTTTTGGGATTTCAAAGCAGTTTTTTTGGGGTCTTGCAAGGGAGGAAACTCCAAACTCCATGCAAAGGCACTAGTTTTCTTGCACAAAGCCAAACTAGTAACACGTCACATCCCTCCGAATTACTCCTATTTTGATACCTTGGTTATGTTGATGCCCTAAGCAGTATCTAGTTTATGTCAAACAATGGTTTTCTTTGGATTGATGCCCTAGATGTTTCCCGGTAAATGCTAATTGTAATACCCCTCCCATAGGTTATCTTCCAATTTAATTGGCCAGACTCTTTTAGGCCACTTTTCATGTGTGTGTTAAATCCTCGGATAGATTTGATGTTATGTATATTTATGTTTATGGTTTTGCTGACCCCATACTTGCATGTGTATAGTTGGCGTGTATGTTTTGTATTTATGTTTGATGTGCTTGATATGGTTAAGGGATGGAATCGTAGTTACTTGTTTGTGAGATCCGCACGGTTGGCCAATCCCTGTCATTGTCTGTTATATATTTATGCATGTATGTACACGCTGGTCTTTTATGCAGGATTTTAGGTACCGGGCATCGACTTCCCTGAATTGTCAGGATGAGTGTGCCCTGTCGCAATATCTCAATGGTAAAAGAGGGGAGATAACAGACAGGTCCAAATCCCAACCTAAGCCAGTTATTGTCCTGAAATAGTAGACAAGTATCTTATTTACTACCCTCTAAATTCATCTAGGTGACATCATTCGTGAACCCTTCCTTTTAGTTTGATTTTGTATTTTGATTTAGTCAGTTTCTATCTGGTTGCATGTCAGGTGGTTTGATGTGGTCTTGGTGTTAAAATGGTTTGAAGAATTAATTAATATTAATTAAATAATTATCCATATGATATATTAAAATATTAAATATAATGTTGATTAATTAATTACCTATGTTTAATATTTAATTTAATTACAAAATCAAAAAAATTAAGGAATTTAAATATTTATTAAATAAAAATCGATAATTTTAATGCATAAAAGAAATTAAGTGATATTTAATTGGAGTTGCATATAATTATTAATTAAAATTAATCATGCACTTCTAAATGCATAAAATTTGATGAAAACAATGTTGAACTCAAATTAGGAGTTCAGTTGTGCAATTTTACTATATTTGAGTTACGTGATATTTAATTTAAGTTGCATATTTTATTAATTAAAATAATAATAATAATAAATCATGCAACTTAAAAAATATTTTATTATAAAAAGTAAAACTTAACCTTTTGAAATCAAGTTGAGTTAAAGTGACTTAAGTTGAGGGAAAATCAAATAAATAATTTTGTTAATTAATTAAAGTTGATAAAAATAATGTTGGAGTTACATTCTTATTTTTAAGATTTAGAGTTAACTATTTTATTGTTTTTATCAGTTGAGTTTTATTTCTGATTAGGAGTTTCATGTTTCAATTCTGATTGCTAGGTTTTTTATATTAGAATTTCTTTTGGTTATTATTGCACACACGGGTTTTAAGAATTATAGGTTTTGGCTCTAGATTTTGAATTGAAGGAATTTTTGAAAGCTTAGATTTTTGAGTTGAGATTGTTCTTTGTTGTTTCATAGCATCAATGGATTAAAGTAGGGTTTTGAAATCCTTTTGCATTTTTCTTTTGAAAAGATTGTTTACATTGTGTTTGCCTGATTGTTGAAATTTTTTAAATTGATTGTTTCATGGTTTCCATTGTTTGAGGTTTTGGACTTGAAAAACTTTTTGGGTTTTGTTGTGTGGGGATAAATTCTTGTTTATGTTAATAGTTGTTAAACCCTAGATCTTTAGTTGGGAATATAATCCTTTTGGAGAAGATTAAATGAAATATATATATATATGAGCATAATCTTTTTATAGAATTTTTAAAAAATAGAAAAAATATATTTAGTTGCATGTTAATTAGGAAAGATATATTCATTTGCATTCTATTTAAGAAAAATATATTCAGTTGCATGTTATTTAAGGAAGATATATTCAGTTGCATGTTATTTAGGAAAGATATATTCACTTGCATGTTACTTAAAGAAGATATATTCAGTTACATGTTACTTAAGGAAAATATATTCAGTTGCATATCATTTAGGAAAGATATATCCAGTTGCATGTTATTTAAAGAAAATATATTCAGTTGCATGTTATTTAGGAAAGATATATTCACTTGCATGTTATTTAAGGAAGATATTTTTAATTACATGTTATTTAGAAAATATATATTCAGTTGCATGTTATTTAAGAATAAATATATTCAGTTGCATGTAACTTAAGGAAGATATATTCAGTTGCATTTTACTTAAGGAAGATATATTCAGTTGCACGTTATTTAGGAAAGATATATTCAATTGCATGTCATTTAAGAAAGATATATTCAGTTGCATATTAATTAGGAAAGATATATTCAGTTGAATGTTATTTAAGAAAAATATTCTTTTCGAAATTTTCATGCAGCAATATTCTATTTTTAGAAATTTTATTTTTAGAAAAAAATTAATTAAAAAATATTTTTTTTGGAATTTGCATGCAGCAGTATATAAAATAAAAAAATGTATATAAAATAATAAAAATAATTTTAATAATATATATATAAAATAATATAAAATAATAATAATAATTTTATTTGATGAGAGTTCAAATGTTGATGTGTTTATTTTTGTAGTTTTTGGTTGTGTTTGATTGTCGATATGGTAGCATTAAGTCGGCTAATAGGAATTATTACCAAAGGCTTGGGGTTGGTTTTTCTGTTGATGTCTATGTGCTTATTTGTCTATGTGACATGTGTATTTTTAGTATTTTGTGATGTTTACTTGGTCACGATTATTTTACCCAACCAGATTTCTTAAGCTCATTATTTTGTGAACTCTTTGAGAGAATATGTTTCTATGATGTTTTGGTTTGAGGACCAGTATGGATTTATGATATTATGGTTCAAGGACTAGTGTGTGTTCCTGTTATACTAAAGAATTGATTTGAGGATCATTATTATCATTTTAATGTTATGGTTTTGAGAGCTAGTTGTTATTCCTTATGATTTGTGGAACTGAGATTTGATCATTATACTTTTATGTGACTTATGAGATTTATTCATGATTTATGAGCCTAGGTAGGTTATCTAAGTGTATAGATGGGGAGTGGCTTGCAATGGGGGTCGGGGCCCTAAGAGGTTGTCAGGGTAACTCATTGTAAGTTGACTTAATAAGTGATAACTTAATGAATTTATTAGAATAGAAAGATTAATAAGATAATCATGTGTCTCGCCCATGCTTTGAGTGCTTGTATAGGCTAGGATGAGAGTGGGAGAAGATGCTTGATTGAGGTCTTGCATAGTTAGTACCCTTGTTTGTATAAGAGGTTACTGATGCTGCATATGGTCACTTGAGTGTCGGGGTCCAGAGAGGCTGCCAAGACAAAACTCAAGGGTTAGACGTATGTGATAACACTTCCCTATATGCATCTTAGGTTTCCTACATGTGTTGGTTGCCTCTGGATTAGTATGTACTACCTTTGCAGTTATGTCATATCTTTTGAGATAGAGAGCTTTCAGGATCCCTTGCTTAGTCTTGTTGTGGTTGATTTGGTGTTTGATATCCGAGTGATGTCTGTTGTTATCTCCTCAGCACGGTGGGAGTGGACCTTTGGTTCAATGAGGTCGGTTGGTAGTGATTTTTTTACCATTTGAGATTCTGGCATTTGTAATGGTATTGGATGATCCTTGTTGTTGTTACCTTCTTGTTCTTCATCGGAGGCTTGTTCATATCTATCTTGTGATGTTTATATTCAAGTATCTTGTATCAGTGTATCAAATGTGAGATCTTTCAGGATGTTGTATATGTATTTTGTATATGATTTGTTGTTGCATACCTTGCGACTTGTGCAGTGGATGATGGTTTGTTATGTACCCTATGTTATATCAGTTGTATCTATGTTGCATTTATATGATATACTTGTTATTCTTTGGCATTTATGAGATTGTGCACTTATGGTTGTTCTTAATAGATTAGTTAATTTAAAAGTAATTCAACATCATGGAACCCTTGAGATTTGCAAATTCTAATTGAGTTGTACTTATGTGCATGTTTATATCTTATGTTGTATTGCTTCCACATTATTATCATTATTGTTGTGTAAACTCTTAAGAAAAAAATTATTCTATAAACATAGTAACATGTTTTAGGTTAAATTCTCATGGATTCCCTAGCGGGGCGTTACACTAACAATGGTTTTGTTTAATTTATACCCTAAATGGTTTCAAATATTTGAACAGCGGTTTTAAATTAAATGATGCCCTAGATAGTACCTACTTTTATTCATGTTTTATGATGCATTAGATTCGGATAGCACATATGGAATGTCATGATGAATCTATTTTGTATCTAGAATAGATGTAACTATTTATCTAGCATTATGCATTATGTATGTTTATAGCAATGATGGAATACCACGATTTCAGACTAACGACTATTGTTTTGGCAAGTGGATGCAAGATCGACTTGCCCTCCGAGGAAAGGGGAGGAAAGATATCACTGGGAAAAGAGGAAAGAAACATGGTTATGGTAAATGATTAGCTGGATTACTAAGGACTGTTAAGTATTGACTAGAATTGTTAGTGCAGCCTTTGTCGGCCTAGGTTCCTATTAGGATTTTGGGAAAGAGGTGTGTTCACTTTTGTCTTTCATTCAACTTGGTGATAGCCATAGAGTCATTAGATGGCAGTATCTCCAACTTGCACCATGTCCGGTTAAATTAACCTTGGAACTTGTGATGTTGAATTTGTGCCAACGTTCCTTTAAAATATTTCATTATAATCTTATCAGATGTCGATATATATGTAAATATGTACATTCTCTTGTGAGCAGCTCCAAGATTGTGGAGTTATAAAAGAAAATTTTAAAAGAATTTAATTTAATTGCGGATAATACTACTGCAAGTTCTAGAGTTGTGTTAAATCCTGTTGAGACTGGTGTTTAGGAAAAAACTCTTTGCTCAACTCTTGAACTTCTAAAATCAGTTAGCAAATGTTTGTGCTAACAAACTTGTTTAAGTTCCTCATGATATAGAATCAAGCTGGTAACTATAATGGAAGTGTAGAGAGTTTGTAGAAAGGCAACCCTGGCATGCAAGCATGAATAGTGCAGAGATTTAAGTGCATTCATGAGAGCATGAGATGTTGCCATACCATAAGCTCTATAGAAGAGAAGAATGGCTACAATTCAGGGGAAGACCATGGCTGAAGCCTGAAATCTTATATGAATGAAATACGGAGCTTAAACCAGAATATGGTACCATATAATTTGGGTGGTTAGGTAGCTGATTTGAAATAAGAAACATTTGGTTTCCTTTTTAAAATGGGTTTACAATAGAACAGCAACTTATTTGCATATGCTTGTAAGTGTATGGTTGAAGCTCCCTAATTGTGTTGCACATTTCCTTGCCGCCAATGTTAAGTGAACTAAATTTCGCACAATGTGAGCAGCCACTGACAGAATAAACCATTTAGACTGATTGATTAAATTTGATGGGGTCTAAGGACAAGTATGTCAAAGTGATGGTGGTCAAATAGGAACCCCTCTAGTATGTATTTAATATAGCCTATTATGTTCTAAGGGTGCAAGTCAGATAGGGTGTGAACTTGACAGCATGTTAATCATGTAGAGTAAATCCTTGGCCAAGGTACACTAACCACATGCTAGTGCTTGTTAGTTCTTAAGTTTCCGGATATAGTCCTAGTCAGATTTATACCAAGATAGCAGTAGCTATAGGGTGTAACCGACTAAAGTTGTAGGGTCTTACACCACTTTCCCATGACTTGACATAACCATGCACCATTCCCTTGTGGAGGGTTGGGCCCACTTCAGTAAGAAGTGAGCAAGGGAGGATCGAGTTACGATCCATGGTTGGGTGGATAAATGCCCCGGTGATATCGTTTCCCCCTTAATGCAAAAAGAGATTAAAGATGCTCCTATGAAAGTTAGTTACTAGATGTAAAGTAAGATTCTTTCCATTCTCTGTACTTTGATTATGATGTGTAAAGAAATATAAATTTAGATTTAGATTTAGATTCTACTTGAAAGTTACCTTATGAAATGTTGCAGCAATGATTTATTTTATTATTCAAAAATAAAAAAATACTTAGCATGCTAGAGTAGTTCCTTTTCCTATTTTATTTAGTTTCAAATCTTTGATAAACTTTAAAAAAAAAAAAACTAGCCATTACTTTTGTTCTAAGTTTAATGCTTATTACATATGGTATCAAAGCCATCGGGTTCAGCACTGGACCTGGGGCTCGCCAATGCTTGAAACTTAAACAGTAAACTGATCGAGGCATTTTGGTTTTTGCCAGGATGTCAAAGATGATCCATACCAAATGAAAAAGGGTCCAAGACCCTCTTACCATTAAACTAGCAAATGCCTTATACAAGGATTATGATTATTCCCAATGTGAACCATTGGGCGATCATGAACCCCTCGCAGTGGCTTGGGAAAGGATTAAGAAACAAAGGCACACTTGGACACCCGAGATTAGGGCGGAAGTTAAGGCAGCCCTATTAGCTGAACATAAATAGGCTTTTGAACCAAAAACAGAATCACAGCCTTCTACAAATTTAAGTAAACTTCAACCTCCTGTTATCAGTGAGTCAGTGCACACTTCTGTTATTGCAACACCAACTTCACCTATTGCCCAACGAGAGCCTACCCCAGGCTATAGACTCATTCCTTCTGATGATGAAGGTCAAGAGGAGCCTATCACGGGCAGTGAGGAGAGTGAAAACTGAGAGGGAAGCCCTAGACAGGGTACCCATGTAATTATGTAAAAAAAAAAGAAACAATTTTGGTTTGGCTATGTAACCTCATTGTAAAAAAAAGAACAATTTTGAAGTGGATAAAAGTAATACACTTTTGTTGTGTGTACATCTCTTAGCCGCTTCTTGAATGTCATAACATTGCATTTTTTTAGGGGCATACTAGAATAGAAAATTAAAAATTGTTTCTTTGACAGGTTTCAACTAAATAGATAACACACAAAGTGAGGATCAGTCTGAAGCCCCTAGATCACCAATGGGGAAATTGGACCAGCTCTTGCAGATGATTCAAGAGATTGAAAACCGTATAGGCAATCTAGAGCAAAAAATCAGAATCATGGATGAGACTCAAGGTAGAGGAACTGAGTCTCAATCCAGCCTTAGAGAAAATAGATTCGATGAATCCAGTGTAGATAGGGAGGAACAAACCCATAATAAATTTCAGAACCCTAAGAGAAACCCTGGGAAGGGTATCATATCTGAGGATATGAAAAAGGTAAAACTGCCTCAGTATGATAGGACAGTTTCTGGGAATGGCACCGAAGTGTAGCTGACAGGAATGGAAAAATATTTTAACATTAGAGATTACTCAAAAACTCAAAAGACCGTATGGGGTTCCTATTGGCTGACGAGAAGCTGTCGGCTGGTAGGAAAGTAAGATGGCAAAACTCAAACTTAAACCTGTTGACATATTCAAGTTGTCATTGGTTAAGTTAAAAGAAAACATCAATCCCACCGGAGCACCGGTAGACTAATCATACTCTTTAATATGCACCGGTAGACCAAACAAAGTGTTTTCCACCGGTTTTACAAAACATACAGGGAATGTATGACCAACCGGGTATAAGTTTAATACAGGTCAACTACATGATAATCCAAACCGGATTATGTGGAGCTGTCTCATTTAAACCAGATTATACGGAGCATTCACAGATGGAACTGAAGTTAGCTTTTTAACTGGAGTTAGCTTTATTTCATCTATGGGTGTTTCAAGGTAAACTCAAGATCATTTTGCAAGCTTTTTGCATGCATGATTTATGGGTGAGTTTACAGCTTGGCGGAACTATGAGAAGTATTTTTAATGAGAATAATGTCTTATAAATACAGGCCATAGTACACACAAGAAGTGTTGTTGATTGTTGAGAGTGTATAGAGCAGGAGAAGGAGAATCTTCTGAGAAGTGAAAGACAGAGAAGGGTTCAACAACCAAGCAGAGCAAAAGGGTAACAGGTATGATCTGATCAGACAAAAGGTGTCATAATAGATCATTGCTTTGAATTGTAAGAGCATATTCAAATCCCTCAATCAGGGTTAACCCTAACAGGTTCTTGTATAAATCCCTTCACCAGGTAACATCTAAATTGGTGTTGAAAGTCTTTTTACAAGGCGACTCCTAATAGGGTCAAGATTTTAACAGGTCTTCTACCAAATCCCTTTACTAGTTAGCACTCTAGCAAGTGCTTTTGACACACGGGCAGGGTAGATACAAGTAGAATTAAGCAGAATTGAGTTCACTTGAATCCACAAACAAGCCCTGCTCAAAGTTACACAACGGAAGCAATATAATATCACATGAAAGCAATGAAATCACAATGGATATGAGACAATCAACTGGCAGCAACAACAGAGAATTATATTATTTCTTTCAACATGCCCGGCTGTGAGGCCTTCCGGGTTTCGGCCTTATACAATGAGAATTATGAAATCAAAATCACAGCTTGCATCCTATCTTTGTCTCCAATGATATATCTTGATAATTATCCCTCTTGGATCTCCTTGATGCCCTACTACATCAATCTAGACTCCTTATATAGCCAGCTAAGCCACAGGTTGGCTAGTCAGGCATTTAATTACATTATAGGTCCAATCTGGAAGATTTAAACCAAAACTAATGCTAGAATTAATATAAATTGATGCGCCTTTGGATTTAGGTCCTTACATGACCCAAGAACATGCCTTTAAGGGCGCAAGGCCCCATTTGATCACACGGAACATCGCAAGAAGAAACACCACACGTTTCACCCGAAAACTGGCAAAAAATAGGTCCCCGAGCAAAATGGGCATAACTTTTTACTCATAATGAATTAGGGCTTGCGCTCTTGGGAAATGATAGTACTTTAGGTCCTCTAAATGTCCTTAAGAGCACAAAGGCTGATTCCTCATGGATCAAGATCGCCACTATGAACAATCAGCACCAAAACTGCAGGAAAATGCGGTTCCGACGGCAAGGAAAACAGCTGTAACGAAACAGTCCATCCAAACTTTATGTGCTCATAGGAGAAGGTTCCAAATAGGTCCTCAGCATAATGCAAGCTTCGCACACCATGAAACCAACAAATACAACAATAATAAAGAAAACAACAGCAAACAGGTACAAAATCAGGAAATATTTTTGGTTGATGCAAGATTGCTCAAAGACCCAAGATGCTCCTACATCAGCTTTGTAAGCCTTTAACAAGGCATCTTTATTACTGCAGTAGTAAAGTTGTGGGTTCTGTCCCACTATGGTTTTCTCCTTCTAATCAAGAGTTTCCACGAATATATGTTGTGTTGACTTGTGTATTTATGTTTCAGTTTATGAATGTTGATTATATTATGTTAATTCTACAAGAATATATATATAAGGTTTAATTGGAATAGAAATTGTATTTACTAATTCACCCCCCCCCCCCTTAGTAACCGGTTAGGATTAACAATTGGTATCAGAGCATTAGGTTCTCAAAGATATAAAGCTTAACCGCTTGAGGAAAGGATCATGGAGGGTTACAGGTATCAGAAGCAGCTTGAGGAAGCCAATGACATCATTGCCTCTCTTGAGAATAGGCTGAAAAGGTCCCTTGCAAAAAGGAAGGAGCTAGCTCTACAACTTAGTGAGAGCAATGAAACAATTGAAGAGCTCTCTGGACAAAGTGGATCTGATAAAGCAGAGGAGGCGGCCTCTGATCTCATGGAGAAGAATCAGATTCTGACCGATCAGATCTCCAACCTGAAAAGGGAGCAGGAAGCCAATGCTCTAAGAATGACTGAAATCATTGAGGAAAAGAGGAAAGCTGAGAATGGAAGGAATAGTGTCGTGAAATCACTAGCAGCCTCTAAAAGAGAAAGAAATCTGGCAGAAGACGTAGTAAGGGAAAGTGATCTTGTTTTTCTACAACTTCAAGAAGACATGTAGATAGTTACACAAGAAAATGCAAACATGCAAAAGAATTGGCATGATAAAGATGATGCATGCAAAAGGTTGGCTATTGAATTGTATCATTTAAAGGAACAGGTGAAAATTCTTGAAGAAAGAAATGAGACACTTAGAAGATACAATGAGAGCTCAGAAAAGCTTGATGAGCAACTGAGGGCTCAAAGAAAGCACACAGATCCCACAGCACTTGGGTTCATTGGTCAAAGCAGCAAGGAAACCGGTAAGTCCTCTGGAATCAAGAAAGGCAAGATGGAAAAGAGGGAGAAATCAACGGAAGTCAAAGGTAAGAAGACCTCCAAAACCTCTTACCATCATTGTGGTAAACCGGGTCATAAAACAAATGACTGCAGAAATGCACCGATAAAATCAATTACTTCTAACAGTAACTGTAGAAACTGTTGCAAGTATGGCCACAAGACTTCTGAATGTAGGTCTCGTACCAACAGTGTGTCCAGTGGAAGCAGGAGAAGCTTAAAAGGTTACTGCTATGCATGCAACAAGTTTGGACACAAGGCTGATGAATGCAAATCTAAAACCATGGCATTCAAATCCCCACCAAGATTGATATTCCCAAAGAGGAATGAGAACCGAAGCACAACCAACTGTGCTAACTATGGTATACATGGCCACAATAACTCTTGGTGTCATTCACCTAAGAACAAAAGGGTGAATCCATGGAGAGCAACTGGGATGACCTGTTACAACTGCAACAAGATTGGACATTTGGCCAAGGAATGCAGGAACCGGTCAAAGAACAAAAGAAAAGGATCGGTCAAACCGGTGAATAAGATCTTGTCTCCCAATCAAAAGGGCAACAAGGGAAAAGAGACCGAGAAAGTAGTCAAGAAGATTTGGTTCAAGAAGGAATCAAAGAACTCCACTGAGGAGAAGATAGAGGGAGGATCATTATCTGTTGATGGTGATATCTCTTCAGCAAATTGAGCCCAAAAGGCTTAGAGGGAACCGGTAGGCCGCCTACTGTTCCCAGTAGGACTTGTGAGCAATAAACTCACACAGTCATAAAGTAAAACCGGAAGAAGTTACTGGTCTATCATATGAACCAAACAGGTAAGTGTTGTCATCTCAACCGAGTTTGATCAACAAGTAAATACTTGAAAATCGGTTGTCGAAGAAAAGATTAGGTAAGGTAATTAATGCCATAACCGTTAACAAATGTTACCGTTTGGTAATTACCGTTATACCCTAAATCTATATAAGGAAAAGATGGATACTCTTTTCACTTTACTTTGCGAATTGTGATTTTTGAATTCTTAGGATTGAGTAATCTTCTCTTGCTTTGATTTACTATCTTTGCTAAGTAATCTTTGTAAATCCGATCAAGAGTCCTCTTTGTAAACTGGTCAAGACACGATGGCATCATCATCTTCTATCTTCAAGCTTATTCAAGGAAACCAAATCGACCGACCCGTTTACAACATCATGCCAGTGCAGAACAGGGATAATGACGTGACAAGTGCGCTATCATCAATGCCTGATGGAGTTCTGTTGACTGAAGATGTTACTGCGTTTATTCATGCTAAGCAAGAAGAGTTGGGTGAAACCTTCATCTAGAGCGAGTATCTCTCACTATGCCAAGATGGAAAGCTTCAGGACAAGTGTGTGAAGCTCATAACTTCAGGATTGATCAATGGAGTTTGTTATCCAACCGTGTTTTGACCGGATTGGATAAGATTGGTTCTAAGTCGGGTGCACGATCCAGGGTTCTGGTTAGCAAAAGGCGCATGCACACCAATCACTAAGGAGGATCTGCGAAGGGTAACCGGATATAGTGACAAAGGGGAAGCTCTTACCCTTAGAACCATTGCGAATGTTGTTGTCGCAAGGTTAACAAAATCAAAGTCCGACAATCGGTTGATGACTGTCAATGATATAGAGGACGAGGGAGTTCGGTTTGCGTCTGTGGTGATAGGGTACAAAATCTATCAATCGAACAACCTCAACAGTGTGCCGGGAGGAGCCATTCATGCCGCTATGACAACGCGCAGTGTGATATTTGTGCCATGCTACAAGGGCAGATTTTGAAAATTTAAAGAAGCTCGGTCTTGTGAAGAAGTTCCTGAAATATGGAACCCTACTGGTATGTCTTCTTTTATTATCAAAATTACTTTCCGGGAATAAGCAAAGTAACATGGAAAACAGATAGACCAGTAATGATACAAATAAGTGATATGGCTAACAGACTGGGAAATCAGTTTAGTAAAGTTATGACCGATTACTTTGAGGCCTTCCAGCTGAGGATGCACGCCAGGGAAAGAATTCCCTCAACTATTGTTGATTCATACAAGGATGAGGTGTGTTTTCTTGTCACCACCAATCACAGCATTATTCAGGCTGTGGAGCCAAGAATAGGGTACGCAATGGAGCTCGGTTATGAAATCTCCACTAAGACAGCCAAGGCATATGCAGATGCCTTACAAGAGAGTGATCTAGATCTCTCTTCATACTGGTTTGGGACCTATGAAGAAATTTTGGAAAATCTAAAGAAGTCTTCAATAAAAGAACCTAAAAAGGTATATGTGAAGAGGTCTCCCACACCGAAGAAGAAGAAACCAATGACAGAAGAACCCAAAGCTCAAAGGAGAAGAGCACAACCAGTGTCGAGCGAGCAAGGGGAAGAACATGGAGAAACAGAGACCGAAGACACAACTCCTCTTCTCCGAAAGAGGAAATCTGCGAAACCGGTGAAGGAGGATGCACCGAGAGGTAGGAAACCTACAATTGATGAATTTGTAAAAAGCTTAAAAGAAACAGGTGGAATGGGATCAGTCGGAAGGAGGTATGAATTGGCTAATGAAGAAGATAGGAGAAAAATAGAAGAAGTTGTAGTTCACTATATTCATAAGTTCAATCTTTCTCCTATTGAACTTCATAAGACCATACCTGATGATCTCCAAGAGATTCTAGAAGCTAGATGGAAAGCTTTGATTGAAAAAGAGAGAGAGCTGAGAATTAGGTCTCTCCTTGAAGTACAAAATCATCTAACTCTGGAAGAGGCAACACAACAAGCAGACCTACACAAGCCAAGTTTCACAATAAGGATAAGTCAGGTGCTTATTGGAGATGTGGACAAGGTACATGAAGAAGGTGTTGCTACCTGGACAAATCTTCTTCAGTGACAACACCAGGTAGAAGAAGAATGCTAGAAAACCACATAGCCACCGGTGAAAGATATCTGGAAAGGAAAGGGTATACTGGGAGCTGAGCCATCGGTCAAAAGCAAACTTGCATAAGTATCGGTGATTGTTGACATAACTGATGATAAAGTTGATGATCCGACTCCACAAACTCTACTGTCATCCCCAATAAATGGTAAGGCTCGAACACTGACTGTAGATAACATTGTTGATGAAGTCATGGATTTTGGCGAAGTGTCAAACACGGCCAAATGGTTTAACGTGTTAGTTGAAGAGGATAAGCAGAAAATAGAGGTTGCCCTGTTGGAAACTTTCTTAGATTTTAATAGAAGTCCTAGAGATTATAGGGCCAAATTTCCTCCAGAGCTGAACCAAAGAATTATGGCAAAGTGGAGAACTGGTCTAGCAACCAACAATAAAATAGCAAAGGAAACGTTGACACAGGTAAACCCAGGTCTCAGTGAAGAGACAACTAAACTTCTAATGTAGGAAGTGTCAATGAATTTGGATACAAAGAATAGAGTCGCCAAAATAATCAATGGATATGAAAAGGAGGTACATAAAGAAACACTTGAGTTTTGGCAGACTTATGACTTCAGTACTCTAAAGACAACAGGTCCATAGGATGAACCTGAGAAAGGATCAAAACCTCCGGTAAAGTTCATTGCTCATGAACAACCTTCAACCGGTGAGCAAGAAGTTCCCAATGAAATGTTCACAACTAGTGAACAAGTAAATCTGGGAGAACAAGTTCTACCAGAGGAACATATACTGGGATTCATCAGACAAGATGACCACTAAAAAAGGGGTAAATAAGACAGAAACTAAGGATAAGCAACAAGCAGCTGAGGAACAACACATAGTGCCTCCACCGGAAGAACAAGTAAATCTTAAAGAGGAAGCTCCACCGAAAGAGCTATTACATCCTGAATAGGAAATCCATATGGAGGAAGTAGTACTACCGAAAGAACAAGTACAACAACAACAAGCAGTTCATCTGGAAGAAGAAGCTCATCCAGAAGATGAAGCACATCCAGAAGAAGAGGTACATCCGGAGGAAGTAGTTCAACTGGAAGGAGAAGTGCATCAGTAACAAGAGGAGCAACACAAGGAAATACCTCAACAACAGGAAGTACCTATCAACACTGAACAAAACAAGCCTGCGCAATAACAACCGGAACAGGAAAAGAGTCAAAAGGAACCGGTAAATGTTCCAAGCTCATCCTCATCATAGAGGAAACTAACTTTTGCAACCGAATCTAAATCCAAAAAGAGCAAAGTTAGTGAAACTGTGGTTGACATAAGTAACATGTCAACTCGAGAACTCAAAGAGCTCACTAAGAGGAAACAGGACATGGTCCTCTCTAGTGTAAGGAACATCTTGTACAACTTTGTACAAGATGCAGACATTGATGAAGATGAACCTGTTATTGATCAATTGGAACTATTGGCACAAGCAATAGGAGAAGATGTCACTGATCCAGAGACAATAGCCATTGTTCATTATGAGAAGAAGCGAGTAGAAATTCTACATAAACAGGTTGAAGAGTTAAAGACAACTGCATCTACAAATACAAGAGTACTCCAACAACAGATACATGAAGCAAGAGGTTTACTACCAAGGACTTCAAATTTTGAAGACTTTGTTCAGGATATCACTGAAAAGACATCCAAAACCTTAGAAGAAATAAGGGTTATTTCATCCAAGTTTGATGTCAAAAACACATTTGCGACAAAATACAGCAGAGAAATGACCAATCTTGCTCTAAGTCTCAGAAAAGCTTCAGAAGAGAAGACTAAGAGAATCCAAGATCTCATTGGATTCTGAGAATCCAAGATCTCATTGGATTCTGATTATTTCTTGCCCCCACATTTGATCTAATGCAAATGACTGCAACCGAGACAAACAACCTGATCAAGGAACCGGACTACAAAACCGTAGAAGACATGGAAAACATAATTGTCTCGCTGCAAGCAGCACAGAAAAACTTGGAGCATGTCACCGGTCTGTGGAGTCCATTTCTTCAATCAGGGAAGAAAATATATAAGGATATCTTCACAAAGTTACAGATATAAACCAGGACATTCTGTGACTACCCTTTGTCTTATGGAGGCAAAAAGGGGAAGAAGATCAGGACTTGAAGAAGATCAGGATACTGGTAAGCAGATACAGATACAAAGGAAGAAAGAAGAAGAAAAGAACAGTATCAGATGAAAGATAACAGACAACATAGGGGAAGTCTACTCGACAGGGAATGAAAGGTGATGTTTTGCCACCAATGCAAAAGGGGAAGATTGTTGACATATTCAAGTTGTCATTGGTTGAAATGTCCTATTGTCTTCTAGAAACAATGAGAAACAATCATTAATAAAGATAATAATTATAGCATAATAGTTTTCAATATTTATTCTAATCAAGAGTTAGGATGATTAATTGTTATGTTTAGATAGTGTCAATCATTAAGACATTAGATGATTAGCGTAAGGGCCAAGAAGACTCAAGGAGTTCTAGGTAGAATCTAGATCATAATTCCCGTATTCTCCTTAACTAAACCCCCTTGGGTGCTTTCCCTCCCTAATTCATCTCCTGTTACGATGGATATGAATGTAGTTGTTGAGTCTTGGGTGGTTAGCGTAAGGGTCAAGAGGACCTAAAGGGATCTTAGGCAGAACCTGGATCATATCCACGTATTGTCCATACCTGTGGCCCCTTAGGTGCTTTCCCTCCCTAACTCACCTTTGGCTTAAGGAGCATGTCTCAAATATTTATTCCATATGGTTATTGTTTGTATATATATATATATATATATATATATATACACATTATCTAATTTCACCGTTATTAATATATATTTTACACACATATACAAGATGAGCCTAACCGGCTCTTCCAAATTATTCTTAATTATTTATAAAAATTGCAACTTATATTTCAATTGTTTGACAAAATAAGCTTCAAAGATAATTTCATGAAAGTAATAAATGGAGTATAACAAAGAATTTCCTCCCAGAATTCATATAAGTCTTAATATAATCCAAATAACACAATCAGCAATTAATTCTTCAAGTTTGGCACCTGATATTAATTGTAAGCCGGCAATTGCAAAGAAATTCTGGAAATAGGCTTGACGTTTACAGACTATACTCACGTAGTCACCCTCAGCAAGGAGCAGCAACACCACTTCAAACACCCACGTCAAACTCTAGTATTCACGTGAGGGCCTATGAAGCCACATGACTGATCTCCAGCAAGTCTGAGCCCGGCAAATTGATAAACGGCCCCTCTAAAATCAGTCACGTTAGCAGTTTGAAAAGAACCGTGACTGGCCCAGCAATATTTAGTGGCATCCTAGTATATACGGCTCCAACAATATTGAATGCAGCTCCCTTATACACATGACAGCAGAATTGGAGACGTGGCAACTCCTTAGCAATTCAGACCATCAGCTGTAGTAATTTATGGCTCCCACGTGCAATGTGAAGACCACCAATAATCTAACGCAGGGACTCAATATGTATGGCATAGCTATTAAAACAATCACGTGCTGGTTCCTTGATATATTTCACACACAATCCTTAATTGCAGCACCAACAACAGACAGCACAAATCCCAAGGAAAAAATGAACCTCAACAATATAACTTGAATTCTTTGGAAGTAATTCGATCAAGCCTGTAGAATAAGAAGAAATTCACCAGAATCCAGTATGCCTCAGCACTAGAAATTTTGATCTCAGAATTGGAATAATTCACTTCAGATTATCAGCTGCGAAATTCACCATTCACAGGTAATGGCTCAAATCATGAGATGAGGAATCGGTCCTCGAAACCCTAGCCAGGTTTGCCTTCTTCCCGAACTCAATAAAAATAATGATTGCATAAAAGATGAGTAAAGTGCTTTTTCGAGTAGAATATATAGGCTTTTTGGAAAAAGCACTTTACATTATTTTTCGCTAATTTGGCTTTTAATATAACTCCACTTTATAACATAAAGTTATAAAGTTGTAAGTTATTAAATTAAATCAAAATAATTTAATTTAATAACAACATTTAAAATATAAGCCACAGAAAAATCTAACTGAGATCAACAACTTCTGACAAAGCCCAAGTCCAACTGCCCAATCAGGAATAGGCACTGCCCTGCCAGAAATAGCCACTGCTAAAAATAGACTTACCAAAAATAGTAAATCCGTCCCAGAAACTCCCAGAGACCCTCAAAACACACTGTCAGCTCACGAGGGTCACATTGATGAACTGACTATGCTCAACTACAAAGACCTACTAAAATGGGGACATTACAGTCCTCCCTCCCCAAGATTGCTTGTCCCCAAGCAATCGCAATCCCGGGTTCTGCAGAATATCCTCAAGCTCCCAAGTGGCATCCTCATCAGGAAGTCCATGCCACTTCACCAAAAACTCTCTAACAACTCTACGCCGCAGATGCCTCTCCCTGGTCTCCAAAATAGCCTCAAAGACCAACTCCAATCTGCCCTCATCATCCAAGGGAGGTAACGTAGAAGATGGTACAACATGCTGACCCAATGCCTTCTTGAGGCGTGAGACGTGGAAAACATTATGAACCCTGCTCTCAGGAGGTAAATCCAACTCATATGCAACCTCCCCCACCTGGCGAACTACACAGAAAGGTCCATAGTAACAGGGCTTGAGCTTCTCAACTCCGCTCTTCTTGATAGAAGACTGCCTATAGGGCTGTAACATCAGATAAACCATATCATCCACCTGAAAAGAACAAGCAGTCCTCCTCTGATCAACATACTGCTTTTGCTGATTCTGAGCCCTCTGAATATTATCTTTTAATGTCCGCATGATATCCTGACCATCCTATAACATATCCCCAGCATTGGGCACTCGACTGTCACTGCATAATAAATCCATGAAACTAGGCGGATCATACCCATACAAAGCCCGAAATGGTGACATCTGAATAGTCATGTGGTGAGTGGAATTATAACAAAACTCACACAAATGTATCCACTTCACCCAAGCCCGCTACTGAGAAGAAACATAATTCTGCAGATAACCATCCACCCATTTATTCACTATCTCAGTTTGACCGTCCGTCTGAGGGTGGTAACTAGTGCTGGGAGTCAATTCCGTCCCACATAACCGGAAAAGCTCCTACCAGAAATGACTCATAAAGCGGCTATCACGATCGCTCACAATAGTTCAGGGCAAACCATGTAATCTGAATACCTCCCGAAAAAATAACTCAGCTAACTGAACAGCTGAGAAAGTGGTGGTAATCGGAAAGAAATGAGCATACTTGGTAAGACGATCTACCACCACGAAAATACAGTCTCTACCTTGCGCTTTCGGAAAACCCACAATAAAATCCATAGATAAACAAGCCCACTTCCGTTCAGGAATGGGAAGTGGCTGTAACAACCTTGCAGTATAAGTATGCTCCTGTTTGTTCTGCTGACAAACCGAGCACTTACGGACATACTGTTGAACATCTGTCTTCAGACCCTTCCAAGTGAACCTCTCTCAAATCTGCCTATAGGTCTTAAAGAAACCCGGATGTCCCGCCAAAGGTGAAACATGAAAAGCCCGAAAAATGATCTGTGTGACACTAGACCCAGGGACTAAATATATCCTCCCCTTGTAAATGATTAGCTCGTTCACAAGAGTATAATCGCTGTCCTGTACACTACCATCAACAATACCAGAGGCCCACTGATCACGAACATACTCTGCAATAACCAAATGTTTCCAATCCTCCGTTATCTTTGAAATCACGCACAAGTGGGGTCTCCGAGAAAGGGCATTAGCTACCACATTCTGAGTACCTTTGATATAAGAAATATCAAAGTCGTAGGACCGCAACTTACTAACCCACTTCTGCTGTCTCTCATTAAGATCACGTTGTCCAAGGAAATGCTTCAAGCTGTTATGATAAGTTTTAATACAAAATTTGCTACCCACTAGGTACTGTCTGAATTTGGCCAAGGCATGCATAATGGCCAACATTTCCTTGTCATAGATACTAAACAGCCTCTCAGGACCCTTGAGCTTCCTCTCAAAAACAATAGGATGGCGATCCTGAGATAACACCGCTCCAATACCTTCCCCTAAGGCATCACAATGCAACTCGAAGGGTCTCGTGAAATCCGGCAGTGCCAAAACCGGGAATGTAGTCATAATCACCTTGAACTTCTCAAAACACTCCTGTGCCTGATCAGTCCAAATAAAAGCACCCTTACGGGTTAAATCAGTAAGCGGCGTTGCATGTCTGGAAAAACCCGACACAAATCTCCGATAGAAAGCACATAAACCGATGAATCCCCTCAGCTGTGTCAAGTTTCCTAGTGTAGGCCACTCCAAAATAGCACGAACCTTATCTGGATCCATGTGAACTCCCTCTGCACTAATGATATGTCCCAAATACAGTAACTCTGTCATGCCTAAAGCACACTTGGACTCCTTAGCATACAAGGAGACCTCATCAAGAATACCCAGTACTGTATCTAGATGTGTTACATGCTCGTCCCAAGTCCTACTATAGACTAATATGTCATCAAAAAACACAAGAACAAATCTCCGCAACTGACCATGGAAGACTCTGTTCATAGTAGACTGAAATGTAATAGGGGCATTAGTCAAACCGAAGGGCATTACCAGAAACTCAAAATGACCACAGTGACATCTGAATGTCGTCTTCTCCACATCCTGCTCTCTAACTCTAATCTGATGGTATCCGAATCTCAAGTCAATTTTGGACAAGTATTGGGCCCCGTGTAACTCATCAATAAGCTCATCAATACGAGGAATCGGGTACCTATTTTTAATAGTTTTCTTGTTCAGCATCTAGTAATCTATACACATTCTGAGTGTCCCATCCTTTTTCTTCACTAGAACAACAGATGAAGCAAAAGGAGACTTACTTGGCCTAATATGTCCCATAGAGAGCAGCTCCTGAATGGTCTTTTCAATCTCATCTTTCAATCGCTTAGGGTGCCGGTAAAGAGTAATCATGATGGGCTTAGTGCCCTCCTCTAACTCAATAATGTGTTCAATTCCTCTATCTGGTGGTCTGCCATATGGTAAATCATTAAACACCTTGGAGTGTTTAATTCTGAGCTGCTGAATATCTGGATGATAAGCTGTCCCATTGGTGTTATCTAATGTAGACAACACCCTACATTCTGCTGCCCAATCTATGACATCCTCATGCTGTACCAAACGCTGCATACGGTTGTAGGAAATAGTCTTCAAATCAGCACCCTAAATAGCCTTAAGAATGTGGGTCTTACCATCCTTGATGAACCTCAATTCCATCCTTTCCGTATTCATATAGATATCTTTAAGTGAATGCAACCAGCTCATGCCAAGAACTATATATGTGCTGCCCATGTCAACCACATAAAAATCTGCCTTGAAGGAATAATTATTCAGCTTTACAAGAAGCTCAGGAATCTTTTTATTACACTTGAGAGAGTAACCATCAGCTACCTGCACTCTGAGTCCTTCAAAATCTTCTGTTTCAAATCCTCTCTTGGCTACCAAACGAGAGTCAGTAAAATTATGAGTAGCTCCTGTTGCAAAAAGAGCAATGACTCGCTGCTCTGCCAAGAGACCATGCATTCTAAAGGAATCTTCCTTTTTCATGCTCGTGAGGTACACAACCTTAAAATCAAAATTAACCACCTGTTCATCATCATTACCCAGAACCTCATGTGGATCATGCTCATCATCAACTCGCTGTCCCGAAAAATCAGAATCATCTTCATCATCATAAAACCACTCCATCATTTTATTCTTTCCCTTTGGCTTCAAGGGACAATCATGATTCAAATCATAAGGTCCTCTACAATGAAAACATAACTTCCTTCTCCTTAGATCATTTAAAGTCTCTTGATCCAAAGGACCTATTGTAGGACGACTAGAATCAGCTCTATCATCCCTTTTAGGTGTTGTCCTGTCATAGGAAGTATTGGGGGGTCTCGCAGCAAATCTGTTCCGTGGAGTAGATGCTTCCAAATTGCTTGCTTTTTTCATAGCTTCTTGCAAGGTAGGTGGGTCCAGAGACTTAACCCATCCTCTGGTAGGTTCCATCAGCCCCTCCACAAAGAGCATGACTCTCCTCTCTGAGATGTCATAAACCATGACAGACAATCGCTGAAACTCGCTGATAAAGGTCTCCAAGCTACCTGTCTGTTGCAATTGAGCCAACTCTCTAAAATAAGTTTCAGGGTCCTTATCAAACCTTTCTATCAATCTATCCACGAACTCCTGATAAAACATAATCTGATCATGTCGAAGTGACACCAACCCGTGGTACCACCAGTCATGGGCTATACCATCTCGATGTAAAACAGCAAAACGAATGGCATCCTCCTCAAACATAGGACGCAAAGACAAATAAGTGTCAAGCTTGTGAACCCAAGCTCATGTTGTTACTTTACCACTGCCATCATAATGATCCAAAATCATTTTGTTGGTTGCTTGGCGCAAATCATTGTCTCTAGGTCTCTGTTTGTCAGATACAGGTCTACCCTTAGAATGCTCACGCTTTTGTGAAAGAAACCTGTCAAAATTCAAATTTCATTTAATTGCATGTGGTAGAGCATCCCACTCAGCATAATGTGCAACAATATCGTCTACAAACAGAGCAGCCTCAAACTCAGTGCTAACTACATCCACCTCAGGTCTCAAAAATATAGGACGCTGTGGTCTATCATAAACACTGGCATACCCTTCTCTGTCATGTGTCCTCCTACCTAGGACGATCCTCAGCTCTCATCCTATCACCAACACGTGACCTGTCATCTGCTCTAGATCGATGAGAACTAGCTGAAGCACTCCGAGCACCTCTGTCTCGGCCACAATCACCAGGAATTGTCATACGTTGTAATGTATCAGATAACTGTTGTAGTACAGTAGCAACATGATGCTAACTGTCTGCAATATCCCGGAAAGCATCACGGGCTTCTCTATCAAGTTCCGAAGCAGTAGCGGCATCCCTATATTCTGAACCATCTCCATTACCTGAACCACCTGCATTACCTGAACCACCTGCACCCCTATCACCCATACTTCCAAACTGTATCTCAGGTTCTCCCTCACCAGGAGGAGAATTAGGACCCCTGCGGGAGTAATGCATGCCAGGTCTAAACCTCTATGCCATGTTGAACCCAAATTACCCTGCAGGCTAGCAAGAATTTGGCTCTGATACCACTAAGATGAGCCTAACCGGCTCTTCTGAATTATTCTTAATAATTTATAAAAATTGCAACTTATATTTCAATTGTTTGACGAAATAAGCTTCAAAGATAATTTCATGAAAGCAATAAATGGAGTATAACAAAGAATTTCCTCCCAGAATTCATATAAGTCTTAATATAATCCAAATAACACAATCAACAATTAATTCTTCAAGTTTGGCACCTGATATTAATTGTAAGCCGGCAACTGCAAAGAAATTTTGGAAATAGGCTTGACGTTTGCAGACTGTACTCACGTAGTCACCCTCAGCAAGGAGCAGCAACACCACTTCAAACACCCACGTCAAACTCCAGTATTGACATGAGGGCATGTGAAGCCACGTGACTGATCTCCAGCAAGTCTGAGCCCAGCAAATTGATAAACAGCCCCTCTAAAATCAGTCACGTTAGCAGTTTGAAAAGAATCGTGACTGGCCCAGCAATATTTAGTGGCGTCCTAGTATATACGGCTCCAACAATATTGAATGGAGCTCCCTTATACACATGACAGCAGAATTGGAGACGTGGCAACTCCTTAGCAATTCACGGCATCAGCTGTAGTAATTTATGGCTCCCACATGCAATGTGAAGACCACCAATAATCTAACGAAGGGACTCAATATGTATGGCACAGCTATTAAAACAATCACATGCTAGTTCCTTGATATATTTCGCACACAATCCTTAATTGCAGCACCAACAACAGACAGCACAAATCCCAAGGAAAAAATGAACCTCAACAATATAACTTGAATTCTTTGGAAGTAATTCGATCAAGCCTGTAGAATAAGAAGAAATTCACCAGAATCCAGTATACCTCAGCACTGGAAATTTTGATCTCAGAATTGGAATAATTCACGTCAGATTATCAGCTGCGAAATTCACCATTCACAGGTAATGGCTCAAATCACGAGATGAGGAATCAGTCCTCGAAACCCTAGCCAGGTTTGTCTTCTTCCCGAACTCAATAAAAATAATGATTGCATAAAAGATGAGTAAAGTGCTTTTTCGAGTAGAATATATAGGCTTTTTGGAAAAAGCTCTTTACATTATTTTTCGCTAATTTGGCTTAATATAACTCCACTTTATAACATAAAGTTATAAAGTCGTAAGTTATTAAATTAAATCAAAATAATTTAATTTAATAACAACATTTAAAATATAAGCCACAGAAAAATCTAACTAAGATCAACAACCTTTGACAAAGCCCAAGTCCAACTGCCCAACCAGGAATAGGCACTGCCCTGCCAGAAATAGCCACTACTAAAAATAGACTTACCAAAAATAGTAAATCCATCCCAGAAACTCCCAGACCCTCAAAACACACTGTCAGCTCACGAGGGTCGCATTGATGAACTGACTATGCTCAACTGCAGAGACCTGCTAAAATGGGGACATTACAATATATGTATGTATACTACATACGTATACATTTAATATAATATAAATGATTTACTACATACGTATATATTTAATATAAAATTTAAATTATTCTGATTAATTATTATTAACATAGGCATATGTATATATGTATATACTACTTCTGATTATTTAAGACGAACTCATAGAATATATATTATATATATGAGCTTGGCCATACATTGGCCCTTAGCCCTATTAACTGTGAGAATATATAAATATATTAATAGTAATATCCCATGTGTTCTGGCTGTCAGCCTTGTTGCCAGACAGTGAATACAGATCTGCCCATATATCTGTATTTTCCTCCATGTAATCCCCCCGTTAAAGTAAGATTGCATGTCTTCATACATCTTGCAAAACAGAATGATAAGTTACATTTCAAGAGACATGTCTTATGCCTATTCATCCACGTTACTCTTCCTTTATGAATCGCATCCTTTCATGATTATTTCTACTTCATTAATCGTTGTCTTCATATGCAATCCATCACTATTAACTACTTCCGATAATTATCATTAGTGTTTATTCGATCCAATCTTGGCTACTAGTCTCTCTTCATAGTCTCGACAAATCATTATCAATGATGATATGATGTTCATAATTCATCATGCAATCAATCCTTGGGGATCGATAAAGAATATTGATGATTTTGCTAACTCTCATGACTAACAATGACACACATCGACTACTACCATTTATTGTCTCTATTCTGAGTTTTACCTCCGAACCTGTAACATTCCTTCTTTGCGACACCTTATTTCTTATTACTTGATAGTCCATTAATTGCACGACATCCTAGTTTTACAGGAATCTTAGTGCTTCTATTTTCATCATATAGTGGAGATATAGATATTAGTCAAAGTTTCCCATTATCCAGCTATGTAATCTCCAAGATCCTTGCTGGCTTAGATCTCACAATTGCAGTAAAACTTTAATGTCGTCAATATCTTTATAATTCTTAAAAGCCTCGATATTATTATTCTCCATCACCATTGATATTAGTTCCATATCCATTTGTAATGTCCCACAAATGTCGGTCTATTTCACCAACATGAATCTATGTTCAAATATAATATCGTGACTACTTAAGTCAAATCATATACAAGTCGATATGTTACTAGTAATTTAACTATTTATTATATTATTGTATTAATACTTTAATAATAGATTATATAATATTACCATGTTATTAATAATATTGCCATATTAACATATTATTTATTAATAATATGTTAACAATAATAATAATCATATATTATTATTATATATCATCAATAATTATTATATCAATATATAATATATTGATACATCTATTATTATATTATATAATATTAATGTTCGATATATCAACTTTTATATCTTGATTATTATATATTCAATATTATTATTGTATTGTAACTTATACTATTAATATATTATTATTTTAATAATAAATTATTATAAATTATATAATACATTAATTATATTGTTCTTATCCCTTTTCTTAAAGTTCTAATTGAATTTCATTATTGTTATTTCGTCTTTAGAGATTCTTCAAATCGAGGGACATGACAATGGTTAAGTTAAAAACTTAAAAGCAAACATCAATCTCACCGGAGCAACGGTAGACTAATCATACTCTTTAATATGCACCGGTAGACCAAACAGAGTGTTTTCCACCAGTCTTACAAAACATACAGGGAATGTATGACCAACCGGGTATAAGTTTAATACCAGTCGACTGCATGATAATCCAAACCGGATTATGCGGAGCTGTCTCAGTTAAAACCGGATTATACAGAGCATTCACAGATGGAACTCAAGTTATCTTTTTAACTGGAGTTAGCTTTATTTCATCTATGGGTGTTTCAAGGTAAACTCAAGATCATTTTGCAAGCTTTCTGCATGCATGATTTATGGGTGAGTTTACAGCTTGGCGGAACTATGAGAAGTATTTTTAATGAGAATAATGTCTTATAAATATAGGTCATAGTACACACAAGAAGTGTTGTTGATTGTTGAGAGCGTATAGAGCAGGAGAAGGAGAATCTTTTGAGAAGTGAAAGACAGAGAAGGGTTCAACAGCCAAGTAGAGAAAAAGGGTAACAGGTATGATCTGACCAGACAAAATGTGTCATAATAGATCATTGCTTTGAATTGTAAGAGCATATTCAAATCCCTCAATCAGGGTGAACCCTAACAGGTTCTTGTATAAATCCCTTCACTGGGTAACATCTTAATTGGTGTTGAAAGTCCTTTTACAAGGCGACTCCTAACAAGGTCAAGATCTTAACAGGTCTTCTACCAAATCCGTTTACCGGGTAGCACTCTAGCAAGTGCTTTGTAAGCCTTTAACATGGCATCTTTATTACTGCAGTAGTAAAGTTGTGGGTTCTGTCCCACCGTGGTTTTCTCCTTCTAACCGAGGGTTTCCACGTATATATGTTGTGTTGACCTGTGTATTTCTATTTCAGTTTATGAATGTTGATTATATTCTATTAATTCTGCAAGAATATATATATAAGGTTTAATTAGAATAGAAATTGTATTTACTGATTCACCCCCCCCCCCTCTCAGTAGCCGGTTAGGATTAACAAAACCATCCAGTGTTACGTGGACTAAGTTTGTAGAATTGTTTCGGAAAAGGTGGTTGTCATAGCTCTTTTACGAACATAAGTTATCTGAATTCCAAGACCTCAGACAAGGCGAGCTTACAGTAAACGAATACACCGAAAAGTTCAACTGATTGCTGAAATATGTTCCCTAGTTGCAAGCTGAAGAGAAATTTCGTCTGAGAAAATACATAATGGGACTGAATAACAAAATAGGACCCGTAGATGTCCTTGCCCCTGTGACCGCCGTGGAAGCCTATGAGAAGGTTGTCTGACAAGAATTGAAGCTTAAGAAGGACGATTCCATTCGAGACAAGGGTCAGAAAAAGGGAAAATGGAATCAATCTTCCCAGTCATTAAAAAGGAGAGCTGACAGAGAAGAAACTACCACCAAAGGGGATAAGTACAAAGGGAATCAACAAGATTCCCATGGGGATGAGAAGGGAGCCTCTAACAATAAAAGGGGCAATGAAACACATGGCAAGGCGCCCGAAAAAAGAGGACCACTAGGGGGATGCTTCACATGTGGTGGAGAGCACTATGCAAATCAGTGCCCCACCAGGACATAGGATAGGCAAACAGAAAGGAATCCCCTTCCTAATCATCAAACAACCTTTCAACAAAGAATAGGCAGCAATGGATAATAGACAGGCAGATTTCCAGATCACCCCTATCGAGGTGATAGGTACACTTTATGGAAACACTGTATCAATTCTGATAGACACAGGGGCTACAAAAAACTTTATTTTACGTAAGATTCTTAGTAGATTTCCTAAGAGGACTAGGTATATGGTTGATGCATGGACTGTTGAATATGCAAACCGGTCTAGAGCTCGACTAGAGAAGTGCCTGTTTGAGGCTAGGGTTGAGCTTTTGAACCTCACCACAAAAGTCAATTTGTATGTAGCACCCTTAGGATCCTACATCATTCTAGGAATGAAGTGGTTATGGAAACATCGAGCAAGGGTAGACTATTTAAGTAAAACAATAGAATGTTTGGATGATGTAGGCAATGCCGTGTTCCTGCAAGGTATTAAGAGGGAGGTCAAACTGAGACAACTCTTTGTGTCCCAGCTAAGGCGCGGCAAGAAAAGGGGGTGCCATCTATTTGTTGTCAAGATGGAGGAATTGGAAGATCCCAAGGAAATAAAGCATTTCGACGACTTGCTTATTTACAATACCAAGAACCATGGTGCAACAGAGCTTGATCGAAAGGAGGTACGGAAAGAGTCTTTCGAAGAGAAATACCCTTACCTTCATGATTTCCGGGATGTTTTTCCTAAAGAATTACTAGGGCTACCCCCAAAAAGAGTTTTTGACTTTTCCATAGATATCATACCAGGATCTGAACTGATTTCCAAAGCACCCTACAGGATGACAATTGTAGAACTAGTAGAATTAAAGGCTCAGTTGCAGGAACTGCTTAACAAAGGACTAATTCGGCCTAGTGTGTCACCCTAAGGAGCACCTGTCATCTTTGCCAAGAAGAAAGATGGGACCCTCCATCTTTGCATTAACCACTGAATGTTAAACAAGGTGACAATTAGGAACAAATATCCATTACCTTGCATTGATGACCTATTTTATCAGATGCGAGGAGCTACAGTTTTCTCAAAAATAGATCTATGGTTGAGGTACCACTAGTTGAGACTCAAGGAAGAGGATATTCACAAAACAACTTTCTGCACTCAATATGGACACTGCGAGTTCACGATCTTGCCTTTTGGCTTAACCAATGCCCCAGTGGCTTTTATGAACCTTATGAACAATATATTCCATGATTACCTGGATAGGTTCGTTCTAGTGTTCCTTGACGACATTCTTATTTACACCAAGAATGAAGAGGATCATTTGTTGCATCTTCAGTTGGTATTGCAATGTCTTCGGGAACACAAGTTGTATGGCAAGATGTCAAAGTGTACTTTCTTTCAGAAGAAAGTACAACATATTGGACATATCATTCTCGATAAAGGGATAGCAGTAGATCTAGCAAAAATTAAGGCAATTTCAGAGTGGCATGTTCCCAGAAATGTACAGGAAGTCAGGAGCTTCATGGGTCTAGCAGGATACTATAGGAAGTTTGTTTTGAACTTCTCACGAATTACGTACCCCATCACCTCTATTCAGCAAAAAGGGAAACGGTTTCAATGGATAGACAGATGTCAGGAAGCCTTCGATTTACTCAAAGGCAAATTAACCTCGACGCCAATTTTAAAGGTGACAGATCCTAAAGGTCAATTCTTAGTGGCGACAGATGCGTCAAGAGAAGGATTAGGTGGGGTACTGATGCGGGATGGGCGAGTAATTGTGTATGAATTGCGAAAGCTAAAAAATTATGAGATGAACTACGCTCCTCATGATTTGGAATGGGCCGCAATCATGCATGCCCTACAGAAATGGCGCCATTATTTGTTAGGAAAACCTTTTGAACTCAGATTGGACCATCAGGGGTTGAGGTATATTTTCACCCGGCCTAATTTGAATGCCCGACAAAGAAGATGGTTAGAACTGATCTTTGATTATGATTTTGAGATCAACTGCATTAAGGGAAAGGAGAACCGTGTGGTAGATGCATTGAGCCACATGCGGCATATCTAAGCGATAGCATCTATCCATACAAATTTCGGACAACAGGTCCTTCAGTACTCTAAGGAAGATAAATTTTACAAACAAGTAAAAGAGGCCCTTCAAATTAACCCCCAGGTAGGTATGATGGTTTCAAGTTCGAATCAAATGGATTGCTAAGGTTTGAAGGCAGAATGTACATCCTTGATTCGATAGAGTTGAGGAACTTAGTGTGGAAGGAAGCTCATTCCGCGCCATACTTTGGTCATCCAGGAGTTACTAAGCTTCTAGCAAACATTAAGCCCTTCTATTTTTGGAAAGGTATGAAGAGGGATGTTGCCAAGTTTGTTGCCAATTGTCTTGAATGTCAAAGGATAAAGGCAGAGCATCAGCACCCCGCAGGACTTCTTCATCCTCATGCCATACCCAAGTGGAAGTGGTAGGTAATCAGCATGGATTTTGTCCAAGGATTTCCTATGTTGCATAATAACACAATACCATCCTTGTAGTGGTGGATAAACTCACTAAGGTAGCTCACTTTATACCAAGAAACTTAACAAACAGAAGACCCACCATAGCCCGTAAATTTGTGCAAGAAATTTTCAGACTCCAGGGAGTGCTAGAAAAGACCATATCAGATAGGGGTGCCAGAATTACATCTAGAGTTTGGCAGACACTCTTTGTAGCCTTAAGCACCCAGCTGAGTATTAGTTCATCCTACCATCCAGAAACAGATGGTCAGACAGAACGAGTCAGCCAAGTATTGGAAGACCTTCTTAGGATGTACTGCATGGACCAACAGTACAAGTGGCAGGGTTATTTAACTCTGGTAGAATTTGCTTATAATAACACCTACCAATTGTCCATCAAGATGGCTCTGTTTGAAGCATTGTATCGAAGGCGGTGCAGAACTCCTATCAGTTAAGATAAGCTAGAAGATAGGATAGTCTTCGGTCCAGAGATGCTATCAGAAATGGACGAGCAAGTTAAAATCATCCAACAAAGATTAGCAGAAGCTAATGATTGGCAAAAGAGCTATGCAAATGCAAAGCAAACGCCCAGACACTTTGAGGTGGGAGAGAAAGTACTCCTTTGGGTCAAGCCTTAGAAGAGTGCCATCACTTTTGGAAAAACCTCCAAATTAGCCCCTAGATATGTTGGACCTTTTGAGATTCTGGAAGTTGTCAACCCAGTCACCTACAAAATTGGTCTACCACCAGCTCTTGCCCAGATGTATAATGTTTTTCATGTTTCCTACCTTAAGAAATATGTATCAAATTTCTCTCATATGATTGATTGGAACTCATTGCAGGTGCAGGACCCAGGGGTGGTCATGGTCGAGACAGGGTGCTCGAGGTACATAAGCTCCGCTTACGAAATAAAGAGGTTAAGCAATGCAAGGTCCAGCTGGACCAATACTCTGAAGACAGTGTCACCTGGGAAGATTATGATGAGATGCATCAACAGTTTCCCTTTTTGTTTAATGCATATAACTAATTGGTTTAGTATAAACAATGTTTTTGTTTTGTTAATGATGTAGTTAATTGTTAACTTTGACTCACAATCATCGAGGAAGATGATTCACAAGGGGAAGGATATGTCACATCCCTCCGAATTACTCCTATTTTGATACCTTGGTTATGTTGATGCCCTAAGCAGTATATAGTTTCTGTCAAACAATGGTTTTCTTTGGATTGATGCCCTAGATGGTTTCCGGTAAATGCTAACAATGGTTCTGCTTAATTTATGCCTTAAATGTTTCTGATATTTGAATAGAGGTTTTAAATTAAATGATGCCCTAGATAGTAACTTCTTTTATTCCTGTTTTATGATGCATTAGATTCGGATAGCACATATGGAATGTCATGATGAATCTCTTTTGTTTCTAGAATAGATGTAATTGTTTATCTAGCATTATGCATTATATATGTTTACAACAATGATGGAATATCACGATTTTGGACTGCCTACTCTTGTTTTGGCAAGTGGATGCAGGATCAACTTGGCTTCCGAGGAAAGGGGGGGAAAAGATATCACCGGGAAAAGGGGAAAGAAACATGGTTATGGTCAATGATTGACTAAATTACTAACTGTTAAGTATTGACTAGAATTGTTAGTGCAACCTTTGTCAACCTAGGTTGCTATTAGGATTTTGGGAAAGAGGTGTGTTCAATTTTTTCTTTCATTCAAATTGGTGATAGCCATAGAGTCGTTAGTTGGCAGTGTCTCCAACTTGCACCATGTCCGGTTAAATTAACCTTGGAACTTGTGATGTTGAATTTGTGCCAACGTTCCTTCAAATATTTCATTATAATCTTATCAAATGTCGATATATATGTAAATATGTATATTCATAATATAATATTGCATATAAATTTGCATTTACATACGCGTAGAATAAATGGATATAATACCATGGTTTGGAATTGATTACGTATATATGAATGCAAATTAGATGTAATCTTATATTATGAATAAATATATAAATTTATATATATTCTAATTAATAAGAAATTGGATATTTTAAAACATTTAAACAACCCATGGTAATTATAAATCAATGGATGTTATTTGGCATAGCAATGAAATTGAGGCTACTGCCCACCTTACATTTTGATCGATTTAATTATTTAGCGGCAATGACTTGGAATTTAAAATATAAAAGATTTAAAGATCTTATGTCGGATACCATCGGGAGCATTCTCAGCACTTAAGAACTTAGGGATATGAACTATATTAGTCTTCGATTAATACTTGGCAAACATTAATATGTATACTCTTTCCATTGCGATAAGCTTTAAACCTTCTTCCTTCAGCCACAATGGAAGGTGGAGGAAATATAGTGTTCCCATCGTTCTTGTGTGATGGTGTTATGTGGAAGTATATAGTTGGGAAACAGTTGCAGAACCTCATTCATTCACAAATTCTTTTCTTCAATTCATTTCTTAATTTCTTCGAAGAAAACGAAGAGCTCACTTCCTAAGCTCTGCAAGTCTTGAACCAGCGGGAGTTTGTTTGAAATAATAGGAGAGCAAGTTTGCAGTTCTGAAAACAACAGTAGAAGTAGGAGCCATCGGACTCTGTCAAGGGCAGCATTAGCAGCTGAAGGAATTCACATTTCATAGCTTGTTGTTCAGACTTATCTTGTCTTCCAGGCATGTAAAGCTTTCTCAACCATTTTACTTGAATACAAATAAAGAAAAACTCTTAGTTGGGAACAAAAGGGTTTGAACGTAAGCATGAGAGAATGTTCTTAAAAATTGTTATATGAACTGTATTTTAAATTTCTGGGATTTTTCTCTTTGCAAAGAAGCAAGAACTCTCCTTTTGTTGTAGCTTTTCTTATGAATTTATGAATTTACTGTTAGAAATTCCAGCCTGGACATGGCTTGTTATTAGAAGGCACTTTCAGCCTGATAACCTCTTCGTATATTGCTTATTGAAAAGAAAGATTCTACTTTCTCTTGTGAGCAGCTCCAAGATTGTGGAGTTATAAAAGAAAATTTTTAAAGAATTTAATTTAATTGCGGCTAATACTACTGCAAGTTCTAGAGTTGTGTTAAATCCGGTTGAGACTGGTGCTTAGGAAAAAACTCTTTGCTCAACTCTTGAACTTCTAAAATCAGTTAGCAAATGTTTGTGCTAACCAAACTTGTTTAAGTTCCTCATGATCTAGAATCAAACTAGTAACTATAATGGAAGTGTACAGAGTTTGTGGTAAGGCAACCCTGGCATGCAAGCATGAATAGTGCAGAGATTTAAGCACATTCATGAGAACATGAAATGTTGCCATACCATAAACTCTATACAAGCCAAGAAAGGTTACCATTCAGGGGAAGACCATGGCTGAAGCCTGAAATCTTATATGAATGAAATACGGAGCTTAAACCAGAATATGGTACCATATAATTTGGGTGGTTAGGTAGCTGATTTGAAATAAGAAACATTTGGTTTCCTTTTTAAAATGGCTTTACAATAGAACAGCAACGTATTCGCATATGGTTGAAGCTCCCTAATTGTGTTGCATATTTCCTTGTCACCAATGTTAAGTGAGCTTAAACTCGCACAATGTGAGCAGCCACAGACAGAATAAACCATTTAGACTGATTAATTAAATTTGACGAGGTCTAAGGACAAGTATGTAAGAGTGATGGTGGTCAAATAGGAACCCCTCTAGTATGTATTTAATATAGCCTATTATGTTCTAAGGGTGCAAGTCAGATAGGGTGTGAACTTGACAACATGTTAATCATGTAGAGTGAATCCTTGGCCAAGGTGCACTAACCACGTGCTAGTGCTTGTCAGTTCTTAAGTTCCCGGATACAGTCCTAGTCAGGAGTTATACTAAGATAGCAGTAGCAATAGGGTGTAACTGACTAAAGTTGTAGGGTCTTACACCAACTTCCCATGACTTGACATAACCATACACCATTCCCTTGCGGAGGGCCGGGCACACTTCAGTAAGAAGTGAGCAAGGGAGGATCGAGTTACGATCCATGGTTGGGTGGATAAATGCCCCGGTGATATCTTTTCCCCCTTAATGCAGAAAGAGATTAAAGATGCTCCTGTGACAGTCAGTTACTAGATGTAAAGTAAGATTCTTTCCATTCTCTGTACTTTGAATATGATGTGTAAAGAAATGTAAATTTAGATTTAGATTTAGATTCTACTTGAAAGTTATCTTATGAAATGTTGCAACAATGATTTATTTTATTATTTTTTTAAAAAAAACTTAGCATGCTAGAGTAGTTCCTTCTCCCATTTTATTTAGTTTCAAATCTTTGGTAAATTTTTTTTAAAAAAATACTAGCCGTTACTTTTGTTATAAGTTTAATGCTTATTACATAACACTACATTTGTAGAATGAATTGGGAGGCTCGTGACGGACGGGGGGATGGAATTTATTAACGAGCAAGGCAAACACAATCAGCACCAACGGAGATCATCAGTCTCGGATAACAAGCCAAGCTTGGAAAATGGGGCACTCTTTGCCAATAGATGAGGGGCTAGAATGATGGGAGGAAGATGCAAGAATCACATAGGAAAGTGGCAGAGACTTACGTGGAGAAGGGGGCAACAACAATTGCAAATATGTGGACGGAGGTTTAAATTTAACAAGGTGAAATGTGCAAAATACCATCTTCTCTGTTACAATTAATTTAGATGAGATAGAAAGTGAGGTGGCTGAAAATGAGTGGCATTTTGCAAACTTGGGTTTAATCGGGAGGCTCAAAGGGTTTTGGCCGAGCTTGAATGAGCTACACAAGTGGATACAAGAAATTTGGGGCCCCACTTTGAAAGGGAATGTTCCAATCTACCCCGAAGCTTGAGGGTTTTTTGTAGTTGTGTTTGATAATGTGCAAAACAAGAACGAGATAGTATGCAAGTACCAATGGAGTTGGGAGGATAAACACTTGCTAATGTTAAAACCTTGGTATCTGGCTTTCAACCTATTGATGGGGGTTTTGCTCACAACCAACACAAAATAGAATGCACCAAGTGTATCCTACTCTCTCTTGAACAAGGAAATCTCAAGTGTTGTTATACCTAAACAAATGAAATAAACCCAAGGTTCCTATTGTCAAGTCTTGACTACACTTGGATAGACTCAGTGATTTGATATGATTTGTTGGTTTCATAAGGGGACTTACCCGAAGGTTCCTAGAATGTGGAGGCAATTCTTTCTCTCACTCTATACTTTCACTTATCTGACTAACTACTTCAAAATAAATAGAAAAAGAGGACAAGGTTAGAGAGATTAAGCTAACTAGAGTTTTAGATCCTAAGAACAATGAAAACAATGGATAATGCTTCAAATAGATAGATTCCACCAAAAATTGATCTTTGCTTCTAGAACACAACAGAAATAGTGCACACTTCTAGGGAAACAAAAGATTTTCAACTTGTGGACACGCATTCAAGTACCCAACTATGGCGCATCTTAAACATGTATTCACAATTGAACTAAGACTATAAATGGGTTTAGACTAACCATATAGTGCACCTTACATCAATAAGATACAAATGGTATAAAGTGGAAATCCATCACACATCTTCACATTTAACCATCAACATCATTGTTTTTAATTAACCCTGAAGATAAGAAACCATGCATACATTGGAGGAACACAAGAAAGATACCATCACTTCAACATTTTCCCTTATATTAACTTCAAATGTCATTTAAAATAATTTCTGCTCCTCAATTCCTACTGCTACAGCAACTACTTCTGCTAGTATACTACTAACTTAACAAAGGAGAAGTCATGCCTTTTATAGAGAAGACTTACAAGATCAATGGTGGAGATTAAATCAACACAAAGAGCTCAAATTTGTCTTTTAAAAGCATCTGGGTCTTCCACTAGAAGACAATAGATTTACCTGCTCCCACATGACAAAATTTACACATTTCCCAATGTCTCAAGAGAATAAGACAAAATAGGTAGGTATGGGAAATGTTATTTTGACTTTTCAAATTACATAAAATTTGACTTTGGAATTCCCATTCCTTTTACAATAAAGTACATTTTCAAATATTTCTCCTTGGAATATTCCATTCTCTGACTAATATTCTCCAGGTTCTCTTGAATTTCCAAAAATTTTGAAGTTGCTCCCTAACTTTGTATGCCATCCTTTAGTGAGTAAGAAAGTTGAAGCACCCTAGTAGTCTTGCTTGTTTAGATGATCTTGTAACTCTCTCCAATCCTTGAGAATCTTCATCCATCAAGCACTCTCTGTTCCTTCTAGAGGCATCCATCCCACAACAAAGAGATCATTCCGTCATTTCATTGCTATACTATACTCACTAAAATTAATCAAAGTTCCATAACTGCACATAGGATAGGATGACATCTCTTAGATAATCATTAACATCATAGTCCTATCATATTGCAATCAATCACTATTATGGACACCAGGACTGCACTTGGATTTGGATCAAGATGTTATTTAAGACCTCGAATAGCTACAAATCGCCATGAAAACATGGAATTGGAAAAGGATTGGCTTGAAGTTTGGATTTTAAAACTTGGATTAGGATCGTGGAAATTAGGAACTTGGATTAAACATCTAGCAAAAGAAATTCGAAGTGGATATGAATGTTCTGATTTTAGGAATCTGATTCTGGATTTGGGGATTTGGAATTGAAACTTTTGATTTGAGATTCCTGACTTTGGATTTGGATTCTCAGAATTGAATGAAATCAGATTTTGCATTGGATTTGGAATTCTTGACTTCTCTGATTTTGGAAATTTGACTTTGGAAAATGGAATGAGAACCCCGATTTTGGAAGTTGCACTTGGATTTCACTCTGATTTGGGACATCTACATTGGGAATTCGGAAATCACCACTTCTGGATTTGGAACTGGAAATTCTGATTTCTGAGATCTGATTTAGGAATTTGGAAATTCCGATTTTGGCAATTAGGATTAAGAGTTCTGGAAATGAAAATCATAAACTAAAAATTGGAAATCAGACTCGGAAATTGTAAATAGAAATCGGATCTTGGACTTTCATTCTAGAATTTTGGAAATGAAGCCTAAAACTTCCTAGATTGAGAATTTGGTTTGAAAATTGGAATTGGAATGGTAGTTGGATTTTAGGATTCCTGAATTCTGATTTTGGAATTCTTGAAATGGAAATCAGATTCCTAGAAGAGGGAAATGAGCAATTGGAAGTGAGAATGGAATAGCGGATGCAAGGAATGGAATGGGATTTAATCTTGGAGAGAAATTGGTAAATGGAATTTTGGATTCGGGAGCTTTGAATTGGAATGTTGACTTTGGATTTGGAAGTGGAAATTGAATTTTAGGATTTGGAGGTGGATTACGAATTTCGGGATTTGAAAATTCGGGGTTTGGAGGTGTTATTGCGATTTTGGGATTTGGAGGTGGATTGGGAATTTTCCATGTTATACCAATATACCCCATGAACAAATGGGTGCCTTGCATAATGGCAGGATTTAAGCACGGTTCGGGAATAACCCCTTGCTTAAATTTTCCAATTCATGCTCTATTCCCCGCCATGTTGATATGTGCACCATTTCACATTGGCAGCCATTGAGGATTCTCAGGGATTTTGGTGTGTTGGGGATTTTGCATTGTCAAGCAACCATTGTCTGGGATTTTTCATTTTCAAGGATTTTCCATTGTCAAGGATCTTGCGTTGTTGGGGATTTTCCATTCTTTGGGATTTATCCAAAATATAGCCTAATCCCCATCATTGCTAGAAGTCTGTCATTTCTTCCTTGTGGAATTCTCTTTTTCTGCAGATTTTTTTCAGGCATAATTTTGTTCATCCAAGGGATTGTGGGATCCCCTCCAAGAGTGAAAATCCAACATTTCTTGTCCATTTCTTCCATTCCTATAAGTCCTAAGGTGAGTTCTTGTACGTCCAAAGGATTATGAAATCCCCACCTAAGGCAAAATTCCAACATTCCCTTCCTTAGATGATATTCCTTTGATATTCTCTTTCTTGTCCATTTGTGATGAAGGAATCCATGGCTATTCCAAATGTCCATACTTCATTCTTAGCCATATTTCTCTTTTACTTCGCTTAATCATTCCATGACTTAGTTGAAAAAAATGTTCATCCCTAGTTTGCAAAGTCCATTCCATGCTTCTTCTTAACCTATTCCTTAATGAAAAGTCCTGAAAACCTTTGTCCAAAATCATTGAAACTTGATATCCTCTATCGCCTTATTGTTTCCAAAAGGGAACTTAAGTGTCCTAACAACTCTCCATCTCCATTATTTCTTTCTCATCCAATCCTAAGCAAGTTTTGAGTTGCAATTAGCATGTTATCTGCTATGCAAGATGCTTTCCAATTTCCTTAAGTACCGAGGTTTTTTTGCAAAAAGCTAAGAAAAACACTCCAAAGTCACAGACTCAACCTAATCTAAGGGCGCGAAAGAGAGTTGGGGGTCCCTGTCTATGACGGGGAATGTGTGCAAGGCGCAACACCACCCTATTACCAAATCTTTTGACAAGGTTTCAATCTGGGTAAGACTTCCAAATCTTCCTCTGCAATATTGGTTTAAATCTTTCTTTGAGGCTGTAGGTAATTCATTGGGTAGAGGGATCTTTGAACTATCTAATACTGCCTATGCCCACTTCTTGGTGGAGATGGATATTACAAAATATTTTCTAGAGGAGGTTTCGTTGAAATGTAAAAAGGGTTGTTGGATGCAAACTTTGGATTTTGAAGGAACTCCCTTTAGATGTCATAGATGCTTTCAAACGGGTCATATAGCTGCACAATGCGCTAAACACAAATTAGACAAATTGGCTACTTGGTGGAAAGTCATCTCCCCCATACACTAGCTAGTGGAGAAGGACGAACGCATCACAGAGGCTTGAAAGAAGAAGGAAGACTATAATGGAGCAATTCAACAAACTCCAAAGTCCACAGGGGAGGATCTGAATGTGAAAGCGGACAACAGCATGGCTGTATGTAGCACAGCAATGGATATAATATAGCTAACAAGAGTTACCTCAATTAGCCCAACATGCCCTGAAGGTATGCAAACTGCTCTTCTTTGGCCAAATCATCTTCAAAGTGACTTGAAACATTTTCAATATTTACATTATATGCATCTTTAGCAATTGAAAGCTTGTTTTACCTAATTGTTTATTTGACCTCTTGACCTAAACTCTTAACTATTTCACTTCAGTGGAGCATAGACTTTCTGAAATCCTAAAGAAACCCCTTAAATATAAGTTGTTAAGAAATAACTTGATAAGAAGTACTGATTCAACAAAAGTTAAGCGCAATCAATTCCACATAGACTTTACATATAATAAAAACTCTAGATAACAATATCTTTATTTTTTCTCGATGAAAATTAAAGTACTCACTTGCTTGGTGGAAGACGTGCTCTTGTACACCTACATTCACAAGCTGAATTTTCTTGCCCAACATCATACCAATACATGTGCTTAACCTGAGGAGAAGACAAACTCCAAATTCAAGTTAAAAAAGAAACACCACACAATTCCAAACAATGTGGTACTAAATCAGCATTGGAGGAACTATCACTTGTTAAAGTTCAACATCACCAGATAACATGAAATCTTTTGAAAAATTGATTCATCTCTAGCATAAAACATCAACAATAACATAAGCAATTTAAGACAATTTAATTATAGGTCAGAAAGGTATGCCAAGGATTGACACTAATCAATAAGAGAAACATGTACTGAGGTTGTGCAAGCAATTTTTACACTTTTGTTATTCCCTTTTTATTGTTTTTAGAAAATTGTTACTAACTCTATAGGGTGAACTTTGCCAACCTACTACTAAACCCAACAACAAGCTCAACCTCATTTGCATTACAAGATGAAGTTGGGAGAAACATTGTTAATCCCAAAATGTATGCTATAAGTTCAATTTTCAACCACATATGGTTTTCTAACAAAAACCGAAGAATGAGAGGTACAAATTATACCAATATATGAAGCTTACAAAATGATCAAGGTTAGAGGTTAGAGAGCCAAGCCCCACAAAGACTAAACATAAAGAAAATAAAGAAGGAAAAACACTTGATGTTGTCGTTTTGGGTTCAGGTTCAGCAATTCACAGACTTTTGTGTTTCTTTAAGCTTAGTACAATTGGATTTTGTACAATATAAAAAAATAGAGTTATAAGTGTTAATTTTAGAACTAGAATTGCATAAAAACAAATAGCAGACAATTAAAAACACAAGAACACCAGAGATACCCTGGGAAAACCCTCCTCGAGGGAAAAACCCAGCCACACCCAAAAGTACACCTTTATTGAATAATAATAACAGAGTCTCAGTATAGAGCTCAAAAACTTTCAAGCCTTCACACACTAGAAGATTACACTATACTCTCTTTACAATAATAATCAATCTACAACTCAAAGAACAACACACATGAAGAACACTACATACAGTGTCAATAGACACCTACAAAAAAAACAATGATATATTGAACTATACATTCAATAAAGTTCAAAGAACTACTATAAAAATGACACCCTGCTAATCATGATCACCATAACATTCGCCAACAAAAGCTACAGAAATCACCCTTGTAACCAGACTCAGAAAATTATCCTCTAGTAATACATGTCGCAGAGATACACTCAACAAACGCTACGGAAAGTCATCTATTGCATAGCGGTGACCCATCATACACTTGTCTGACTCAACCACCATGAACATGTGTCTCTTCGATGAATAGCCATTACACAACATGAGATGCTTGAGTTCCAAAAACGCTACGCAATAACAAGGCTCTTGATTGTCGATGTGAACGAAAGGACGATGCATGAATATGTGACTGTCGTGGCACACATGTTGACGACAGTAACAACTCGCGTGACCTTGCATGAGCTGATGATGAGGACTCTTCATATTCCTCAATTGATCAAATCATAACTTGTCATCAACTCGAGCGCATAAAAGAAGAACTGAAGTATTGTGGCTCTTCAATGACAGCAAAGATCCTTCAAATGTTGTCGTGTCTCTTCACAATGAAGAACCGATCAACAAGAAAAAGCTCTTTGCAGTCTAAGTCGCCCAACCATAAGAAATAGGCATCGCTAAGTATAGAGAAATACCTCCATCTCAGAGGCAAACAAGGGCTTTCACCTCAAATTTCTCTGTCTCAAAGAAAAATGCATTACAAGGGCTTTCACCTCAAATTTCTTCGTCTCAGAGAAAAATTAATTATTAGCAAGTACCAAGAATCACTGATGTTGAGAATCTCTCTCAGAAAGAGTATCATTCTCCACAATACCAAGCTTATCTCAAAAATATGAAAACTTCACTCTGGAAAGTGGCTTGGTGAGAATGTCAGTTGACTGCTCATCAGTACAAATGTACTTGAGTTGAATTGCTTTCCTTTGAACCATATCTCTTAAATAATGATATTTAATCTCCACATGTTTGGTTCTATCATGAAATACTGGATTAACCGAAAGCTTCACACTTCATTGATTATCACAATGAATCACAATTGGTTCCAAAGTCTACCCAAACATTCCTGTGAGAAGCTTTTGAAGCCACACTGCTTCTTGAGCTACCACACAAGCTTCAATATATTCAGCTTTTGTTGTATTTTGAGCCACACATGATTGTTTCCTGCTACACCAAGAAATCATAGCAGAACCTAAGCTGAAACAACAACCAAAAGTACTCTCCTTGTCAGGCACACACCCGGCCCAATCAAAATCAAAAAAACCTTACAATTTCAGATCTTCACAAGAAGTATATTTCAAACCGTATCCCATTGTACCACGCAAATATCTCAATAGGTTATTCTAAATTAGTAGACTCCCTCTGAATCTCGGAAGGGGAATCAGGAGCAGCAATGTCCATATCTTGAGATGTCTCTTACTCTTCTCTAATTATCTCCAGGGAAGATCCCTTTGATCTTTTGAAAGCTACTTCTTCCTCAAATGATACATCCCTGCTGATTTCAATATGTTTTTGTCCTAGAATGTAAATTTTGTAGGCCTTAGAAGACTCATTGTAACCAACAAAAATTTATTTCTTGCCTGAAGGTTCTAACTTAGACCTTTTATCTTTCAGCACATGAATGTAAACAGGACACCCAAAATTTTTGAAATGACTAACTTCTGATTTGATACCCCTGTGAATTCCTCTTCAGGTTTCATATTATCCAAAATTTGATGTGGACTTCGATTCTAAACATAAACAATTATTCTGCAAGCGTCTGCCCAAAGAAAAGTTTGTAGATTTTGATCATGAATCATAGCTTTCACTGCCTCAACAATGGATCTATTATTTCTTTCTACAACTCCATTTTGTTGTGGGTTATATGAAACACAAAACTCCCTCTTAATCCTTGCCTCAATGCAAAAATTTTGAAAGACTCTAAAAGTATATTCCCCTCCATTATCTAACCTTAAGACTTTGATCCTTTTTTCAGACTTATTCTCAACTAGAGCTTTGAACTCTTTTAATCTAGAAAGCACTTCATCAGACTCCTTAGATTTCAAGAAATAAATCCAGGTCTTACGTGAAAAGTCGTCAATAAAAATCTGTGATATCCCCAAACTAGGATATTGTCTCAAATCTGATTTATGTTTATTCAATTTTGGATGTTTGACATTTTGTGAAACACTTTGCATGCAAGCTCTGATACCACAATAAAAACCCCTGCTGGTTCTATCCTTAAATACTCAATATGTGTTGGAGGAATTTCATCAAATAGTTGGCAAGTAAAGTCTCTTTAAATTTTCTGAGTTCTTGTGTCACAAAACACCACACAAATCACAAATACTATGCATAGAAATTTTGTTAAACACTTGTATGGTCATAACAAGCTGAAGCAATCACTTATACCACAAAGACAATTCGTCAAACGCTTGGTGTACCACCTCTTGACACAAGAGAATTCCTCTGTTGTAAACTTGGATTTAATGGTTAGCTGTTACAAACTTAGTAGATGAAACATGGCAATATTTATATCATGTCTTCATACAACCATTTGATTCAGACTTACATATAATCAAATTGGCAAATATATCAGATTAACAAATGATAGCAGCATTCAAATCTAATGTTATTTAATGGACATGAAAGATACAGATTTTTATCTTTAATTCCAAATAATTTAACAATTATGAGAACCTGATATGAAGTTGCACCTCTGAAATTTGACTCAAAAATAATCACAATCTCTGCACAATGCAAGAATATTACAAGGCACCAATATCTAAAATGAAAGAATACATCACAATCACTATGCATTCAATGTAGAGGGTTTGGCGTCAAGCCTGAAGCTCATGCGGCTGAAATATTTGATACGACTGTTATAAAACACTGCAAATACCTTGACCAAAGGCTTTGATTCAATCTGTTGTTTACTATCTATCACCTCTTCTTAATATCTATTGAAACTTATACCATACTTCACCAAATTCAAAGCATTTATCACTAATCATGGCTCCTAGATGAAGCCATAGCCAAAATACACAATTTCATTGGATATTTCACCAACTCAAACTGCCTAAAACCTGAAGAATTCACAATTCCCCAAGCAAATGTAGAAACCCTTGTTTCTTCACTTCACCCAAATCAACAAAAGCAAATGCACAATAGAATGAATGGATTTTCTCTTGCCTTGGCTTTTTATAATTCTCCAAGAGAAATTGATATGTATCTTCACAAATACACTTCTCATAACTTAAAAATATTTAGTTTTTGTTGCACTTTCTTTTGATGTATTTGAAATATAATATTTAATTATATTTCCCTCCATTTGGTACACACCAAAATAACATAAGGTATATTTTAATAATCACTTATATCTCCCTTTAAATTGGCACTTTACATTTTCCGTCATACGCACTTTATAATTTGACTTTATGATCATGAAATAACCCCCTTTAATAATAAAGTCAAATAACATTTAATGATGTGCACTTTAATGTGCCAGTTGGCCCCCACTTAAATAAAAACTTTATATTATAACTTTAACAATTGATTATTAATAAAGGATTCTTTATTAATAATTAATACCTTGGGCTTGAGCCAATAACTCATTCCATTTTGTCAACCAATGAACTCTGCCAATCCCAAGTCCAAGTGCACTACTAAAAATAGCAACATGGGCATAATTGACTTACTAAAAATAGTGAGCCCCCCAAACTAAGCCAACCGACAAATGAGTCAATCATTGAGCATACCATGACCCCGGTGCCCCTGCCAGATATAGGAACTCCTCAATAATGACTTACTATAAATAGTAATTCTTTGAATAAATGCTCCAGTCAATGAAACTGAATCTCAACACTGTCACCAAGATGTTCAGGCGCCCTGCTAAAGATAGAAACCCTGACTTTCCCAAAATAGACACTATAAATAGTAAGTGTGCCAATCTGACTCAAACGAAGAGCAATCCTGAACATCTTTGACCACTAGAGTCAGAAAATAGCCTTTGGCTCTGCCAATTGGACCCTCTGAACAACTCCATTAGCTTACAAGGGTTAAGAAATAGGCTAATCCTCTGAAAATGGACGTTCACGAAAAAGGGGACATTACAAAATCACATAGTACCAAAAACCACTCAAAGATGCAACAGACATAGGTCCACATAAATTAGAATGAATCAAATTTAAAATCTCTTTTTGCTCTACTTTCACTATTGTGAAAAGGACCTTTAACATTCTTACCTAGAGCACAACCTTTGCAAATACCATCATGCTCTTGATTAAGCTTTGGAAGGCCAACAACCATCTTATCCATGGTTGAAAGAGTTCTAAAATTTAAGTAAGCAAATCTTCTATGCCACAGCTCACTTGAACTGATGGAATCATGTGCGAAAGCTTGAATAGGACGAGCAGAAAGTCTATATAGACTCTCTTGACGAACACCAATTTCACGAGCTGACTTAATGCTAGTGTTTTTCTTCCATGCAAGCACTTTACCTTCAGCAAAAACAACTTGATACCCTTTATCCTCCAACGCTGAAATTGAAATCAGATTTCTCTTGATTCCAAGAACAAACAAGACACCACTCAAATGAAGAGGGATGCCTAAATCTAGATGAAAAGTAGTCCCAACATCATCTCACCAATTATTACTTGCAAATGAGTATCTTTTTCTACCAAGTTAGAAAGATGCTCTCGGTATCCTGTAATATGACGAGAAGCACCACTACCAATTAACCAAGTATTACTATCAGTTGGAACATTGCTTGAAAGGGCTGAGATAAATAAAAATCCCTCTGAATTGTCACTAGATTCTTTATGAAGTGAAGCATCATCAACATTTGCAGCAGCATCTTGATGTTTTGGTCTTGTGAAACAATCTCTGGCAAAGTGACCATACTTGTCACATCTAAAACATTGAATTCTAGAGAGATCCTTCTTCTTCGGTTCAGGAGCCGAATCCCAATTCATGTCTCTATTCCCCTTCAGATTTTCTTTTCTTCCTTTCCTTTTAGACGTTTGAGCAGTGTTGTCCTCAATTTTGACATCACAAAATTGTGGCAACCCTACGCAATTTTCTCATGGATTCGTAGGTGCATCCTCTATGTTTCAACACATTGATAAGGTGTCATGAAAGCAGTTCGTCATCCTTGAATTGTATTTTATGTATCGTTATTTATGCATTTTTTTTTAAGGTTTCCGTCAAGTTAAATCCCCTAAATGCTTGTCAGGACGAGTTTTTCTTCTCTGACTGCAAGCACTTCATTTTTGGCAATCTTCGTGTTTATTCTTCATTTTTCCCTTTCTTGTAAGTAGTTTTTAATCTTGTTTTTCCCTTAGGTCAATAGCCCTTAGAGTTCCACTCGTTTTGATCTATCTTAGGCCTCAATCAAAGTTGTCTAGCTCAAGTTATAAAAAAAAGGTGAGGTTTTTCAGGCTGACTGCATGTTTTATTAATTATCCTCCAAAAGTGGACTTTTGTTGGTAATTGCACGAAATAAAATTATTTTTAATATTTAAAATGGATTTTAGCATCCATTTTTAATTTTCAGCTCATTCTGAGTTGATTTAATCATAGTTTTTAATGTTTTATGAAAATTAGCCTTTTTAAGTCTATTTTCATGTTACTTTATTGAAAACTATAGTTATTTATTAAATTTAATTACATGAGACTTTTAATATGCATAAAGGTGGGGTTTTTATCACTCATTGCATATCATCCACATGCAAATCACCTTCTAAAAACCCACTACCAATGAATTCTAAGTCCCAAATGCACAAAAGTTGACTTTTTAAATGCAAATGCATGTTCCAAATTAAAAATATGTAACTTAACATGTGTAGGTGGGTTTTCTATATGCATTTGCATATTAAAATCACGTTATTATAAACCTTTAATGACTTAAAGGCTTTATAAGTGGGGAATTTGAACCCAATAACACATGTTATTGCATTCTCAAAGTCCACTAGCATGTATTTTTAACTTAAGTGCACAATGGTGGGGAATTTGCACTCAAAAACACATGCTTTTGAACTTGCATGTTATTACATTCTAAAAGCCCATTACTAATGACTTAAAGGAAAAAGTGGCTTTTTCAAACCAATTAACATATGTTATTGTCTTTAAAAAGAACGTCATTATGTGTTTTGACTTGAGTAATGACTTAAAAACATAAAGGTGGCTTTTTTGAGTCAAAAAGCATGTGTTTTTACTTCTAAAAAACCCATTATTATGTTTTTACCTTATGTTTTGCTTTTAAAAGCACAGGGGTGGTGATTTTGAGATGAAAAGCACGTGATTTCTACTCTAAAAAGCCCGTTAGTGAACATTATAACATACATTTGAGATAAAGAAGCCAAGAGCATGTGTTTTTGCTCTTAAAAAGACCGTTATGAAGTCTTTTTGTTTATGTTTTTTAATGCCAAGTGCTAGGTGGCGATTTTGGAGAGAAAGACATGTTTTTGCCTTCTAAAAATGCATCTTTATTTCATCTCTATGCAAGTGGCGATTTTTAACATGAAAACACATGTTTTTGACTTCTAAAAACCCACTTTTGGGGAGCGTTTTTGGAAAAAACGGGATTTTTGAGGCAAGAAATCACTTGGAAAATGGTCAAAACTGAACCGTTTTTGCTTCTTATAGGGTCGATTTTGCACTAAATTTCCCAAGGATCATTTTCCCAAGGATCATTCTTGGATCATCAAAATTGCATTTTAAAAGGTGTTTAACTCTCAAAACAGCCTGTTTAGGGCACGTTTTTGGGCATTTTTGCTCAAAAACGGCCCATTTTTTGCCATTTTTTTTTAATCAAATCCAAATGTTCTTCTTCCAAGATGAGTTCTTGGATATTGTTTATCATTTGCAGCTTGTCTATTATTCTTTTTAAGTTGCATTTGATGCCCTAGACGCCATTTTTAATTGCCATTACATGTGCATTTGAAATAGTCAATTTTTGTTGCTATTCTCTTGCATTTTGTTTCTCTAACTTCCCACACTTGGCAAGCAATGGATCTTGACTCAAAAATGCATTCATTTTGCAAAGATTGAGTCAAGATTCGAAATCTATTTAACTCTCATTCATGCAATTTTTCTAAATCCGAAAATCTCTTCATTTCATTTTCAGATTTTGCATAAGAGATTAAAGAGACTTCTTTCTTTATTTCTTGAGGAAAAAAGGTAAAATTTCTTGTGAATTTCATAGGGCTTTGTTGTATATATTTTTGTTTTTATTCATGGTTGCAAATCCTTCATTTCATTTTCAGATTTGCACATGTTTTAGTTTATGTGATGTGCTCCTATCTTCCGTCTTCATTTCTCCAAGTTGCATATGCAAGTTCTTCATCTTTTTTGCATATGCAGTCGGGATTAAAAAACCCGTTCTTGAATGAAACTACCAAGGAAAGCAAGCTCATTTCACACATGTTTTTGAACCGAAAAAGCTCACCTTTAAGCTTGCATGCAATTCATCCGCGCTCATTATATCACTACCATGTGACTTAAAACACATGATGGTGGTTGCTTGCACACTTGCTTATGATGAAAACATAATAATTCATTATAAGTAGATGTTATGCTTCTCATTTTCCATGCATAAAGTTTTCTGTCCGCACGTGCTATTACCCTCCAAAAATCCGTTTTTGGGTTTTTCTACCATATAAGTACATATTTTGAGCTCAAACGCATATATCCATTCGCTGTCCCAAAAGTTTCCAGCCATCCTCCATTTGCAATGCTCCCAGAAAATCCCGTTTTTGAATTTTTCCCTCATTTAAAGAGTTGGTTTTGCCTAAAATCCAACTCCCTTTGTTGCTCAAAGACATTCTACTTATATCCTATATGCATACTCTTCCAGATATGCAAAGTTTGAGCTTGAAAGACCATGTTAAGGCTTTTTCTGGAAACTCAAGAATGACAACATGCATAACCCCAGATATGCACAAAAGAAAGAGAGACACGAGGCAAGAACGATCACATAATGAAGCCTACAATGAGGTGAAAGAATGATCGCATGCATAGAATGTTTTCAAGACGGAGATGGAAAGAAACAAATGTGCTTTTCAAGAAACAACCACCATCATACCGCAGAACGGGCAAGGATGCAAGTTCCTGTTCCAGATCAAGATACTTCCACCAAACCGAGCACATCAATCGTAAAGCCTCCTTGTAGCAGCATGAAGACCAACAATGGATAATGTAATAGGGGTCATGTCTTGTTAGACACTTAGAATATTTTCATCATGCATTTGTAATTTGTAATTGACATATTACATGTAATAGAAAAACAAGATGTAATTGCATGTGATAGTATCACGTGCGAAGCTGTAACATGTAATCAGATTGCAAGTGCATTAGGCATGCATTTTTTAATGAGTCAAAGAAAGTTAGTTAGTTAGTTAGTTAGAGAATAAGTCAAGGTGGTTAAGTGTTTTCCCCTTCTTTCTCCACTTTTCTCTCCACTCTTTTCCTATATAAAAGAGGGAGCTCATTGTAAATAATCATCTTTTGGCAAGGCAAGAAAATTCTACCAGTTTGTATCTACACTCTAAGACTTGAGCTTAGATGTAAATTTGAATTGCTTTCAATAAAAGGGGCAACTTGCTTTCAAACTTTGTGTTGATTCAAGGTGTTATGTGACAACATTTTCTGGATATTGATTGTGAGTTTTGAAGTTGTGCTCAAGAGGGATTTGAATTCAATTGTGCAGACTTTGAGCTACCTAATGTATTCAGAGCCAATTTGAACTTTTGAAGACTTTGTGCTGCAGGAGGACAAATTGTTATAGTTGGTGGTCACTACAAATACTAAGAGTTGAAGACTTTGAGGTTCAACTTTAAGTGTTTTATTTTAATTTCAAGATTATTAGTGAGACTTTGAGCCTCACTATTAGTTCTAGTTATTCTTCAAATAGGATTAATCGTAAGAGACTTTGGGCCTCACTATTGGTTCTAGTTATTCTTCAAATAGGATTAATCGTAAGAGACTTTGGGCCGTTGTTCTTAATCTACTAAATATAATTATAATTGTTGTCCCTGGTATTGTTCTTATGTCAACTCCAAGGTCACCAGTATATCATAGCAATAAGGCTCTTTTTGTTAAGTTAGAAAGTAGTAGTTGTATGCAAATCATTCCTAAAAAAAGAGGAATTGATTAAAAGAACCACTATTTTTGTAATTTCAGTTAAGTTCATGTTGAAGCCACCTACGGTAAGAATGGAGCCTCCCCTATTGCTGAGCGGAGAGAGAAATCTCATGATACATTGCCTAAAGTTACAATATTGTAAGGTGTAGTCTTAGCGGCTTACAAAATTTTTAGCCAACAAGCAACAAGGACATGATCTTCATGATGAGATTTCCGTCTATTTCCTCTTGCTTCTAATTTGAATTCTTCTTGAATACAATCAGCTCTTAAACGATCAAACCCGGTTAATTCATCTCTTCTACTAATTCATCTCGGTAGCGATGACATAGGACAAAACCTCTATTGCGGAAAGAACCTCGGCGGAAGACAGGGCCTCAGCGGTGGACACAGCCTTGGCGGTGGACAGAGACTCGGCGGTGGCGGCGACAGCGACGGCGACGGAGAGAACCTGGCAGCAACGTGGGGAGAGAGAACCTCGATGACGACGGTGACAGAGAGAACCTTGGCAAGGACGGTGACGGAGAGAACCTTGGCGACAACAGCAGGAGAGAGAACCTTAGCGACGACGGTGACAGAGAGAACCTTGGAGGCGGATAGAGCCTCAGCGGCAGATAGGACCTCAGCGATGAACATAGCCTCAGCGACGGACAGAGTCTCGGCGGCGATGGTGACAAAGAGAACCTCGATGGCAACGACGGCATAAAGAACCTCGGCGGCGATGGCAACAGAGAGAACCTCGGTGACAATGGTGACAAAGAGAACCTCGACAACGACGGTGACGAAGAGAGCCTCAACGACATGCAGAGCCTCGACAGACAAAACCTCAGCGAACAAAGCCCCAGCGACAGACAAAGCCTCGACGACAGACAAAGCCTCAGTGGAAGACAAGGCCTCGACAACAAACACAGCGTCGGCGGCGGACAGAGTCTCGACGGCAACGGCAACGGAGAAAACCTCGATGGCGACGGCGGCAGAGAGAACCTCGGTGGGCAGAACCTCGGCGAGTAGAGCCTCGGCAACAGACAGAGCCTCGGCAGCAGACAGGGCCTCAGCAATGGACACAGCCTCGATGGTAGACACAACCTCGGCGACGGACACGGCCTTGGCGAACATAAGGAAGGGCTCCATACTCAACGAACTGAAGGCCTAGCTTATAAAATGTAGTGGTAGAGCTTAAGTCACCTTGATCTGTCTAGGTTGTCTTGGCAAGATCCAATCAAACAACTTCATTTTTTAGGTGTTCTCCACATGTAGGTGTAATAGCAAGATTTAGCAGATCCTCCTGGAGCAGCCATGTAATCATGCCTTTACCCTCCTAGTGTAATGCATCACCCTTATCGCCGTCATCTACTTTCTCTCACTTGTCCAAATGAGATATTAGTTTTTCTTCACAATGCTTGAATACATTACTGACCAATCTACACGCTGCCATAAACGGAACACATTCTAGATTACGAACAGCCCACAACATAGATATGATAGGTTGGGATATTTCATCCATCTCTTCAATGCACAAAATCATAAGGCTTTCCATAGCAACCGAAACCTTAGTATCATGACACTACTTGATTGTGACCAAGAAGTGATGAAACATATCATAGATCAAGTCTTGCAACTCTAGATATAAGAAGAGGTTACTTACTTTGACATTTGCACAATTCTCCAATATTGTAGATCTCCTTCCAAAAGGGTCACCACTGAAGTCATCAAGGCTCTGAAAGTTGTCAACGATCAAATGCAATATTTCCATCATGGTGTTGTCATCATACGGTTCTCTAGGAGCGGAGATTCTCAAGATCTCACTGAGACAGCTGCAGTTGCCAACTTCACTTCCTTGTCATGGTGTCTCAAAAGCCTAGGTTGACTTAAGGCATCCTTAATCGGAGAAAGGATCCTTTGTATAAATCTTGAAGGTAATTGGTCCACCTTACACAAACATACTTCCAATATATCTAATGGAAGATCAACACCTTCATTGAGCTCTTTGCCAATCGTTTATAGTGTCTTCAACCACCACTGTCCATCACTGTTGGGTGCCATGGTGTGATCCGAATCCCAAAATCTCTCAATCATACCACTGTAATGTTCCCTGACCCTGGCGAACTTCCTTGCTCTGGAAATGTACTGTGTAATATTCAATATGCAGCAATGTCGTGTTCGTACAGTAATTGTTTCCGGAGTAGCAGGTAGAGGTGGCGTACGGTAGCAAGATGTGACTGTATGGTGGGGAAGAAGAACACAAGCCATACAGAGGAAAGTCGTATGGTGGATTGATGACTGAGGTTGTACGGTTTAGTGGATCGTATGGTGTTGTAGCTTGAGATCGTACGACTTGGAAGGGCGTACGGTGTTGTTGCCTAAGGCCGTACGGCTGGGATTGCCCATATGGTGTTGTCACTCAGGTCGTACGGTAGGCAAGAGGTCGTACGGTATGTGTTTGTCCAATCCTCAATGCACACAGTTCAAATTGTTTTCTCATTCAAGGTGGTTTACGGAGTTATACCAATGTTGCGCGAGATACACCAGATCAATGAATGCCAATTATCAATGATTGCGAGATTCAATAATGATAGCACAAGAATAGATGCCAGGTAGATGGTCGCCAAAACACCAGCGACACCAGAAGTAATTCAAGTTTAATAATAATAGTGCTACAGACACCAGAACAATGAATGCCAAGTATCCACAATACCACAAGCTGTATTAATGCCAAAGATGCAAATAGATTTCGCAGATGTATAAAAAGATGGTGTTTCAGAATTGCCAAATCCAAAACAAACAAAGCACAAAAGATTTTGGCGCGCAGTGAAATATTGGAATGATATTTCCAACGGTAGACTAGGGTGGTTGTGAACCACCGAAACTGCAACAAACCAAATAGGGAGGATCTTTCACCTCCGAAATGACAGCCAACTGAATCCCAACAGGAATTCGCAAATACAAATAAAATATCAAATCTCAACATGAGAAATACATCCTACAAGCCGGTCATAAATACCCCATCAGAGAAACTCCCGAGGGTTTACAAATTAACGCCGACAGGGAAAACACCTACGAACAACAATAATAAAAATGCCCCCCCCCCCCTATTAATTAATTAATGAAAGGTCCTTAATAATATCTTTTAAATTGGGACCAATTAATTAATTAATTTATTCTCTGCCAATTTGGGGACATTAAATATGCTATATGCTTCTATTTTATATGTTTCTAATAATTGGAAATGTCACATTGTGGTGAGGAATATAACACCTCCAAAGGTAGTGATGATTCCCTATGTTGTTGGAGGTCGAGTGGCACAATCAACAACAATGGCTATTTCTATTTGAGTATGTATTGTTTCCTCATGTCCTCATAGAGTAACATTTGTAATAAACAAAAGCACTAATGTAATGCAGTTCATGGATCTTGAAATAATTAGTTGTAATCCAAAAAACATATGAGGTGAACAGATGATGTGTTCATGTTTGTGTCCAGGTTTGTGGTAAACTTGTGAGAAAACCATGAAAGGTTGATGAGAGGTGCCTTTCATTTGAATCGAGATCATTAGCCAGAAGAGTAGGACTTACTTCAATGGAAAGTGTGAGGCTTTACCATGTTCGCACTAAGGGAGGTAATGTTGGGAAAACTATTGTTATTGCTTATAGTTACGAGTTGTTTTAACAACTCGTAAATTCTAGGATTAGTTAAAACTGTTCAAAAGAAAATTAAGGGAGGCTCTTCCAATAAAAATGTATTCATCAAAATGGTTTGTCACAACTCACAGTGAATACAAAATTATTATTATTTGGCTGTTGCTCTAAAAAGTTAATAAACTGCGCCTCAACCTGTGACACTTCCATCAGCTTCTAGAGAAACCCTTCCACAAGCACTCCCCAAAAAGAAATCACAATTGTTATAGGAACTTCAAAAGAAGAACCACCAGAAAAATTGCAGTAAGAAATTAAGGAATTGAAAGCATTGGTTGAATGGTTGAGAACAAAGAAATACCAAGAACCAAAAAAGGTCAACCTACCAACAGCAGGGTGAAGAAGAATAAACTAAGATTCAAGTAAAAGAGATCCTTACAGGTTCGATGACTCTAAGGATGAGAAGTATTATCAATGCTGCCAACTACATTTGGGATGTTATTGTGTGTTCCAATAAAATAAGAAGCCAACAGAGAAAATCTCAACCACCATTGCCCCCATGAGGGAGTTATGGTTACCTAGGATGGTGACTGTCACCAAGGTACCAAACAAGGTAATGCGGATAAATAATGTCGAACCTAAACAAAAGGTAGATGTTGAGATACTCAATGAGTCATGCAGGCTGATTGTTAGGACTACCTCCCATATCAAGCATATGGGAGATGCAACAAGGGATAAAACCATCATCCCTACAGACATGAAGTTGGGGATCTCGAAACCCATTAAGGAAGACAAATTTGCCAAGAACTCACAAAATTGGATGTCCACACTTGGAGATTGACAAGACAGGTGATTGACCGAGATCATGACAGCCGTTTGGAAGTAAACAGACACTTTTATAATAATTGTTCTACGAGCTATTTCAATTTCAATTGAGTAACACATACTTGAACCTGCAAATCAACCTTAATATGCACAAGTTTTAAATCATAGAAACTAAATTGGAAACATAACCATCATCCACTAAGAATCACCACATTCTCCAAAATCATTATATTCTTAACTAAACACAAAGTATCAAGCAGCACAACATTGAAAGGGTTTTGTGAAATTTGTTTGGTGAACTCTTCATGGCATACTATGCATAACACATTGCTTTTGATGGATGATGATGTTATCAAGGCAGGCTTTAACCTTTGTTGTTTGACACTTGACAGGTGTGGGAGTGTTCAAGAGGTGTATATGTTTTACATGCTATTTTTTTCACATGCAAGAATAAGCAAACCTCCATGATAAATGGAATCATGTAACCAGAGCATACTAGAAGAAATAAATTAGGATGGCTAGATTTTCTCATTGCAGCATAGTTATAAAAGTAAAATAAAGAAAAAAATACTCACTAAAGGTGTCCTGTGGAGAACTATCATGTGAGATTTTTTTCCATCAGCACCATGTATAAAGCATGTACCTTCTGACGAATTTGTCCCTAGTCCATAAATTGTACCAATAAGAAATTTTGAGGAACCATGACCAGCTGTTTTGGAATCAGAGCCCACAGAATATGACTGTTTTGTATGGGACATAATTTGATCCACCTCCAAAAAAACAGATATGCAGTCTTGGGAATCCTTGCCTTGATTTGAACTGTGAAATTCTGCTGGAGGAACCCTAGTTGCTCTAGCAACAACCTTTCCAAAAAGGTGAATCTCCAAATCTTTATAAGCATCCAATTGATTGTTTTTAAGAGATTCTTTCTCAACTTGTAGCAGATATGTATCTTTAAGGTGATTTGGAACTTCGGCATTATTCTGTGAGAAGACCTGTTGATTTGTTTTTCCAAGTTTTTCCTTGGTGGAATTTTGTTCCATGAAAGTATATATTGGCATGGTACATGAAGGCAAACAAGTTGTAGTGGAGGATGGTTCATGTGGCAGATTAAACAATGTATCTGCAAAGCAGACAACTCCAAAAAGATGACGGCCAGAAACAAGATGTAAAACCTCTGATACTGTTGAATCTGACCTTTCCTCTGCTTCAAAACAGTCTGGCAAAGTATAAGTGGATTCAATTGATGGACCAAAGTATGCTGCTCTAATAGCAGAATGAATCTCTCCTTCAAGGTATTCTCGTAATCCTGACCCCACACCTCTCTCAGTTTGTGAGACAATATCATTGACTGCATGCCTATACCATTTTAGCCATTCTACCACTTCCATGTGCTGCACTCTGGAGAACTTGTCATATGTAATGTCATGTGTGGACATATTTGGATGATTTTTGAAATTATTTTCATCCATATTCCTTTGGAGTAACAAGTCAGCATCATATTGGGCCCGCTTCTGTGGATCAGAAAGAATCTGCACTCCAATTCCAAGCAGCTCCTACTATAGTCAGACCGTCCATTTTTTTAGAAAGCTGAATCATCTTTTACTGGTTTCAATGTATGCTACACTTTGTTCCTAATGGAAAATTTCTGCATAGAATGGCAGATTCTTCACTTTAAATAAACCAAATAAAATAATTTTAGGATCAATACAAACCCAGATGTACAAAATTGACATTAGAAACTATACAAACGATACCTCAGCAGTCACATCTATAACATAAAACTTATCTCATTGTCAGCCCAGGATACACTTTTGCACCACAAAAAATGGACATCTATTAAAACTCAATCATAACAGGTAATTTTCAGCTAAAACTAAAGGTCGTCTACGTAAAGAGAACTTCAACATATGGTGTATCTAATAAAGACCATATGGGCATGTGAAGAGATGAACAAAAGATATTATTTTGAACAAAAGTCAATAAAACATTAGTGACTAAAGTAATCAGCTAAATAAAAAACAAATGTCTTGTCACTTGAACACCTATTTTTTTTCATAAGCATCCAGGATAGGTAAATGTAAAAGAAGACTCAAGTAGATTATCTACATAAAGCTAGATGATACAGCCCTGGTTATTATGCGCAACAGACATTGATCACAAATGCCCATTGTATTGATATGGTTGCAAAGTTCATAATAAATCCATAAGTAATTGGTGATCCTTAGGATCATTGAGTAAGATCTAAAACACTTAGACTGAAATAAGCAAGTTCACACTAATCATGCAATGCACACTTCTCAAGTGATTAACCATTTTACCTCTCCTAGCAAGCTGACTTTTGACAGTTCAATGCCATTTACAACAAGATGAGATGGATTACCAAATGATAGGAATCGGCATGGATAGCCAGTTGACCAAACACTTACTGGATGCCCCTAGGAAAAAAATATATACAATACCCTTCATTTGGTACCTGGCGATTTTTTCATACACATTAACACCAAGTAACTTAATTGAGAGTGCTTTTGGTAATAACTGTATAGGTATTTTTCGCATCAACATTATGGATCATACTCTATGCTCCACCATCAAGATGAGTAGAAAATAAGAGAAAATTGCAAACTTCACTCAAATAAAAAATGGGGAGGAAAATGGTAGGAAAGGAGGGAATGTGAAACTATACAAGTGAAGAAAAGAGAAATAAAAGAAAGAAAGACAGAATATAAATTAGAACATACCAAAACATGAACTTAATATGTATTCAGAGGTTGTAGTTGTTTTGCAGTCTATGATACGTATAGAACTCAAATTTATTCAAAGGTTGCACTTGTTTTTTGGTCTATGATACGTATTTAACTCAAACTTTAATTTAAATATCACGTAAATCAGTAATATGTTCTACAAATTCAGTGCATGTGTGTTTTTAAGACTATTTTAAGAAATTATATATTTTAAAATGTTCAATAAATTTACCAAGTTATTGGCGATTTTTCCCCAATTTTTTGCCAAGTCCCAAAATTTTTGCGAGTCTGAGTTTTTCAACCATACCTAGAAGTATTGGTATTTGAAAGATGTCAAAGGTGAACGAAAATAAAACTAAATAATAAAGGGGGGTAGCTAAACCTAATATCATAATTCTAATAGACACAAGAGGCAAATAAAATAAAACCAAGAACATGATTTTAGGTGTAAACCTAAAGAGAAATTTTACAAGTAACCTAGCATCATGTCCTGGTTTTATTTTATTTGTATGTTTCCTCTATGGTATTGCAAGGTTATGCTTAGTCAACCCCTTCTATGATTTAATTTTATTTTTCATTTACCTCTGACATATTTTAAATACTAATACTTCTAGGTATAATATTAAAGTTGCTGAGTATCAAATCTCCAAGGTGTTTTATATTAGTGTTTTGTTTATGTTTTAATTTATGATTTTATCCTCATCATGATTTCTTCTATTTTTCTCTATTCTTCATTTCTATCATTTCTCATTCTCTCCTTTCCTACCACAAACCTCCCCACCTATTACTTGAGAAAAATCTGCAAAGCTATGTTTTCTTAACTCATCCTAATGAGGTATCATGAAGTATGATCCAAAATGTTGATGCAAAAATACCTACAAAGTTCTTACTCGAAAAGCTCTGGAAATATCATGTCTATTACCAAGTAAATTTAATTATGCTGCTGTAAATATATCTTTGATCTGTGTTATGCTGCAATCCTCATATGATCTTAAGAACACGAGATTAGACAGAAAGTATATTGTCATTGGGGACCTGACATCGCAGCATGAGAAACAATTGTCAGTGTACATTGGTGGCAGTTTTACGTGTCAAAGTGATTCAACCTTACAAAGTCAAACACAAAGCATCAAGGAGCAAATCAGACTGTCTGCAAGGTTGTGGATGACGAATCACCCAGTTGATAGTGATAACAACCAAATTTATATTTCAGAAAAACAAATAGATATGTTATCCACCTAAAATAAGGACAACACAAGGTCACAAGAAGAATCATTTAGAGGTAAGAAATGCATAGGAGAAAAAATGTTTTTTAGTATTGACTTGGAAAACTAAAAGATTAAGATTGTTTCAATTAATTGGAAAAGGGCCAAAATTAAAAAGTGCTTTAAAATAGAGAAAAAATGTTCTATTAATTTCATGCCAAATCAGGATTAAAATCAAATGATCAAGATTTTTTCAAGTAATTGGGAAAATTTTGAGAAACTAAAAAATGCCGAAAAATAGAAGAAAAACAATGTTATTTTATTAATTTCAAGCCAATCAGGATGAAATCATTATTTTGCAGATAAAGTTGGGATTTGATCACAACTTAATTGTAAGCTTATACTCTTGCTTAGTGCCTCAGAATTCATGCTTGAATACAGGTAAAAAACGGTGATCTGATTCAGATCAGATCACCAAACCAGTAGAGTGCCTATTATTCACAAGCTATTGCAATCTTTTGCTGAGTTTTGCTACACTGGTTAGAAGAGACCTCAAATGCCACAAAGGATATGGGGCCTTTATTTTAATAAAAAGGTAAAGCATACTGCCTAGAAAGTAAAATTTGCAGTGGTAAGTACACAGCTGCTGTCAGGACTGTCGTTGAGGTTATAACAAGAACAACAATGTGAATAATACTGGGAATACTACTAAGTAAGTAATATGATGTAGAAGCTACATTTTAGCAAATCAGAACGTGATTCACTGTTTCAAAAAGACAAAACATGACCCATTTGCAGATAGAAACATAGGCAGCAGTCAATTGGAACAGTTCTTGGAGAGAACACAATTCTTTGGTAGTCAGAATGAGATGTAGGATCTGCTAAGCCACTACAAGATCCTCTAGCAGGCTCCTTTCTAGATCATTGAACATGCTCAGAAATGGGTGAGTCGGGCTGTAAGTGATGGTTCTGGATGGTGATATGTTCAGCAGCTTGATTGATCATGTTAAGCATGAATATGTAGTAATTCCATTCCTAACTGGATCCCAGGAAAGGGCATCTTCCACTACTGTGATATGGTGTTGCTAGAACTAGTTGCAAGCAACAAGTAACTCATTGCTGGCCACAAGGTGTAATATACAGTTTAAAAAACAGGGGCACTGACCCAAACCTCCATACATTTGATATCATTGATCAAGAAAACAATTATGAGATTTTGGAGCTCATTGGGACAGTTTCCTAATGCATGTCAATTTTCCACAATAGAAAATCAATGCAAGTTCCGCAATTGTAGGAACTTGAAGTGTCTTAGTAATTGCAGGATTTCAAGGTCCATTGAGACTTCATCCTTATGTTTGTCAACTCTCCGCAGTTAAAAAGTGGATGTTTGAATTCTGCAACTGCAGGATTTTGATGGCTTTTATCACTGCAGGATTTTGGAAGTGTTAAGACTTTGTCCTCATAAGGGATAAATCCCCACAATCAAAATATGGGCACGAAATCTCCACACTTGTTTGGAATGCAATGTTTTGATATGAAAGGATACTGCAAATCAATCACATTGTGACTTCAAATGATGGCATCCTATCCTTGGATCATATTGAACCCCTACCAAGTTTGCAAAATATTTTGAAGACAAACACCCTCTCCTAAGAGCCAAGACCAAGAACGAAAGAACCCAAACCAAAAACCAGAAACAACCCAAATCGAAAAGCAAAAGGAAACAAGGAGGGTCCCTACTTCCAATGATGTGCGCATACAAGGCACAACAAGTTGCCAAATAGTGGATCTTCCAAGACTCTTCCATGTGCCTTTAGGAAGTACATTTATACCCAAGCCTCCATCAATGATTGTGTTTGTTAGAATTTTCCCAAGGATTTCCATGTGGACAACAGCAAGTTTTTTTGTCATGTTTCCCGTCAACAGTACGAAATCAATTACTTGCTCACCATGAAGTGCAGGCTCCACTATTGTGTCTTAAGTTTTACCTCGGCTCACCCATTTTTCTTGGTTACTCAATGTTGCACACAACAATTGTAATCTTAAATTGAGCATACTTTGTATTATTGTAAAAGATCAGCCATCTTAATAGGTATAGTTGTCTATAAGACCTGTATGATGTTTGAACAAATTGGATTCTTGTGGCAATACTTGCATTATCATTGGAATACCTTTCTTCCTTTGCCATAGCTAGTTCAACTTCTACATTTGTGTCTCTTAGTCATTGTTTCTCTGTGCATGGGTTTGGATATAACACTTTTTTAGTTTGCACTCTAGTGATTGTTAAGACTTCAGTATTTTGCCCTTCTATAGCAAACATGTTAATAGTTGCCTTTTCTTTAGGGCAATCGGCATCTTCATGGTCTTCTAATCCACAGCATTTGCCTCTTAGTCATTCTTTCTCTGTGCATGGGTCTGGATATAATACTTTTTTAGTTTGCACTCCAGTGATTGCTAAGACTTCAGAATTTTGCCATTCTATAGAAAACATGCTAATAGTCACCTTCTGTTTAGGGCAATCAGTATCTTCATGGTCTCCTAATCCACGCCATTTGTAGAGAATCTCAATCTTGTTTTGGTTACCTTAACAATCTCAACAAAAATGTCCCCACTCATTGCATTGTATGCGACTCTACACTATATAATTGGACGCCCTTTGCAGTCATATTGTATTTTGCGTTCGTTTCCATTGTTATTGTTGTTGAATCTGTTACTATTAGATCCTCTATTCCAATATCCACGCAAGAACTGATTAGTGTTGTGTGGTTTTGATGGTGTACATGGTTGGGTGATTGTTCTCTCTATGTGAAGAGTACTTGTGCACTCTTGGATTTCAAATTGTATGGGTGCTCTTTAACAGAGTGTCTCGTAAACTGATAAATGTCACAAAATAAATTCTTTGGGCAATTGGTTTTAGCATGTCCTTCACACTTACACTTTGGACACCAAAATTCTTTGCTCTCTTAATTGCTCTCTTTTTTTTCCTTCAACTCTTTCATTTGCCCAATTATATTCTTTACATATAGAAAGATGGAGGCACTACTTTCGTTTTCTTTGTTAAAAGGGGACATGGTCTTTGATGAAAAATCATTTCTTAAGGTCAATTCTTTGTCTTTGGTTGTAAGCCCTTGCATTCTTATGCTCACCCTACTTTGTATTATAGATCTCTGCTAAATCTCACTGTCATCTCTCAATAATTTGAATTTCTCCTTAAAGGCTTTCATTATCCTTCCAAAGTACTTTTGGAGGCTTAATCGACTTTACCAGTAAATGGTTGCTCTTAACGTTGTTATAAATGGTCATAGCCAATAGGCTCTATCGTCCTAGCCATTCATTGTCCAAGTTGTTTCGCAAGTCCTAGTATGCCATGCGGGCTCCTCCAACCCATTGCCTATAAATTTAGCTGATTTCTACCTTTCAATGCTCAGACTTGATGGGAAGTCACCATCTTTCTTCGATGCAACATCGCTGCTTTGAACTAACTTATCAAGAGGGTTTCATTTACACACTCTAGTGCTTCACTAGCACTCTCAACCAATCTTCAACTCCTACCTACATGTTCCATATAGAGTTGCCTTCAACTTTGTATTTTTTTGGCCAAAGTTTTTTAGGTTCACATCCTTCCACTACCTTTTCTTCAATCAACAATCATTCACCACTTTTGATTTTATTCTCATTTTCAAAGTCATTAGAGTCGGCTTGATCAGATAGATCGGTCCATGCTTCATTAGGTAAGGGTAGATCTCTTGCTAGCACTTGCCACTACTTACTCGTATGGTTTCTTGTGGAAGAATTGTTTTTATTTTCTAGGTTGTGGTTCAAATTTTGGCTTGCACTCTAACTTTGGCTTATATTCCAACCTTGACTTTGTTCTTGGGAATGACTCTGCAATCTCCCCTTTTGAGACATTTATAATTTTTGCCCTAAAACAGTAATTCCAACTTAGAATGATAACTTCATTATATCGTAAATAAAAATTTATCTAAAATGATGAAAAATTTTTATGATATCCAACTTAATAATTCTATGAATAATTCTGAAAAGAGAACTTGTCTTGGTTTTCTGCTATGTCCCTCACTCAGTAATGGCAAGATTAAGGGTTTCGATCCTTAACTTGATTGATTGCTTTATTGAATGCAGATTGTATATATATAGAGCAGAGTTGATCTTCTTAATGGATTGATGCATTACCAATCTGCTGATTACTGATTACAGATCTGCATATTTCATCTGCTCTCTTGTTATCCCTTCTTGAATGTCAATCTTCAATATATATCTCTCCCTTGGAATGGAAGAGTCCTGTTCTTCCTATAGTCATGTCCCCTCCTCCTAAAAGTTGGCATCTCTTTTATGGTGATTGTTGCCATTGGTTGACTATCACTAAACCAATGATTGTTAATGAAATTCATTCCCTACATCTGTGCCTCTTTACCTATAACCTGTGGCTACTTGGGTGTAACCGCACCTTCATTAATTATTGCATACCATAATAAAACACTCCTATATGTTATTGCTGCATAGGAACTTATGTGTATGCATGGATGCAGAATTACTAGCTCAATACATCAGATTCTTGGAACAGAAATCTCAGAAAATCGCGGAGTCTTATAAATAAGACACTTTTCTGATCAATAACGTTTTTCTTAAGTTCTTCATGGCAAGGGCATGAAAGTCTGCCCTTCCGGAGATTGCTTGCCCTCAAGCAATTTCAAATTTGGATGATCGAAGATTTCAACGCCTTCCTAAGTGGTGTCTTCTCTATGTAGGCCCTTCCACTTAACCAAGGACTCGGAAATGGACTTATTCCTCAACCTCTTCTCTCGCACATCAAGAACAGTTTCAGGTTCCAAAATTAACTTGCCCTCATCATCAAGTGGGATTAGTTCCAAACATGGGGTACCATGTTGTCCTGGCGCACTTTTTTAGTCAGGATACATGAATGATGAAAGATAATGCAGATCCTGTTGTTTGCAGGTAATTCCAATTTGTAGGCTACCTCACTTGTCCTTCTCAAAATCTTGTCTAGTCCATAGAACCGGGTTTTCAGTTTCTCGACTCCACTGACCTTGATTGAAGACTACTTGTATGGTTGTAATCGTAGGAAAACCAAATCCCCAACTTCAAATGTCCTTTCGGTGTTGTTCTAGTCGGCATAAATCTTTTGTTGGTTCTATGCGTGTTGTAGATTATCCTTGAGTGTGTTCATAATATCCAAGTTTTGCTGCACAAAGTTCTTGGCCCTTGGTACACGACTTTCTTGGAGGATCCGACTTCCAAGTGTGGCCGCCTCATATCCATACAAGGCCTTAAAGGGGCTCATTCCTATCGACATATGATTGGTGTTATGACAATACTCCCCAAGATGTAACCACTTGATCCATGCATTTTGTTGTTCTATTGATCTTTAGAAATCAATCGTCAATAGTTCCATTTCCCCTAATCAATCATTGTAGAGTTTGAAGAGAAATCCACAAAGGATGCCCAAACACTTGTTCAGCCCAATCAAGCCCAAGAGCACACAGCATTCAACTAAGACAACTTGCCCATTGGCCCACAAGTGGCAAAAATATCCATTGACATCATTACATCACTTGGGATAGCCTACTTAATTCGAGGAAACCCGGGTCATTGAAGAAAACTGTTTGGTCCAATTAAGCTCAAGAGCATGTAGGTTCCAACTAAGATAACTCACCTCTTGGCCCACAAGAGGCAGGAATATTCACTAATACAAATCCATATTTGGAGATGGCTTTCTTAATTCGAGGGACAAGTTATTGAGGAAGATTGTTCAGCCAAATTAAGCCCAAGAGCGTGGAGCATCCAACTAAGACAACTAGCCCCTTGGCCCATAAGTGTCAGGAATATCCACTAATCCAATTCCACCACTTGGGGTGGCCTTCTTAATTTGAGTGTACTAGAGATACTGAGGAAGATTATTCAGCCCAATTGAACCCAAGAGCACGCAACATCCAACTAAGAGAACTCACCCCTTGGCCCACAAGTGGCAAGAATATCTACTAATATAATTCCATCACTTGGGGTGGCCTACTTAATTCAAGGGAACTCGAGTTATTGAGGAAGATTGTTCAGCCCAAGTAAGCCCAAGATCACGTAGAATCCAACTAAGACAACTCACCCCTTAGCCCACAAGTGGCAAGAATGTCCACTAATACAATTTCATCACTTAGTTTGCATGACATCCTTCTGGATGTAGTCCCGACATTATGTTGTGGTGGTGCCTTAGTGCAATTGGACAAGATCACTTGTGATGCCTTGTTTTGGCTCCGGATGCTTCTTGTTGCATTTGTGATTGGTTGAGCTCACCTTATGCTTTAATGGATATATGTTTATATTTTAAGATCACGTTGGATCCATGATGTATTGGTGCCTTCTTGATGATCTGGATTATGTTGTTGCATTGGCAAGTCCTTATGTTCTTATGCCTAGCTATGAGACCATTGTGTTGTGGCTTACTACATACCTGATTTGGGATGCTAGACCTCCTGAGGCTATTTTGTGAGTTATGTGGACACATTGTGTTCTTCCTGATTTGGTTCTAAGCTTGATTATTTTATGTGATTCAATGATTGTTCTTATTACAATAATAGTTAGTTTCTATTATTTTCTGTTATTATTTAATGGTTAATCTATTAGTAATGTATTGTAAATATTAGAATGTTTCTAATATTTAGTTAGTTGTCACTAAGAATAGTAAGTTTCTATTCTTCACGATCGTTTCCTAAGGAGACATCGTCTGTTCATTTGTATATATTGATCTATTGATCTCTGTTAATATAAGCAAGTATTTTGCCCATTACTTTGTAATATGGTATCAAAGCAAATTCCTATCCTCTTCAAAAAAAAATTGTTTCTTTTTTGAAATTATTAGTTCAAGATTTTCGAAGCTTTTTTTGCCCCGAGTGTGTTCAAAAATTTGTTTGCAGGAATTTGTTTTTTTTTTCTGCAACAAGTTCTGGTTCGTCCATAGCTGCTAGGGTTTCTGCATTTTTTACTAGGGTTTTGACCCTTCAGTTCAAGTCGGAATTTTTTTTTGACTGGAGATTCCTTGTGGGTTTTTTGAGATCTCAACTGGGTCATCGTCAGAATTTTTTGGGTACCTCCAATTCCGTATTGTCAGAATATTATTCTGATTTCAGATTCCTTCTAGGTTTTTTGAGATCTATCCTGGGTCTTCGTCGGATTTTTCTAGGTCAACCAGATTTTTTATGGGTCTTCGTCGGATTTTTCTACAACAAATCTCTATTCATGGCTGCCAATTAACATTTTTTTGCAGCCAAGGCCGTTTTTGCTCGAAACCCTATCTTTTGAACTCGGAATTTTTTTCTAATTTCAAATTCTTGGTGGGTTTTTTGAGATCTCTAATGTGTTGTCGTCATATTTTTTTGGGTGCCTTGATTTTTGTGCCTCAATTTTTGAGCCAGCGAATTCAAATTCCGACAACATATTCTTTTTGGGTTGTTCGAGCTCTCTTCTAGGTGCTTCTCCGTATTTTCTGGGTCTTCCAATTTTTTGCTTCGAAGTTCGTGTCATCTCAGATATTCATGTTTTTTGGAAAACGTGCAATGGCATCACTAACAAACATATTGCTCGAGGGAAATCAATCTGGTTCGCAGCCCAAAGCAAACATAGAGCACACTAAGCAGACAGAATCTGCCTTTTACGCCGTCATGGCTAAAAGACCTGCAGATCATGTGAAGTCGTCTGCCTGGTACATTGATTTAGGTGCCTCTTGTCATTTCACCCCCCACAGAGACTAGTTCACTGACTACCAGCCTTTCTCAAATTCAGTTATTTTTGGTGGAGGGGAAGAGTACACTGTTGTCGGCAAAGGCAACATTCAGATTCAGTCTGCTGGGAGGAATATCATTTTCCTTGATGTGTACTATGTTCTAGGGATGGAACTCAATCTACTCTCACACAGTCAGATGCTGCGACATTCTCCATAGTTGGATATCACCTTCAGTTCACATCAGTGCACCATCATTGATAGGGATATACTCAGTTTGTTGTTGCACTTGGCCTTGAGGATCATGGTCTTTTTAGACTTGTTGATTCTGGTGATTCTCAGGACCTAGCTATGGCTGCTCGGCGATCTTCTGTCAGCTCACTTTGGCATCAACGATATGGGCACTTAAATGTGCATTATCTCTCTCATCTTGGTCGGGAACAGCTTGTTCTTGGATTGCCAGAGATTCAGACTTAGCTTGGAGTTTGTGATGCATGTCAGGCTGGGAAGGAACATCGCACACCTTTTTCTATTGGTGATTCATGGCACGCTTCTCAGGTACTTTAGTTTGTTCATGCCGATATCTGCGGCCCTATGGCTACTCCCTCTATTCTTGGGTCTAGATATTTTCTGTTGTTTGTTGTTGATTTCGGTAGAAAAATGTGGGTATATTTTCTTAAAAAGAAATCAGATGTGTTTCCTATATTTCAGAAGCTTAAACCTCTAGTTGAAAAAGAGTCTGGGAAATCTATTATTGCTCTTAGGACAGATAATGGGGGGGAATTTTGTTCTACTGAATTCTCTAGCTTCTGTGATATTCATGGCATCAAGTGCCAGTTAACCACACCCCACACACCACAACAGAACAGTGTAGTTGAACGTTGGAACAGAACAATCACCGAGATGGCTCGATCCATGCTAGAACACAAACATGTTCCGAAGAAGTTCTGGGCAGAAGCAATTAACACTGCAGTTTACCTTTTGAACCAGTCACCCACTGTGGCGGTCAAAGGTAAGACTCCGGAAGAGGCCTGGTCAGGTCGCAAGCCCAAAATCAGTCACCTAAAGGTTTTTGGCTCTCTTGCCCTTGTTTGGATCCTTGATGCATCACGCACCAAGTTGGATGCCAAGAGTCAGAAACTCATGCTTGTTGGATACAGTAGTCTTCACAAAGCCTACCACTTGATCGACACTGAGACTTCTCATCTCTTGTACAGTCGTGATGTAGTCTTTGATGAGCAGCAAGGACCATTCATGCCTGTTGCTCCTGTTCTTGATCCAGTCGATCAACCTATGAAGGCTCATGATTTGGGAATTAGACTTCCATTACATCCACCTAATGGGAGGGCTCTAGTAGCTCCAGTTATACCGATAATTCCTGTCCAGACACCTCCGGTCTCTCCTGCGGGATCACCTAGATATGCAGATGCTTTACCTAAGTTTGATCTGTATTCTTCTGATGAGGAACCTAATCATAGAGCATCTCTTGATGCGAATGTTGGTCCTTCTCTCCAGCCTAAGTGGTGGGCCAAGACACTTGTTGATCTTCGAGATGATGAGCTCATCGATGGGAGGACAGCTCAGAAGAAGAGCAAACCTACAGAGAGTTAATTTTTCTCTCATGGCAAACATTCACAGTGTGTTTGAACCTCAAACATACTCAGAGGCTAAAGGAATTCCAAAGTGGGAACAGGCCATGACATCTGAACACCAGAGCCTGCTGAAGCATAACACCTGGGTCCTTTCTGATATTCCATTAGGGAAGAAACCCATTGGCTGCAAATGGGTCTATAAAATCAAATACAAGTTTGATGGTACTTCGGATAAGTACAAGGCTCGTTTAGTTGCGAAGGGTTTTTCTCAGCCTCAGGGCATTGATTATGAGGAGACCTTGCTCCTACAGCAAAGATGAGCACTATCAGATTAGTCCTGGCCATGGCAGCATAGTTTGGCTGGAAGGTCCATCAGATGGACGTCAAGAGTGCTTTCTTGAATGGTGACCTACAAGAAGAGGTCTACATGACGCAGCCTCCTGGTTTCAAGGTTGCTGGTAAAGAACACCAAGTTCTCAGACTGCTGAAAGCTCTCTGTGGTTTGAAGAAGACCCCCAGAGCATGGTAGATGAAAATTGATAAGTACCTTAGTGATCAAGGCTTCCAGAGGAGTTCATCAAACTCAAATTTGTACATCAAGACTATTGACAGTGACATCATCCTTCCGGTTATTTAAGTGCATGATCTGATCATCACTGGCAGTTCGACATCTTTGATTCAAGGAATCAAACAGAATTTATGCCAGTCTTTTGATATGACTAACCTTGGGCTCATGCATTATTGCCTAGGTGTTGAAGTTTGCCAACAGTCTACTGGTATATTCATTTCTCAGTCCAAATATGTCAGAGCTTTGTTGGACAAATTTCGTATGCAAGATTGCAAACCTGCATCTACACCCATGGAGAAAGGTCTGAAGTTATCAGCAAAGTCTGATTCTCCTCCCGTTGATGATACTTCATACAGGGAACTAGTGGGCAGCCTCATCTACCTCTCTACTACTAGACCTGATATCAGCTTCGCAGTCAGGTACATCTCACGCTTTATGACAGCTCCCAAGGTTGATCATTGGATGGCAGCCAAGTGTGTGCTTCGTTATGTGAAGGTCACTACTGATTATGGACTCCTTTACTCTCGGAGTTCTAATCCTAGACTCAGCGGTTTCACATATTCAAATTGGGCAGGTTCTGTTGATAAAAAGTCAACTTCTGGATATGTGTTCAGTTTGGGATCCGGTGCCATCACATGGACCAGTAAGAAGCAGCAGGCAGTTTCTCTCTCCTCCACAAAGGCCGAATACAGAGGAACAATCAAGGCAGGTTGTGAAGCTGTTTGGCTTCATCGGATGCTTGGGGATATGCAGATGTCACCAGCAGGCCCAACAACTCTGTTTGTTGATAACGAAGGCGTTATCAAGTTAGCCCGCAATCTAGTCTTCCATGAAAGAACCAAGCATGTAGATGTTCATTGTCACTACATTCGACAGTTGGTTGAAGACGGGACTATACAATTGCAGTACATTCCTACAAAGGATCAGACTGCAAACATTCTCACCAAGCCTCTTGGTCCAGAGAAGTTTGTCAAATTCAGAGGACAGCTTGGTGTAGTGGATAGATCAACCATTAAGGGAGGGTATTACGGTAATAGATAGTTTCTATTATTGTCTATTATTATTTAATGGTTAATCTATTAGTAATGTATTGTAAATATTAGAATGTTTCTAATATTTAGTTAGTTGTCACTAAGAATAGAAAGTTTATATTCTTCACGATTATTTCCTAAGGAAACATCGTTTGTTCATTTGTATATATTGATCTATTGATCTCTGTTAATATAAGCAAGTATTTTGCCAATTACTTTGTAATAGTTCTCATGTTATGATTCTATGCTAGCATTGTGAGATGCACCTGGTTCAGTTCATTCTTGCATTCATTTCCAAGATTATTGCTGAGGTTATGATGGTATCTAGTTTATAATGATGTAACAGCCATTGGCACATACATCAATGAAACTGTCAAATCACATCATAAGCCATATAATTTACAATGTCTCACATTATATATGTCCACTCAATATATAATGTCTATCGTGTTTAGATGTTATCTGGAGTGGGGATCATTATATATGTTCTCGTGATGTTATCTCTAATTTTCAGTGGCATTATGATTTATCATGTTGATGGATATGTATTTGGAGTTTTTACTGTTATATGCTCATTGTCATAAAATGATTATTTAATGTTTTAAATGCAATATTTAATTATGTTGTACACTGAGGATTAAATATGGAATGACCAGTGTTGTAACATTCTATACATACGAATGATTATGCCACTAGAGTGTCCCTTTCCATTAGGCACAATTTGATTATTATATGCATGTGCTTCAGCTATATAACTGTGAGCAACTACACTTGATGTGTGCATGTTTTAGTAAACAGGAACCAGAAATCATCTCTGCCTGAGCTACAAGTTTGAGCGTGTCTTATCCCCAGCAGTGGTTACATGAGATAGTCACAATGGTCAGTATGCATACTGAGCCAATATTGTTCCTGGACGAAACGATTTACCCTATTTGCATTATTACTTTTTGGCCGTCGTGTAGGCAAGAGCCTAGATTTCATGCATTATGTTTCGACCAATATCTGTCTGTGCATTTAGGCAATCTATAGTGGTCTCAGTTTTGTTATGTATTAATATATGTTGACTGATAGTATTTAATAAGGGATTATTTAAATCGCCCACAAACTATGCCTTGGGTGTTGTCTTTTTGTTTTAGTCGATCCATTTATCCTACAAGCTTTTGGGAATTTCATTTGAGTTTTAAGTGATTTATTTTATTGGAATTATTTAAATAAGGATTATTCCCTTTTTCAAAAGGCTTTATAATTTAGAAGTGGAGTCTTTTTCTCACTTCTCACTTTTGGATTTTTGAGAATTTGCTCCATCCCCTTTGGAGAAATTCATTGTTTTGCTCATTGGGAGTATCCGAGTGTCCGATCCTTGTAGGCAGCCGCTCGTTTGAGCCGAGGCGAGATTGCTACAGTTTGTTGAGAGTTTCGTCTACGTGCATCAACTATGTTTATTTCCTCTCCATTTCAGGTTTTCGCCAATTTTTGAGGTAGGGCTTCCCTTTTTAATTCGTTTCTCCATTTTCTCAATTGTTTATTGTTTGCAATCATGTAGCAAGATATTTATCTGTCTTCCTCGCATTTTCTATTGAATTTGATGCCCGATTGGGCTTGTAGGAGATTGAGTTTTTGAAATGGAAATTATCACCATTAGGCTGTCCATTTTCTCCCATGATGTCATAGCTCAAAGCTTATTGCATTTTTAGGCTAAAAGGATCATAAGAACCAATGGGTTTTAGTTTTATCGTGAGAATCTAAGTTTCATTTTTGGGTGTTTTTGTGTGCCTCGATTTGTGTGATCTCCCATTGGGATTATCGCCATATTGGTATGTTTTGTTTTATTGGCCTTGGTTGTATCTCGTGATTTTGATGGGATCGTGTGGTCGGAATGAATAGAGGACATTCCAAATATTTATTAGCATGATCCAAACCTTGGGATTTAAACTAATTTTTTGGTTAGTGCGCCCAGCCAGTTATTGTCAGAAATAGTTTTATCATGTTTAGATGTTATCTGGATTGGGGATCATTATATATGTTATCACGATGTTATCTCTGATTTTCAATGGTATTGTGCTTTATCATGTTGATGGATATGTATTTGGAGTTTTCACTGTTATATGCTCATATTGTTGTAAAATGATTATTTAATGTTTTAAATGCAATGTTTAATTATATTCTACACTAAGGATTAAATATTGAATGACCAATTTCGTAACATTTTAATACATACAAATGATTATGCCACTAGAGTGTCCCTTTCCATTAGGCACACTTTGATTATTTTATGCATGTGCTTCGGCTATATATTACTACACTTGATGTGTGCATGTTTTAGTGAACAGGTACCAGACATCGTCTCCGCCTGGTACCAGACATCGTCTCCGCCTGAGCTACAGGTTTGAGAGTGTCTTATCCCTGGCTATGGTTACAAGAGATAGTCACGTTGGCCATTTTGCATACTGAGCCAATATCGTTCCTGGACAATACGATGTACCCAATTTGAATTATTACCTTTCAGCCGCCTTATAGGCAAGAGCCTAGATTTTATGCATTATGTTTCGACCATTATTTGTTTGTGCATTTAGGCGATCTGTAGTGGTCTTAGTTATATTATATATTAATATATGTTGACTAATATTATTTAATAAAGGATTATTTAAATCACCCGCAAATTGTGCCATGGGCATAGTCCTGTTGGAGTTGATTTATTTATCCTATTGGCTTTTGGGAATTTCATTTGAGTTTTAAGTGATTTATTTTATTGAAATTATTTAATTGGGGATAATTACCTCTTTCAAAAAGGCTTTATAATTTAGAAGTGGAGTCTTTTTCTCACTACTTTTGGATTTTTGAGAATTTGCTCCATCCCATTTGGAGAAATTCACTGTTTTGCTCATTGGGAATTATCCGGGCGTCTGATCCTTATAGGTAGCCACTCATTGGAAATGAGGTGGGATTGCTACGGTTTGCTAAGAGTTTTGTCTACGTGCACCGAGTATTGTTTATTTTCTCTCCAATTCAGGGTTTTGCCAATTCTTGAGGTAGGGCTTCCCGTTTTAATTCATTTCTACATTTTCTTAGTTATTTATTGTTTGCAATCATGTAGCAAGATGTTTATCTATGTTTTCTTCGCATTTTCTATTGAATTTGATACCTGATTGGGCTTGTAAAAGATTGAGTTTTCGAAAATGGAAAATTATTGTCGTTAGGTTGTCTTTCTCCCACAATGTCATAACTGAAAATTTATTGCATTTTTGGGCTAGTGCGATGATAAGAACCAATAGGTTTTGTTTTTATTGCGAGATTCTGAGTTTCATTTTTGGGCTTTTTTAGCGCCTCGATTTGCGTGATCTCCCATTGGAATTGTTGCCATAAAGGCTTGTTTTGTTTTATTGGCCTTGGTTGTATCTTGTGATTGTGATGGGATCGTGTAGTCAGAATGAATAGAGGTCATTTCGGATACTTATTACCGTGATCCAAACCTTGGGTTTTAATCTAATTTTCTAGTTGGTGTGTTTAGCCGGTTATTGTCGGAAATAGTTACCCTTTGTGGTTATTTTGCCCTTTTTGAGCTTCTTGCTTGTTTGTTGGATGTGAGACACATCTTGGATCATATAGGGATGTTAGTATCTTGTGTGCGTTATGATGTCGAATTGTCTCGGAATCTGTGCTCTTGAGGATGAGACCAATAGAGCGTGTTTGTGCACTGTCTTATTGCTTTGGATTCTGGGCCTTTGTTTATGCTTGCTTGGGTTTGCCTTGGAATTATTTATGTGCGTGTTTGAGACCGCACACTTGAGCGTACTTGAGCTATGCCTACATGACGGAATCTTGAGAGACTCGTACTCTTGGGCCTTCGTTTTATTGTTGTTGTGTTTGTCCTTTTGTTATGGCACACTTCATGCTTGAGTTGAGCTCGCATTTGATTTATGGATGTATGGTATTTGAGACCTCGTCTGTAGCATAATAGAGTTATGCTCATTGATGGGATCTTGAGAAACCCCTGCTCTTGGTGGAAGGTCGATCGAGCTCACCTTACTTTCATATGGTTTTGTGACATGTGAGTCTTTTATTGCATTGGTTGCATTATGCCTCATTGTTGTCATGAGATGAGCTTGTTCGGTGTTTGAGTAGTGGAGTGGCTCTCCAAGGCAAGTTAGGACACAAAGGGGTCACCAGGGTAACCCTTGGGGAGATCTTAATAAAAAGTGATAATTAAATAAATTAATGAGATAAAACATATTTACAAGAGCTAACTACGAGAATGGATAAGAAAACCTGGTCATCCAAGGACATTGATCAAAGGCATGCCTTTGCCTGGTCGTCTGAGTGATCAAAGGCATAGTGTCTAGCCGTTAGAGGATGTTGATCGAAGATACAATATGCGGTTGTCTAAGGACATTGATCGAAGATACTTATTAGCTTGGTTCTTTGTGGACGTTGATCGAAAGCTAGAGTAGAGCTTCCCTAATGAGATGGACTACTCGAGTCCATAAGGGTCACTTTGTACCCTACGATGACACTCCCACTCTTTAGTCTCTACGTCAAATGTCTGTTTAGGTTGGAGTAGTGACCTGGTATATCAGTGACTAGGTACTGCATGTTGAGTGTTCTCCATGTTGATTATGATTATCTGATTGGTGTGAGTGTATGCCTACATTCCCTTGTATGCTTGACTCCTTGTTTGGGTCATGTGACTATCTCCGCGAGCACGGTGGGGTGGGCCTGAGGGATCCACATGGTTGGGTGGGGTAACTAACCACTGTTCGGGACCAGCATATAGGTGGTGGACTTGATCAAGAGACTCAGTGTGATGTGGATCACACCTTCTTCCCTTTCTCTCTCTTTTACTCCTTTATATGCTCATGTTATGCCTTCATTTTTTGTACTTCATTTATCTTTTGTATAGCTATGCAGTCGTGTAATTGACCTTGATTTAGTGTATCTGGTACTCCCTGGTGTAGAGCTCGCATTTATTAGGCCATACATTGGTGTCTACACGAGAAATTTTGTAAATTTGACCTTTTTGGGCAGCGTTGCACATCCATCTACTGCCCCTGCACATATGTTTGTAGGTCTTGCGCATATGTGTGATTCTCGTGCGCATTCATTAATTTTTGTTGCACATTTGTTCTGGTAAAGTGCGCATATGTGTCTGTGGTTCTGCGCATTGGTGGCAGTTTGTACTTCCCGTGGATTTATGCAATAATGGATCTTAGATTTAGTTTCCATGCATTCTCGGGAGTATTTTCATGTATTCATATTCCATTTTCTGTTATGGTTTGATATAGTTAAACTCATTTTTCAATTTGGTTTTAAAATGAACCTTGTATTGTTTGAGTTGAGGATGGACTTAGTTGCCTCGATATCAACCGTGGACGATTGCCCAATCTCATCCCGTGGGATTCGTGGGTGTTGTCTGGGCTCTCACGAGGTGTCTCAAGGAGTTTGATCATTCTATGTTAGTGTTAGGGGTTGTCATGGAACCCTTACATGCGATTGTAAGTCTTTCGCTTGTGCATGATTGTTTAGTGATCATTGTTTTTTTATCTCAATTGCTTATGCAATGGAAGTGATGATTATGCACTATTGCAGTTAATGCTTATGTAATTGCAAAAAAAAAACTTAATGTATATTTAACCCCACGTTCTGAAGGTTCCTTGGCATGGCATTACATCTAATATCAAAGCCCATGTTCATACGTTGGGATCTCTAGTTATATGTTGCCCATTAAGTTGATGTTATTAGCACAAGTTCGCATGTGTGTTGTATCATGAGCTAGTGGTAGCTTGTTGCTTGGGTGCCTAGGTGTGGCATTTCTAAGAGATTCGGGAGGAACCTACCCAAGTAGCATGTGATGGAGGAAGAGTACCTCCTAGATCTTTGCAACCGTCAAGGATGGATGATACCCCTACGTGAGAGCCTCTTGAGAAAAATTCTAGACCAATTGTTTGGTGCATTGCTCCCAGTTTGCGAGTGTTTGAGACCCTTGTGTGGTTTGAGCATGTGGATGCCTTGGCAACAAGGGTAGTATTGCCCTTTGTTATAGAATGATAGCTTGAATGTATATGTTGACTCTTGGTTGCTTCAAATGCTTAGTAGCCCTTAAGTGGCTCGTTTGCTTGTGTGACCCTACTTGATCAGGGTGACTAATTGGTGTCTATGCACGGCCTTGAGTGCTTATTGATTGACTCCCTATGGAGTGTGGTGCACTTCATTTTGTGATTATCGCATTGATGTGAAAGTAAATGAATTGATTTATGCTTATCATATATTGGCATTTTAGTAATTGCATTGGAAAAGCATTCCACTTTGAGAAGTGACAATTTTGCATCATTGTTTTTATGAAAGGAAAATATTCATGGGTAAAGAGGAGAAAAACTATCATATTGTAGATCGTTTGGGCCAATGACTTATGTCTCCAAATTGCATGGTTGCCTTGATCTCTTGAGAAATTATTTATTTAATGCTATGAAACATCGTATAGAAATTGTTTCATTCAATGGTATCATGTATACCTAGCATTTTGTTCCTTGTAGCATTGTATCGACCTTGCATTGAGTGCAATGAGGCCGTAGTGGCTGCAACGATTAATCATCACTTGTGTGATATTGAGATTGTGGTCATAACCTTGTGAGACACGTGGTGTTTTGTTGTTCAGCCAATTTTGGAGTCTTGTGGTGCATGTTATGCATGTTCCTCATGTGAAAAGAGCCTATGGGGTTATGTGCTAATCATTCCTTGATTCATTAATGTGTAATCCCTCTTGTGTGAGCGTGTCAAGCAACACTATGAAAGATCACAGCGTCATGTGACAACCTTGTGTATGTATCACCTTGTGGTTGTAATTACCTTTGTGAATGTTGTGCTCCTGGTGAACTTGTGTTGTGCATTTAGTATATGTTTTGAGGATGTGCTTAGACCTCATCCTGATTAAAGCCCCACAGAGCAAAATTATTGTATTGTATGGAAAAAGGTAAAGGAATGTAAATTGAGAAAGAACATTGCTGCATCTATCAGTGTTTAAACGATGCATATGATTTGAATCATAGATGATTCATTGTTTTGTGTGTATTAGTATGTTGCCTAACGCTACTAGGATGTTGCATCCCTTGGTATCATGTTACGGTTACTCCCTCTGATGTGACTGATACTAGTCACAATGTTACATGAGTGTACTTCATGTTTGGTGATTTATTTTTCTTTCTTGGTGGATTACTCCACATGTTGTGCAGGCTAGCATTGATCTTTTTTTTTAATTTCTTATGCTTGGACTAGTCACCAAAACTGCTCAATCTATCTATTTGTGACATTCGTCATGCTTGATTTATTGTTGAAATTGCATGCATTTTTGGAATTTAATGTTGGACTCGGCAATTTCACCCATTTGGGTTTTCTCTTTTCAATCATATGGTGACTATTCTGAATATTGGGCATTGTTGGCCCTATTTTGTGATTAGTGTGATTCTATCATGTTCGACATGGACCTCTAATAGTATAAGGGAGAACATCGCAGAGAATGTACTATATTTGTGTTTGTTGTTTACTGTAAAGATGTTAATTAGAATGTCTTTGTATATTTGTATTATGAGTAATTCTTGGTATGCATATGAAAAGACGTGCAAGTTATCAATGATGTATATGCATGTTATCATTATTTTGATTCAAAGATGCACTGAATTGTAAATCTTCCTTTGTATGGATGTTAATAGATGCATTGTGCAATTGATTAGTAAATGTGTACCTTGTTTTATGAGATTAGAAATTGCATGATCTTTATGTAAAGTATTAAGAAATGAATACTTGATCTATGCAATTATGGATCTTAGATTTCGTTTCCCTGCATTCTCGGGAGTATTTTCATGTATTCATATTCCATTTTTTGTTATGGTTTTATATAGTTTAACTCACTTTTCAATTTGGTTTTAAAATGAACCTTGTATTGTCTGAGCTAAGGATGGTGTCATGAGCCATAATCAATGTATGTACAAATATATTATTTTCTAATGTGTATGTATAATTGATGCAAATGTCATCTTAAATAGGTTCCATATATATTAATCCATATACAATTGATATAATTGTTAGAAATAACAGTATAATGTATTATTAGACTAATTAAATAAATTAATCAATAATCTATATGTATTAAAATAATGACAATTATTTAATATTAAATTAATTATTAAAAGTGTCTCTTATATTATCTCCTATAATATTAAGTATATTAATAAATGAATAGAATTCCCTACATTAATAATTGAAATAGTTTCCTAATTAATAAATAATTAATATTAAAGTCTCCTACATTGTAAATAAGGGGGAAGTTATAATTTACAAATATCACCCATGAAGAATTATAATTAATATTAATACCACCAATAAAGAGTTTTATAATAATCAAATGCAAATTATTAATACTAATACTATAATTCGAACGACGTGACTAGTCATGTTTATATATATATTGAGTGGGCAAAGACATTATATCACGGGGGGAAAAGGAAGAAACATTAAGAAATAATATGGAAAACTTGGGAGAAAATAATATAGGAGAAAATGAAGGAGAAAAGATAGGAGAAAATAAAGGAGGAAATGTAGGAGGAACTCAAGGGAAGAAAATAAATATATATATTTGGATCAATAAAGACAAATAGTCATGGAATAAAAGATAAAATAATATTATAATATAAAATGGATATCTTCAAAAGACTAAGAAATATATATTATATCGAGGGAATACTAGATATAAGAAATGAACCAGAGAACCTTATATACTTCGATTAGTGATGAAATGATATGGAGGACATAGATTTATATACATAGATATTAATAATGATACAGTTATATATGTCGTATAATAAATATGTTTAAAGTATTATATACATATATATTGAATATGTTAATTATTAATAATCAAAATTTTATATATATTATTATTGATAATCAAAATTATATATATGATTTATATATGTTAATAAGAATGAAATTATATATCGGTTGTGTTATATATATTTATTTATATTTTCGTAATATAAATTATTAATATATACTTGGTCAGTTCCTTAATATCTCACTAATCCCTATTAAAGGGATAGGGAGTGTGTACGAAGAGGTGGGTAAATTGGTCACATGATGGAAAGATCCCGAGATAGGTAGAACCTTGAGGGAATCCACTTGTAGACTGTGCATGTGTCCTAGCACAATAAATCTACTATCTTTCTTAAGATCCGTGGTTAGGAGTGAAGTAAGGAATTAGAGCTTAAGCATATATTGTGAATTAGAGATTATTCTTAATATAATATAATTTATATGCATAATGACGTATGATAATTATTGGGAATTGGCATCCTCCTAGTATGAAAAATTACGAATTGTCATTCCCAAACATAAACCAAACCCTAATAAGGAATTTTAGAACAAATCAAGGGTCCAAAATGGGATCATTACAAGTGGTAAAATGAACCTTGTATTGTCTGAGTTGAGGATGGACTTAGTCTCCTCAATGGTTGACCATGGATGATTGTCCAGTCTCATCCCGTGGGATTCGTGGACATTGTCCGAGCTCTCACGAGGTGTCTTAAGAACGTGTTTGATCATTCTATGTAGGTGTTTGGGGTTGTCATGGAACCCTTGGAAGCGATTGTTAGTCTTTTGCTTGTGCACGATTGTTTGGTGATCATTGTTTTTTATCTCAATGCTTATACAATGTATGTGATGATTATGCACCGTTGTAGTTAACGCTTATGTAATTGGAAAAAAAACTTAATTAGTGCATATTTAACCCTACATTCTAAGGGTGCCTTGGTGGGGCATTACAATTGAGGAAGACCATTCAGCCTAATTAAGCCCAAGAGTGCACAACATCCAACTAAGCCAACTTGCCCTTTGGCCCGCAAGTGGCAAGAATATCCACTAATACAATTCCATCACTTGGGGTGGCCTGCTTAATTCAAGGGAGCTAGTCTACTGCCTCTTCCTAACTTATTTCCTTCTATTCTTGTATGAATTCTTGTGGGAATAAAGAATGGATAAAGTTATTTATTAATAAAAGAGACATAATGCATTTACAAAGTTTATTAACATCTTGGTAAAAGACATATAACATTATCCCTATTGCATACCAAATACTTGTTAATGCACTGGTCTATTGTTTCCCCTTATATCAATCTGATATGCTGCTTATACACAGATACATGTGTATGAGAATCCTCTCTTCTTCAATGCAAAGTCTTAAAGAGAAATATGGATTGATCCATCTTTTACTAATGTTTGGGTTCACTTGAGCCTAGATATTGTTTTAGACATGGACAGTAGGTTTGTGGAATTTATTTTGACTACACTGTGGGAGGTGGATACAAATTGAAGAGATTGACTCTCTTTTGTCCCTTTGGCTGGCAGGAACAATGCCCTGATACCATTTGTAATGTCCACTTTTGGGGCATTTATGATTTTTGCCCTAAAACAATAATTCCAACTTAGAATGATAACTACATTACATCATAAATTTAAAATATAAATATATCTCAACTAATGAAATTTCATTACAATATTCAACTAACAATTTTACAAAAAATACTGAAAAGAGAACTCATCTTGGTTTTCTGTTATGTTCCTCACTCACCAATGGCAAGATTTAGGGTTTCCATCCTTAACTTGATTGATAAACTGATTGACTTCTTTATGAGTGCAGATTGTATAAATATATATCATTTCTGATCTTCTTAATCGATTGATGAAGTACCAGTTTGCTGATTACTGATTGCAGATCTGCATATTTCATCTGCTCTCTTGTTATCCTTTCTTGAATGCTGATCTTCACTATATATATCTCCCTTGAAAATGAAGAGTCATGTTCTTCCTATAGTCATGTCCCCTCCTCCTAAAAAGTGGTGTCGCTTTTATGGTGATCATTGCCTCTGGTTGACTAAAACGCTGATTGTTAATGAAATTCATCCCCTACACCCGTGCCTCTTTACTAATAACCTGAGGCTACTTTGGTGTAATCACACCATCCTTAATAATGCATACCATAATAAAACACACTCCTGTATTATCGCTGCATAGGAACTTATGCATATGCATTGATGCAGAATTACTAGCTTAATACATTAGTTTCTTGGATCAGAAATCTCAGAAAAGCATTAAGTCTTTATAAATCAGACAGTTTTTTATCAATGATGATTTTCTTAGGTTCTTCAAGGCAGGGGCATGACAAGCTCCAACTTGAAAATCATATAATAGTATTTTCCTCAAGTGCTTCTCATAATTTTGTCCTTTCTCTTTGTTATAAGACCCTCAAGGATCATCTTATCTCTTGTTCTATCCTGCTTTTTGACAACTGCTTTTTGCTCAAGGGCATCAATTCTAGGAATCCAATGCCATTTTGTGTTCCTCTCTTCTTCTTCTCTTCAGCTTTTGTCCTCAAAGTGTTGCCTTATCTACTGTCTTTGAATTTCAAGGTCATGCTCCTCACAAAGGTCTTGAAGGACTATCCAGTGCCTTGCAAGCAATCGTGGCATGTGATTAAAAAGAATATGTACATCCACACTTACCCTAAGGTTATCATAGATGACCTCTTGTGGGATTTGCCTTGGCTCAACTTCTAATCATACATGCTCTTTAACTGAAATGTCCCACAATTTCACTAGGTCTTGGGTGAGTTCATTCTCCATTTCTTGGATCAATTCAACAAGTTCTCAAACCAGCTGTCCCATTATTTCATTATTGTAACCCAACTCCTTTAGGGGCAACAGTGCAAAATGTTTACTTGTGTTATAGCAATTAACTGCACACAGTAAACAGAGTTATTCGTGAAGAATTGACCTAGATAAGATCTTATTGAACGATATATGAATTGAGAGAGCAAACAAGTACATTTTATTCATCAGGGCGCTGCATACAAAATTTGGGATTAAGAACTCTTTTGCACAAAGCAAGTCCTTATCTAACTAAAAGGAAATATTTAAACTTGACGATAGTTGCTAAGGACTTTCTAATTGTCAGCAACTACCCAACTGAAAAGTATCAACAATTCTCATCAAATATACAATATAATAGAAGTAAGCTATCCTAGGTAGGACCAAATCAGTTGTGGATATATTTCTGTGGGGAAAAAGATCACATAAGTGAATAATTCAGATAGCTTGTCACAAAATCATCAAAAGAATGTAGTACCTCCTTCACACATAAAATCAAAATCAGTAGTGGAGGGCAGCAGTAGAAGTCAGAATGAAGAGAACAGTCAAATTCCACGAGCAACAAGTACTTCAGATGCAGTTCAGGTAGTCCCAAAGTTAAAGTCAGTTGCTATGAAGTGCACAATATCTCCTCATCATCAAGTAAGTATAGAACCTGAGATTGTATAGCATATTCAGGTTTTAACTTTCTTCTCCTCCTAGGAATCCCTCCATTCATTCCCTTTCACCCATATCTTTGGATGTTATCTCAACATCCAAACCCCAAACACCTTCCATCCCACCTTCTATTCCTTCTCCATCCTCCTTACAAGATCTTCCACGTCCTATTTTTCCCTGCATTACCTGAGGACGTGTTTCCACCCAAACACCAAAAGTTTCCAAGCCGTCCCTAGATGAGCTAAAATTTGGAAACCGTTTACGAAACACGGGGACAGTCAACCCAAGGATCAAAAACCTTTGACTGTCCCCAGTACAGCTTGGGATGGCCAAGTCGTCCTCGACTGTCCCGTGGATGGACGTGTTGGCATTACCGGTAAGGATGCAACCGGTAAATGGTAAAAGTGGTGTTGTCATTGATGTCATTAGCTAACATTGTCCAAGTAAGGAACATGTGACAATAGTAGTGAGTTGACAAGAGAAACTGTTTAGGAAACCGGTAACCGATGACACGGTGATGAGCAGAAATGCACTTATTGCTCTAAGAAGCGACCGGTGAAGTCAGTAACCGGTAGGAGCAGTAACCGGTATAGACAGAGAAAAGAAAAGTGACAGGTGAAGACAAAGACCTATACACTGCATTAGGAAGGGTGTAAACCGATCATCTCTGATCGGTGAGATATCATTGAGACCAGTGAACCGGTGAAAGTTACAGTTGACAAACACTTAAGAGACTCTTCTACTGAGATTTGTTGCACAAATCACGCAGGATTTTCTGTTACGAAGAAGATCAGTGAAAGGCACAGTTGAAGGATTTAATGCCGAGATTTATGGCATTAAATCATGGCACAATTTAGTGTAAGGGAAAGTATGCGACATGCATCTAATGTTTCCTTTACAACACAGAAACATGATTGCATGGCGGATGTCTTGTTGAGAAAAAGCTTGTGTCATGCATCTGATGTTTCCTCTCATAACTGAGACTCAACTGGATGATGGATCCAAAGGAGATCTTCACGGATATTGCAACATGCAAAAAGCAGGAAGGGCAAAGGAAGTCTATTTATTCTTCAACCAGTGAAGAATATCATTTGCCTTCATTCTGCCAAAGAGAAAGAGTGAACCTGTACGTTGAGCAAAGCTACGATAAAGGAAAAGGAGAAGAGAAGAAGAAGAAGAAGAAGAGAAGAGTGTGCAAGGAAGCGCAACAACCTAAAGAGAGCATACCTGTGGTGCCTGGTGATGTCTCTCAGTGGATGAAACAGCGATCTTATCAGGCTCAGCAAAGCCATTTTAAAGGATCAACCCCTCTATTGCTCTCTAACAATTGCAATAGTAAAATCTCAGTATTTGGGTGGACATTAACCCCTTGTATTAAATCCCTTAACCGGGTGACATCTAGTATGTAATATCCCAAAATAAAGTCCTGAATTATGGGACAAATAATAAAATATTAAGTATATTTTAAGCATTTTATATTTTAAGTGATAAATTTAATATAAAATACTTAATAATATGTTAATTATTTAAGTAATAGTTACACATAATTACTATTATTTAAATAATAACTTCTTGAAATTGCTTGGAAGTTCCTACAAGGGAATTCTTCTTAATAAATTGGGCACTTTCCCGTGCGGAAAGGCATGGAATAAAATTGTTGAGCTCTGTGAATTCTTTCGGAAGGGAGACTTCATTGCATCCTTTTGTCAGTATTGTTGCTGGCCTAGTGGATCGGCTCCAAGCATAAACATTTGTTGAGCGATTGGTGCCAAACACAGGAATTTTACCATGCAATGAAGTTCTTGAGTATTACGGTATTTACCAAATAAGTGATACACACCATTTCATCAGCAAAGAAGGGAAGGTGGAACAGCGTGAGCTGTGTATTGGTGTCGAATTGGACAATGAACCACAATTGACGCAAGACGTGCTTGGTCATTGATATCGTCGGGCCCTTCTAATGTTGTCTTATTTGGTTTGCAAGACACATTGGCAAATAGAACAGCATTCCCGAATAGAAACTCCAAGTCTTCAGGCATCAACAGAAATGAAGCTAGCTAGATGATTTGACAAATAGACTAACCCAGAGAAGGACAAACATTGGAAAGGTGGCATAAGAGTCTGACGGGGATATATCTTGCGAAGGGATACACACAACGGTGTTGATATTTTGGCATTTACGACAAATATCTAAATGACTTGGAAATTCGATATGCATAAATAACATAGTTACACTGGCCTGGGGGACGGGGGGACGTTGGGACAAGGGGACGAGTTTCCAGGACGGGGTGACAAAGGGGCCTCAATTTGGGGACGGTGGGGGGACGGCAGCGGGGGATGGGGAGGGGGTGTATATAGTATATACTATACATGTGGTACTTAAAATGGTAGTTATGAAAAGATGTATAACAATATAGGAGTCTAAGACATAAAGATGTAAAGTTAAACAGTAAATACTAAAATGATTGAACATTGCATTGTTAATATATTGAATCATTGAACATTTAACATTGCATAATGCATTGAACATTGAACATTGCATTGGACGTTGAACAATAAATTTTAAATACTCCAATCAGCATAAGAGTTCTATTAATCAACATAATAAATAATAAAAACATAATAGACGGGCTCCACATATGTCTAGGGTTACAATGTAACCTATTAAAAAAATTAAAAAGTTGTATTTTTTTTTTTTAACCTTTATTGGACTGCCGAAAAGGGGGACGTCCAGAAGTCCCCTTCAAGGTCGAGGGACGTCCAAAAGTCCCCTTGTCCCCATCCGGGACATCCAGAAGTCCCCATGTCCCCGTCAGGGACGGGGGGACGCCGGGACGTCCCCCACGAGGACAGCGGTGGAACGGCTGCTCCGCCCAAAGAGACGAAACACCGTCCCCACATCCCGGGTGCGTCCCCGTCTCCGAGACGGCTGGGTTTTAGGGGGGGGACGCGTCCCCGGGTTACTCTGATAAATAATAATATTAAATATTGGGAATATTTAATATTTATTGTTTATTAAGAAAATCAATCTAAGGGCCCAAAGTCGGCCCCTTGAGGTAGATGTTCATGCTCATATAAATGAAGATCGGTTCTTGGAAGAGAAGATATCAAAAACATAACATATCTTCTCTCCTTCAAGAATTGAAATCATCCTTATATAGCTAGAGCAGCGAAATCCATCATGGATTAGAAGATCGAGTTCATCCTCCTTTGCTGGAGCGAAATCTTACCATCATAAGGAAGTTCTGTCATCATGCGAAAATGTCTAGGAGACTCAGCATGCTAGGATCGGTAACCGGTCAAGTGCAATTCAAGGGCAGAAATCTGTAGAATATACATCAGCAAAGGTTGATATATATAAATAGGTATCGAGACCTGATGTTGATGCAACCCTTAGGCTTGCGAATTGGATGAGGTGCAGATTCATGACAAATATAGTGCAGATTGAGTACAGTCACAATTGCAGATCGTAAGACGCACATAGCGCTGGTTAATGTCACCTTGGATCTAAGTTGAGAGAAGCCCTAGGTGGGCTAACTCGGGTCATATCTAGAAGGATCAGATCTAAAGACTCCAAGGACGAACATCAGAGTTATAACCCGAGTACTATCTCTCCTTACTTTGAGTTTATTCTATTACATCCTGTGCTTAGTTTTGTTAGATCTCTATAGATTGATATATTCCTTGCTAGAATCTGAAATAAACTAACAAACGGAAGTAACAAATACGATACACAATAGTTCCACGTCTGTTCAAAGCGCACAAAAGAATTTTCTAAACTTGAATATAGAAGGTCTACGCATGAGAATAATATTGGTGCTCGCATTCCATGTGTCTTCAGCGGTCATACTATTGTGGATCACAACCAACTTCCAGGTGCATAACATACTCTGTTCTGAAATACTTAATAATTCTGGCAAGTATTTTGGGTTGTAAATGAACATATTCGAAACATTTCATTGATAGTATTCTGAGAATTTTAGAATTGTAGTCCTTATTTCTACTTGCATTAAGGAACTATTGGGAATTTTACATAGTAGATGTTCTAAAGTCCTCTAACAAGGCAAGCTTTAAACAGGCTTTATTTTAAATCCCTTAACCGGGTCGCATCTAACAGTGCGTTTGTAATCCTTTAACAAGGAAGGCTTTTAACAGGGCGCACTTCAGAAGAGTGCAAAATTTGTGAGTTCTACTCACACTGTGGTTTTCTCCCGCTTTGGGTTTCCACGTGATATATCTGGTGTTCTATACTACTATGATTTTGTGTTACCTATTTCTTTTATAGGATCTGTTCTGCATGCAATATTAGTTAATTTATATCAGAGTGTTTGAAGTTTTAGTGGGTGTTGATTCACCCCTCCCCTCTCAGCACCGGTTGGGACCATTAGGATGGCCATTTCTGGCGGCAACAGCTATAAAGTAACACCAGTTTTTAATTTATTTGCTATTGCATATTTCTTGGAAAGAGTTCACCAGTAAGGCAGCAGCATAAATAAGAGACCTAACTCGCAACTACTATTTCAGACTGTGCAATTGTCATAGCACTCTCTTTATATAGTATATACATATTCTTCTATATATTTTCGGTATTGCAAATATTTTTTTGTTACTAATTTGTGGATCAGAATCTGTTTAAAAGTTCAGCTATGCATTTAGTCAAATGAAGGACCATTTATGTTTGAAAACATAAGAATAATTTAGTCTGATCTAGATAGGACCATTCTATAGTTTCCCCTTTTGTATTTTATTTATTTTCTGGGTTTTTTTAAGGAAAATGAATCTACACAAGCATAAATTCTGATCACTTGTTTCAAGACCCTTAACTTACTGATATTAATCCACAATTGCAATAGACAACTGTTGGGAGATTGTTGGATTATCATGCATATATGTGCTGACATTGATGTTTTGTCACTGATGTCAACATATTTCTTTATTTCTATCAATGTTCTTAGTATGTTCGGTGAGAAGGTTGGTTTGGTATGGCTACCATATTGAAGATCGAATGTTGCGACATATAGATGGTTTCAGGGATGTCTGTAGTTGACTTATGTCAATTTACAGAGGTTCGCATGGTGATTTGAGTGAGTTATGGGTGATTGATCAGAGAATGGTATTTTGAATGTTCAGGAAGAGACAATGTTTCAGTGTTTGGATCAGTGTGGTTCGGTTATACAATATTTCTGGTTGCTAACCTGGTGGTGAGTTTAGGACATGGATGTGTGTCCTCAGCTTGAATGGTTCATGATTTGGATGCTAGCAAACTATTTTTCTTGAGTGACAAAGGTTACTAATTGGTGCTCCTGATGAACAGTGCAAAGATAATGGTGAATTCTGAGACAGAGTTGTTTTAGTTATTGCTATGACATTTCATGTTGCTTGTTGATGTTTCTAGATCGTGTCCTATTCGTGTTGTTGGGTCACATTAAGTTATGTGATCGGATTTGGTGATTTTCTTGTGGTGTGTTGGTATTCTTATTGTTCTTGGCCGACATGATGGTATAGCGTGTTGCGATGGATCGAGGCCTGAATTATGGAGCTAGAGCGTGTTCGAGGACGAAGATTTGGATCCTTGCTATGTCTTAGCCAACATGTTTTGGATCGCATTGATGATTGTATTGTATTTGATTAAATATTTGTAATTGAAGTGTTAAGGTTGAGCCAACCTTGTTTATTTTCTTCAAGGTTAATGAATTGTATAAATGTAATGATGTAATATCCTTTTGGATGGAGGATCATGCATGTGTATGAGAGATTGTGCAAAGAGGTATGAGTGGAATCTGCAATTGAGGTATAAATCTAATGTATTATGTACTTCGGTGGACTATATTGGCATGTTGAAGATGCTATCAATCAGTTCATGATTTGTGGATTGTTGTCCATCTACTTATTGTAAGGCAGTGAGCCATCCTTTGGGTTGTAGCCCTTGTATTTGAGTAGTGAGCTCTAGGCAGTGTGCCTAAATGCATGTGCATTCACCTTGTAATACTCCTAACAAGGTATAGTGCTTTTAACAGAGTACATCATCTCGTGGGTTTGATCCCCACCATGGTTTTTCCCCTAACCGGGTGTCATGTCCCCATTCTGGCTGACATCGTTTAGCATGCCGGATCAGTCTATCACAGGCTCTCGTAGACTGGTGGCGATGTGGAGAGAGTCATTTTGTAGATCAGTGGTCGTATTTGCTCTTGGAGAAGTGATTTAGAGCTTATTTTTATTATTATGAGTTATGCGGGCCCCACATGTTATAATTTTTAGTTGAGTTGCACTTTTTATTTTATAAAGTTATATTATTATAAAAGTGCATTATAATGGGATTTTATAATGGATGCTTCTAGAAGTTCTTAGTAACTTCTCAAAAAGTGAATAAATAGGGGGCTTGGGCATTCATTTGGACAAGCTGATTTGAGGATTCTTCTACTTTTCCATATTGGAGCAATTTGTAGTCATTTGGTCTACAAATTTTCATTAGATCTTTGGGAACGATAACTCCCTTGGATTTGCATAACTGAGGACGTGAGATATCTTCTGAAGGGTTGCACATTGGAAGTGGTATTCAGCCATTTCATGTTGAGCTTATTTGGAATCCTCGGATTTACCTGAGGGTTTGAGTTTTGGTTGCAAGAGGAAGAAAAAGCAGGTCCGAAAAAGCAATCCGAAAAAGCAAAACGAAAAAGCAAAACGAAAAAGCGGATCCGAAAAAGCAGTCCGAAAAAGCAAATCCGAAAAAAAAGCAGTCCGAAAAAGCAGACCCGAAAAAGCGGTCCGAAAAATTATTGTAGCCATCTACAATCAGCTGTAAATTGGGATCAGTTCGGGTGCAATTGGAGGTGTCTACATCAACATACTTCATCATCAATTTGATCAACATTTGGTGCAGCATTTCCAGGTTTTATACATTGTTTGATATTGATGTTTTGGGTACCAAAATGGTAAAAATTTGCATAAGAGTTGTATGTATACAGTCATAGATATACAGGTCTAAAACAGTACTATTATTGCATCATTTTCAGTCATATTTGTATTCAGAAACAACAGTCCATTGTGTTCGGACATTGCTATATATATTGTAATTGGATTGATACAGCTATAAGGTGCATTGTGAATGTGGTAGAGTTCATTGTTAATTTGTGACAGTCCATACATTTCTGGTTATAAATATCTGATTGTAAACAGTCCATAAATCTGTTATTGTAATCAGACTTTGTTATCATCATTGTAATTGAAGGACATAGCTAGGGAAGAGTATAGGCTGTCTCAGTAATGAAAGTGCATTGTATACCATAGTTCCTTGCTCATGTAACAGTCCATATGAATTTCAGAGAATCAGTCAATTGAAATAGTCATTGACTTTGTAATCAGACTTGGAGAGTTTCATTGCATTGATAAGTAAGTCTAAGGTGCCAAGTTATTGGAATAGTAAAGGAATATTCAGTCAGGAGGTCAATTGTTTGGTTTAATGTCTCATTTGCATAGTTCTATAGATTGCATACCAAATGTTCGTCAAAATGTCTCAGAGCTGTAGATGTTGAATTTTTATCAACATTTCATTGAATTGCAATTGGATTAGAATATTAAGAGGTTGCACTTCATTTTTACTTCCAATTAGTCACTTGCATTCATTGGCATTCACCAAAACATCATTGGCATCAAACAAACCCAAACTAGAAGGAAACATCAGCAAACAATTCAGTTGCATGCCAAGTGTTTGACAAATTGACTCGGTTCAGATTTGGGAATTTTAGTGGCCTTTTTAGTAAGGGTCATTCCACCGGGTTTCCACGTCAAAAATCTTGGTGTTATGTATTGATTGATGTGTTTTGATCTTTCTTTAATGTTCATCATTTAGATTTAAGATTTAAGGATAAGAGTTGCTTAAGGTTTTTGAGTTTTGGGACACAACTGATTCACCTCCACCCCTCCCCCCCTACCCCCTCTCAGTTGTGTGTGTTGCCTCGTTTCTAACCCCCATCATGATCAAACCCTTTTGATTTATGTCACTACAGCCCTAGAATATTAGAAGAAGCCAATTCTGAATTATAGCAGCCAAATCCAATATGATTTATTCTACATTACCTGAGAACTCGTTTCCACCCAAAGACCATAGGAATTATATCTATGAGTATGAAATTACGAATGTATGAAATTGAAATTTGAACTCTCATTTGATTCTTTGAACTCCATTCAAGTTTCAACTCAATTCCTATGTTCTATGACGCATGATCATTTATTTCAGATTTATCAATGTTATTATGTTGCTATGATGACTGTTATATCAGATGAATAGATTTGAAATTTTCAGATTTCCCTATATATTTAAAATTTTCCAATGTAACACCGACGTTGGGGTATGTCGGGACAAGTTTCCGAGACGGGGGGACAAAGGGCCTCAATTTTGGGATGACGGGGGGACGGTGACGGAGAGGGGGGGGGGGGTGGGTTTGTTGTATACTATACATATAGAACTTGAAATGCTAGTTATGAAATGATGTTTCAAATTTTCAATGTAACATACCAAATTGAAATACTTGAATATAGCAAAATTGCAACACGAACCAGAAACATTGAACATAGTAACATAGTACATACCCAATATTAACATTCAAAAATCAAAATTCAAATAGAAATTCAAGTACCCGGCGTGGTTGCAGAATGGCGAAGGTGGGGGCATTCAGGTACTCCAAGTACCGGTGCAGGGACGTCCTGGGGACAAGTACTTCGAGGTTTTGGGGGGCTGCGAGTCCTCGGGTTTCACTAAAGTTTTCCCTATTTTTTATATAGTCGTCCCTACTAGCATCCCATGTCGTCCCTTGCTCTGGAAAAAAAAATCCGTCCCAATAACCCGTTCCCCGTCGCCCCATTCTAGAAACCCAAGTAACTTAGAATTTTCCTAATCTTATTATTATCTCTTTCCCTAGTCCTCCTAGAAGACATAAGAATGAGAAAGAAGCACAGGAATGGCAAAATCTGCAGTCAATAGAATGAGAATGCAATGTCCCCCACTTTTGTACATTAGGCCAATCCAGTCCTTCAATTTTGTCAAGTCTCTAAAGAGACAAAATTGTAAGGTTATACATGAAGAGGCTAAAGTTATATTAGTTAAAAGATATCAAGTATGAAAGATAAGCATCACTATCTTTTATAGTTAAATAACTAATCCATGTAAGGCTCAGTAATCATCAATGATTAGAAAAGGTGACTCACTAAGCATCAAGAAAGTGACAAACAAGAGCATCCTAATCCCATGATATATATACTTTCTCAAGAGATCTGATATAATAAGTGACTAAGAGTTTAGCGGAGATCTTCACTAAATACTCCTCACCGCTAAATATATATAAGTTTCTCAAAAGTCATTTTATGGGTTGAAGGCACATACATATTGAGAGAAGAATCCTATGTGGCTTACAATGTCAATATGTCAATACAATGGAATTGATAGCGATTGCCACAGAATGAAATGATTCAAAACGATTGATAATTAGCAAGAGACGTCAAAACCATGAAAACGATTATGATTGAAAGTATAAATTAGAAGGAAGGTTTCAAGCATCAAATTAATATGGACTAATGGCCCGTTTGGTGCATGGAATACCAAATGTCAGATATAGTCAATTCTGGAAGATGCTACAATTCTGGAAGATACAAATTCTGAAAATGATTTCCGGAATATGGGATGACCTGTTTGGTTCACCCAGAAGATGACTAAGAAGATGCATAAGGAATTTTAATTCTATATTTTAATTTCTTTAAATATCGTGTGTATACATCTGTATATATACACACATACATGTGTGTATATATACATATATGCACACATGTGTATACATGTGTATATACACACATATATACATATATGCACATATGTATATATATACACACACATGTGTGTACATGTGTGTGTATACACACACATACACACATATACACACGTGCATTTATATATACACACGTGTATGTGTGTATATACATACGTGTGTACGTGATATGTGTATATGTATATATACATATATATATACACGTGTATGTGTGTATATATACATATACACATGTGTGTATATGTATATATACACACGTGTGTATATGTATGTATATTTATATATACATATACACACGTGTGTAAATGTATATACACACATACACACCTGTGTATATACACACATACACGTGTGTATATACATGTGTATATATGTATATATATACACACGTGTGTATATACACATACACACACATATATATATACACATACATGTGTGTATATACACACATGTATACACATATACACACATGTATATATATATATACACAAATACACACGTATATATATATATACACACATTTGTGTATATATACACACGCATGTGTGTATATACACGTATATATATACATCCTTATAGTCACGGATCCCACGAAATATTAAATTTGGTTTTATAAAAATTGGAATTGGAAATTGGAATTTCCAATTCCACCTATTTGAGTGGAAGATGAAATGCCCATTTTGAGGGAAAAATTAGAATTTCGAAATTCCAATTCCAATTTTTTAGATAGACACAAACATGGAATTACATTATCCGGATATCTAATTCCGGAATTAGAGTTCATATTCCATGCACCAAACGGGCCCTAAAAGCGTCGACTTTAGTATAAGAATTATGAGCTAAGATTAGCAACCAATAATATAGAAGCAGTGATTGTTGACGATGCTGGAAGCATACGATGTGAGAAGGAATAAGATATGGAGGGACAGCAATCAAATATGTTAGTCAAGCATTGACTCGTGCCACTCATAGATGGACAACAATGATTCTACAAGCAATCAATCCATTCAAATAGCAATTTGATATGGTCAAACAATTCGCTGGCACCTGATATTGTTGACAGTGATTATGGCACAGCAACTGTTACCTTTGATAATCAGTAAGAGATTGAGAGTTTGATAATCTTCAGTTACTGTGTAAGACTCGGATATCAAGTAATCAGTCAAGCAAAAAACTAGAAGAGGAACGAGTCGACAATCACTAATAAAAATATTAAGTCTACTACTTAATAAACAAGCATAATAGACAAGAGGTAATATCCGATGCCCATAATCATCCTGAAGAGGCATGATTAGTCTAAGGAAGCAAGGCATTGGTTAACAGACTTAAATTATGTCTTTTGCCATATAACTTATCATTCCCATTACAACATATAAGAAGGCATTTGAACTCACTTTAAGCAGCATCATTGTGGATTATTTCTTTGTTTATTTATCCTTTATGGATCTGCTCTGTTTAGAGTGACTGCCTTTGGCATTTTGGTGCAAGTACACATTGGCATATTAGAGATGGCATCCCAGGATTGCAGAGATTACATAATTCATATCAGACACAGCATCTATCATTGATAGCAAGTTATAACCATAAGAATATCAGACACAACATCAACAAGTATATCGCTTCCAAAGCGATCAGTATTTCATACATTGCATGTATCCAATCTCATATCAGAAACAGCAATCTTGTTGCTAAAAGCAACATACTACTCCATTGCATATTGTTGATGTTTGGTAGCTTCAGTCGGATAAACATATGACATAATACTATTGTAGATATATATATATACATATATATAATTATTATATATGAGATATAATTTATATATATATTCATTATATATGAGATATAAATTTATATATATCTAAAGTATTATTGTGTTAGAGAAATTAATATAATAAGACTATAGAAATACTATACATATATATATATATATATGTCATTATATTAATTAAAAGAGTATGTGTTAATGAATAGACATGTCCCGTGAAGGGACATGTCTATCCATGTCTCATCCACAATATAAATAAGAGAGAGATTGTTGCCTTTGAAAAACACATACAATTAGGAGTGCTATTACATTTGCATTGATCCTCACAAAATCAACATGGTATCAGAGCCAAGTTGCAAATGTAAGAGAGTAGTTTGTTGATGGTGAATGTGTGACTGTTTCAGAAAATACAGTCTCAGTACAGGGACCATATCTCACAAATACACCTTGGGATTTTACTGAATTTTGGTTATGTTGGTGATAAACAAATTTAGAAGAATCTCACTAGAGCGATTGGAGAGAAAGTGTCGGGTTCAAAAGTTATGACCAACTATGTACGGGTCTATGCAAAATCTGATTTGTTAAGAAGGGTGTCTCTTTCTAGAAAGCAAGCATTAATTATAGAGTCACCTCTCTTGGAGCAATCAATTCATTTCACAAGAAGACATAAGCATTGTTCAACAATATAAGAGTGGGAATTTTACATTGTAGGGCGAATAATAACCAATGTTACATTCCCACTTGAACCATCCTTCGTGGGGAGATGATTCAAAGGTGAGATGTCTTTCAAATAATCTAAGAAGGTGTTTTTTGATTTGATGTATATGGACAGTAAAAGAGCGAAGTTCCTTCTTTAAAATCCTAACTGCTTGAAGGGAGATCCGATCAGATTGAAGGTTGTCATAGTGTATAGAACTTTTGGATATTCAAGACAAGTCATGTAAAGAATTCTAGTAATGTTCGAAAACGGCGACATCATTCTGTGAATTTGCATGATATTTTCTATATGGGCTCACCTTACAGGATGAAATACTTGAGATTTATAAAAGATAAGTATTCCATGTTTTATTAATGCACATAATTTTTAGTTTGTAATTCATGCTACACTATTGGTTAGTAAAATCTTGTATGATTCTATCATTGGTATTTTCGGTCGAGATAGTTTAGTGAGCTATTTTCAGTCGAGAAAGACGGAAGCACAAGAAAATTGCATTCAAGAGAGAAAGAGCTTAATGCTTGCAAATGAATTGATGATTGAGACCAGATGCAGAGGGAGTCTGACATTTCAAAAGAAGACAAGAGGTTGATACAAGAACTTGAGCTTCAGAGGGAGCAGATAGAGGATATGGTTAAATCAACTTTTGATAATCTTGGTTGTATTGATTCAGAGGGAGTAGTCCATACTGAGATGGATTCTCCAGTGATCAAGAAACTATAACAGTTAGAAGACTAGGAATCATGAATGCCTTTTGGGCCCTGTGTAAATCATGAGGAAGTGACGACTTCCAAATGATTATCACTTGTATTTGTTAAAGTTATTGGAAGGTGACGATCTTACAATAACTTGATCTTCTATCATGATAGACATCTTATGATGGCTGAAGCAAATCATGATAGATGATATCTTGCATGGTGGATTGAGTTCCTTAAATAGGCCATGATCTTCTATTGTGATAGACATCTTATGATGGCTGAAACAGATCATGATGTTGGCATTGAGAGATGGTAACCGGTAAGCCTGCTACCCGTACATGACAATTAAGTATTGTCATTGATTGGCAAAAGAGGAAAGAGAAAAGAGATGTTTTGTATCTAAGGTTTAAAGATCTAAGGAGGTCTGTATGTAAAGAGGTTGGTTTGGCAACCGGTGACACTATGCAAGGAAGAAACGACTATATCTGCTCATCAAGAGCAACCGGTCACCAAGCAAAGTGCATCAGCAACCGGATTAAGAATACAGCCAAGGAAAGGACTCAACCGAGGATCGGGATACAACCGGTGTCAACAACGCAACCGAGGAAAAGGTGCAACCGGTAAGCAAAGAAAGGAAATGTGACAGGTCAAAGTTCTTACATGTTCACAACATGTGGATCTCAACCGATCAAGTAAAGGCTTCGATATGATATGAAGAACCGGGGAAGTCATAGTCAACTATTTGTTCAAACCAACTCTTTGACTGGGATTTACTACACTAAATCCGGAAGACTTTGAGTTAACATGGTGATCGGTTTGAGGCATGCTTAAAGGTTTTAAAGCCGAAGTCTGTGGCTTTAAAACAAGGAGTTATCTCTTGTGAAGGAAAGGTGTTTGACACGCAACTATTGTTTTCTTCATAAAGCAAATAAAGCAAGAGCATGCATCGGATGTTTCCTCAATGAACTAATACTCCACCAAGTGATGTATCCGGAAAGAATCTGTAATTAGGTTATGCATGAAAGGCACAATTAGGGAAAAGAACTCTATATATTCTTCTGCCTATTGAGAATGTAGGTTCCCTTCATTCTGCCAAAGAAAAGAGTGAACCTGTACGCTAAAGAAGCTAGGGTGAATAGAAAAGAGAAGAAGAGAAAGAGAAGAGTGGGCAGAGAAGCACAACAGTAAAGGAGGACACACCTGCGGCGACCAGTGATGCTTCTCAGTTGAGCATAATAGAGATCTTATCAAGCTAAGAAAAGCCATTTGTAAAAGGTCAATCCTTCTATTGTTTTCTAACAATTACAATAGTTAAATCCCAGTATTTGGGTGGACTTTAACAAGTCCCTTGTATCAAATCTCTTAACTTGGTGACATCTTGTAAGGTGTTCTAAGTCCTCTAACAAGGCAGGCTCTAACCAGTCTTACTATAACAAATCCCTTAACCAGGTCGCACCTAATAGTGCGTTGTAATCCTTTAACAAGGAAGGCTCCTAACAGGGCGCATTTCAGAAGAGTGCAAAATTTGTGAGGTCTCCTCACACCGTGGTTTTCACCCAAATTGGATTTCCACGTGATAAATCTGGTGTCACTGTGTGATTGATTGCTTGATGTTATTTTATGCTTGAATCTGTTTAGCTTACAGTCATAAGTATACTTCATCATATTTATTTAAAAGAAGTTTTAAAGGTGCTAATTCACCCCTCCCCTCTCAGCACCAGTTGGGACTGACACTTGGCATCAGAGCTCTGGTTTATTTTCTTTACCGCTTAACCGCATAAAGAAAAAGTCAAGATGATGAGAAAGGAAGGACCAAAGTTTTCAAAGGAAAACTTTACTTTGTGGTGCAGCAAAATGAAGCTATACATGAAGACCACTGGAGATCAATACTGGACCCATGTTACCACTGATTACAGTGAACCCGCTGGCACCTTGACACCGGATGAATTGAAGATCAAAACAGAGCACACAACTGCTATGGATATGATAGCAAGCACTTTACCTGATCATGTCTATGCTGAGATTGAACATCTAGAATATGCTCACAAGATGTGGGCTAAGCTGCAACTAGTATATGAAGGGGACCCAAATGTTCAAAGAGCCAAGGTTGAAAGCATCAGAGGAAAGTACGATGACATGAGGATGAATGAAGGAGAAGACATTAAACAATACAGCAAGTGAATCAAGGAAGTGATCAACTCCATCAAAAGCGCTGGAGGAAAGCTCGGTGAAGAGGAGGTTAGCAAAATACTGAGAACGCTCAGACCTCAGTCTGCCATCAAAATATCTGCTATTCAAGAGCTCAGATCGGTGACCATAGATCAAGTCACTCTAGACTCCCTAATCAGTAAGTTGACTGCATTTGAATTAAGTAATTTTGATAATAGCTTACCCATTCAGGAAGCATCCTTTAAGTCTTCTACCAATATCTCTTCCACCAAAAAGGGAAGAGAAACCGATAACTGCTCTACCGATAAGATTGGTAATCTTGTTGAGAATCTGCTCTCTGAAGAGATGGAGCAAGATGAGTTTGAAGCACTCATTGCTAGGAGATTTCCCAGAGGGAAAGGGAAGTACAAAAGAAAGTTTCATCTTAAATGCTTCTCTTGCAATAAGATAGGACATATTGCTGCAAGATGTCCGGATAATGATAACAAAGATAATAACAACCGGTTCAAGAGTAAAGCAAAGGAGTGCTACCTTGCAGAAGGAGTCACAGACAATGAATCTGAAGACTCTGAGGATCTAGAAATTGCATTTGTTGCAATAAAAGAGGAGAGCCCAGTGGTAAGTGAAATAGCACTTATCTCAAGATCTCATCAGCATGATGATTGGATCATTGACAGTGAATGCACTCACCACATGACCGGTGATAAGAACAAGTTTATCAGCTTGAAGCTCAATGACAACGGATCAATAACCTTTGGAAATAATGCACCATCAAAGGGAAAGGTTCTATTACACTCGGCAATGATGCTGTCTATGAAGATGTGTACTGCGTTGAAGGACTCAAGTACAATTTAATAAGTGTTGCACAACTAAACAACAAAGGATTCCTGTTGGAATTCGGACAAGGTTCCTGTGTAGTCAAGAATCAATCCAGAGCTCATGTTGCAACCGGTAGACAGAGCAAAGGGAATCTGTTCTACCTAAACTCAATGGAAGGAGCCTATCTCATAGCTTCAATCAATTGTCTTATATCCAAAGACGACAATAGCTGGTTGTGGCACAAGAGACTTTGCCACATAAACTTTGACAGTATTGTCAAAGTAAGCAAAAAGAAGTTTGTGAGAGGACTCCCTGAGATTACAAAACCCATCAGGGGTGTTTGTAAAGATTGTCAGTTAGGAAAGTTAACAGGAACAAGTTTCAATAGCAAATCTTTCTCTGCTGAAAATGATCTAGATCTTGTGCACACAGATTTGTGTGGACCAATGAGAACAAAGAGCTAATACGGGGACCGGTACTTCATGCTCTTTGTAGATGACTTCTCAAGAATGATGTGGACACTCTTTCTCAGAGAAAAATCAGAGGCATTTCACATGTTTAAAATCTACAAGGCTAGAGTGGAGAAGGAAACCGGTAAAAGCTTGAAGTGTCTGAGATCAGACAGAGGAGGAGAATACACTTCTCAAGAGTTCACTCACTATTGCGAGGAACATGGCATAAAGAGACAGTTATCTGCACCTAGGACTCCTCAGCAAAATGGAGTAGTAGAAAGAAGAAACAGGACGCTGATTGACTGTGTAAGAACCCTGTTGCTTTAGAAGGATCTTCCTCATCACTTTTGGAGAGAAGCTATCAGCACTGCTGTCTACACACTGACCAGAGTTCAAGTCAAAAAGGGAACCAAATAAGACCCCCTATGAATTATGGTTCAATCACACTCCTGGTGTAGGTTACTTCAAAATCTTTGGTAGTGAATGTTACATCAAAAGAGATATGTACTCTGGGAAGTTTGATCCCAAGAGTGATGAAGGAATATTTCTGGGTTACTCTACCAAAAGCAAAGCCTACTAGTGTCTGAACAAGAGAACGGGAAAAGTCATCGAAAGCATCAATCTAAAAGTTGATAAATATTCAGAACCAATTAAGGTGACCGGCCATAGTGAAGATGACAGTCTGCAAGATCAAAAGAAGGAAATTTTTTTGAGTTCAGTGAAGTAACAACCGAAGATGAAAGAGAAGAACATGTGAACAGACATCTGGAGCGGGAGGTTGTACCTGAAGCTGACAGACCCACTCATGATGATGAACAAGTTGTTCAAAATCATGATGAAGAAATTGCTCAACTGGAAGAACCTGACCGGGAACAAAGATCGATTCTCCCAAGGTATGTCACATATCACTCCACTGATAATATAATTGGTGACAAACATGCAAATATCTTGACCAGGAAAAAGGCCAGAGAGAATATCTGTTTGTTCTCCTGTATAGAGCCCAAAACCACCAGGGAAGCTCTAGAAGATGAAAATTGGGTCAAGGCCATGGAGGAAGAAATTGAGCAAATAGAAAAGAATGATACATGGGTGCTTGTGCCTAGACCACAGGACAAGAATGTCATTGGGACCAAGTGGGTCTACAGGAACAAGCTTAGTGAAATAAAGCAAGACTAGTCTACAAAGGGTATGCTCAGGAAGCTGGACTGGACTATGGAGAAACCTTTGCACCTATTGCCAGATTGGAAGGAGTAAGAATTCTCCTTGCCTATGCTGCTCACAAGAAATTCAAAGTATACCAAATGGATGTCAAGTCTGCATTCCTGAATGGAATACTGAAGGAGGAAGTTTACATTGAACAACTGGAGGGCTACACATCTACACAAAAAGGTGATACGGTCTGTAAACTGAAAAGGCTCTCTATGGACTGAAGCAAGCTCCAAGGGCTTGGTATGAGAGGTTGCATTCATACCTCCTGACCATAGGGTTCACCAGAACCGGGGACAACAACAATATGTATCTCAAAACCGGAAAAGATGGGAATCTGATTGCTGAAATCTTTGTGGATGACATCATCTTTGGAGGAGATGACAGGGTGAGCAAAGCCTTTGTTGAAGAAGTGAAGAAAGAATTTGAGATGTCTATGATAGGAGTCATCAAATTTTTCATTGGACTACAGGTCCATCAACTAAAAGAAGGTATTTTTATTTCTCAGTCCAAGTACGTAAAAGAAATTCTTAAAACTTTTGGACTTGAAGAATCCAAACCGGTTGGTACTCCAATGATAACTAACCTCAAGTTATCAAAGGAAGATGATGCAAAAGAAGTAAATGAAACACTGTATCGGTCCATGATAGGTAAATTACAGTATGCAGTACACAGTAGACCGAACATTGCACATGCGGTTGGCATAGTTGCAAGATTCTCTGCAAACCCCAAAGAGACACATCTGATAGCAGTGAAGAGAATTTTTAGATACCTAAAGGGTACTGAAGAGTATGGATTGTGGTTTCCTCACAAGGGAGGCTTCCAAGTAAAGGTTTACACTGATGCAGACTGGGCTAGCAATATTGATGGCAGAAAGAGCACAAGTGGCAGTGCATTCTTGCTCGGTGGAAGGATTGTGTCTTGGACAAGCAAGAAACAGAACTGCATTTCACACATGACACCAAAATACCCTGCGAAAACCTCCCTTGTGGAGGTGAAAAACCCAGCAAGAAATGAAAGATTAATATTCAGAAATGTTAACTCACAGTACAATGCTGATTTGTCAATTAGAGTGCAGCACCAGATAGTTGATAAGATCAGACCTTTATCTCTATAAGCATAGCTCTGATGCAGGTCCAATATGGAGTCCTTTTCAATGAGCGATTAACTTATGTATCAAATCAGATCACCATATTGCAATGTGGTTGCTGTTCAGATCAGATTGTTGTCATTATATTTATTGATGTCTTTCTTTGTGGTATCCGTACCCTAGCCTTTGAATTCGCTGCTGAAGACAGATTGTATTATGCATATGACTGAATTATGTTTTCCCTCACAAAGTCGCAGTCACAATCTTGTAGTTGCTGCCTGAAATACAACCATGAATTATATTCTTCACTGAGGTGTAGCAGAGATCAAATCGCAAGTCTTCTTGTCTTCGTGTATGTTCCTTACAACCGAATCACCTCATATATATATGAGGGAAAAACAAAACTCTTGTGATGGGTCGGCTTCCAAGGCCGACCTGGGAATTTAGGCGCCAAGAGGGAAACGTGTGGGAAAGGGCCCAGCCCTTAGGTGATTAAGATTATTTTATTGCCAATATTAAGTTAAATTAAAGATATAACTTAATAATTTATCTCACAATTATTTATTTAATTTTCCTAATTAAATAAATAATCAATTCATAAATAATATTAGTTCTCCAATATATATATTTATTTTTAAAAAAAGTTAAATAAACAATTGATCCATATTATTTAATTCCCACTTAAATAATAATAAATTATTTATTTAATTCTCCAATTAAATAAATAATTAATCCATCCATACTTATTTAATTAATTTTCCTTAATTTAAATAATTAATTCATTATTTTAATTTTCCTAATTAAAATAATGTGAGCTAGAATTCGATCTAGCTACTAAACATTAACAGTTTTCACCCAAATTGGGTTTCCACGTGATAAATCTGGTGTCACTGTGTGATTGATTGCTTGATGTTATTTTATGCTTGAATCTGTTTAGCTTACAATCATAAGTATACTTCATCAGATTTATTTAAAAGAAGTTTTGAAGGTGTTGATTCACCCCTCCCCTCTCAGCACCGGTTGGGACTGACACATGATAGATGATAGGAATGTTCTTATGGTAAGTATTATTGAGGGTACATGTGCACATTACTATAGGACATTTTTTGAGTTATGGTGAATATCAGGAGACTTGATATTCTTGGTCAAACCATATCTCTGATATCATATTGAGGGGATATCTAAAATGTTTTTTGAGTTATGGTGAATATCATGCGACTTGATATTCTTGATCAGACCATATCTCTGATATCATATTGAGGTGATATCTAAAATATTTGTTGAGTACTTGGTGGACATCACAAGACTTGATGTTGGTAGGCCATTACTCTGAGCACTTGGTGAATATCATGCAACTTGATATTCTGCAGGCCAATGCTCCCAATATCATGAGATGATATCTTTATAAACTTTCGAGTACTTGGTGGACACATGAGACTTGATGTTGGTAGGCCATTACTCTAAGCACTTGGTGAATATCATGCGACTTGATATTCTGCAAGCCAATGCTCCCGATATCATGGGATGATATCTTTATAAACTTTTGAGTACTTGGTGCACATCATGAGACTTGATGTTGGTAGGCCAGTATTCTGAGTACATGGTGAATATCATGTGACTTGATATTCTGTGGCCATTACTCCTAATATCATGAGATGATATCTCTATAAACTTGATATTACATTGAGGTAATATCTAACCATGTGTTTATCCTCCCTAGCTAAGAGGGAGTGTTGATGTTTGGTAGCTTCAGTCGGATAAACATGAGACAATACTATTGTAGATATATATACATATATATTTATTATATATGAGATATATTTTATATATATATTCATTATATATGAGATATAAATTTATATATATCTAAAGTATTATTGTGTTAGAGAAATTAATATAATAAGACTATAGAAATACTATATATATATATATATATATATGTGTGTGTGTGTGTGTGTGTCATTATATTTATTAAAAGAGTATGTGTTAATGAATAGACATGTCCCATGAAGGGACATGTCTATCCATGTCTCATCCACAATATAAATAAGAGAGAGATTGCTGCCTTTGAAAAACACATACAATTAGGAGTGCTATTACATTTGCATTGATCCTCACAAAATCAACACATATACTATAAGGGAAGATCAGACATAGAAATCTATATTGCCCTTGGCAACATCCTCTCATCAATTGTTGCATACATAATTAGATTGAACAGATATTGCAGCCATTGCTGAAAGCAATAAATATCAATTTCATAATTAAAGTGTATATCAGATATTGCATATCACTATAAGTGATGATAAAACATTTACATAGCATACTTCATAACAGTCATATCAGACATTGCTGTTGATACATTGATACTTATGATAGCACACATTTAGATTGATTATATCATAGATTGCAATTGATTTTAATATATCTTCCCTTACTTGCTTAAATAGTATTCAATTGACATAGTAGAAAGGGAGATTGAAGTAATTGTCCCGGCTTTCCTGACTTAGCCAGAAAGGGGACATTACAGAGAAGGGTCATTAACTCTTATCATATTGATTTTGATACACTTGCTTCCATCCTATCAAAGGCAAGACCCAAGAAACCAAAAAAGCAATGTAGAGTGTAGAAGAATTAAGATGGTAACTTAGTTTGACAAACTGCAATTCCTCCTACGGGGAAAGCTATGCATAAGATTAAAACTGTGGAATTTCAAATGACTGAAAATGATTTTGGGGCAAGAACACACCAAGAGGATGTGAGTTTCTAACTGTTGTCATTGAAAATATCAAGGAAAGTGTCCTAAAGGATGGCAAGCACACAGATGCCCTTTTGGCTAAGAACAAATCCCTTGAGGAGTTTATAGTTCATCTACTATAAACTACACCAAGCTCTATGGGATTTCTTCTACAGAATTTATACTCTACATATCAGCAAAGGCAACTAGATCAACTAGTTGCAAATAGAAAAAGTCTTAAAAATGGATTGATAAAATCTATAGCAAGGGTCAAAGGTACTTAACAAGTTATATGCTTTGTTGACCAAACCAAAGCTTGTGAGGAAACATATTGCAGATTTAGAGTAGTGTACAATAAGAAGGGCTTCTGCCTACAAGAACTTTATAGAAAGACCCTTGAGGTTGATTGCAATGGGGGTGTAAGCCAATGACAGGGTAGACCAAACATTCACCTGGTCACATCAGTACAAGTTTCTAGTCCAACTTCATCATGAAGTTGTCATCATATTAACAGATCAGAAAGGAAATTAGATGAGATTGGGCAGTAGGTTGCTTCCTTGGTATCTTCTCTTTTATGTACTTTTGTTGAGGATGATGGTATTCAAATTGATTAGGATAATGCATAAGCATAGTTTCTGAGGTTGGTGAATGATGAACAGAGGAGAGCTCAGTCAGATGAGATCAAAGATACAGTCTCCACAGTCGCAAGAAACATTAAGGATGCCAAAGAGGAGGTGACTGAGATAATCACGACTGACACAAGGTAGCCTCACCTTCAATGTGCAAATGATTCAGATGGATTTGATGCCACAACCTGACCAAACACGAATACAGAGTTCCATTAAAAGTTTTCAAAGGGAACATGATTCAGAAGATGGTACTATTATTGTTTCTGCTGTGCCAAGACTGTCTACAGGTGCTCCAAAGTAGCTATCTTTGGCTACTATTAATTTAATTGGATCTTGTCTGCTTGCTACCCCTACATGTCAATCTGCTATTTTGAAAAGAGCTTGTAGAAAATCTGTTTGGGAATTTGCTAGTTTTAGATGACCTTCTAGAAGTTCTACTTTTTATTGTAGTTATCAATGATCATTATCAAAAATCTATTTAAAGTTTTCCTGATTTAAGTATTAAATTTGTGGATTGAATTGTATTTTTGGCTTGCTTTGAGTGCAAGCAAACTATTTTTAGTTTACAGATCTACAATGCACTTTTTATTTATCTTAAATGAATAACATTCAAAACCTTGTAAAAAGACTTATAAGTGTCATTTGCACTTAAATTTTCAATATTTAGCAAAGTCTTTTATGAAATCCTATCTATATATGCTTTAAGTAAATAGAATTGCTTTTGTTGAATTTGCAAACTTTGTATTGCACGCTTCCATAAAGTTGGGAATTGTGGCTTTGTACACAATTTACTGATTCTTATCACTGTATTGTCTCTTTTGATCAACTCAATTTTATCCTTGTGTTATACTCATGCTTTTTGGTTTCTGTCTTTAGCTGAAAATATGAGAGCTTGCTGTCAATTAAGTTTTCTGTGCTAGGTTAAAAAACACAAAATCTTGTCTTGTGTGGAAATGTCAAAAAGCCTTGTGCCCTAGGCTGAGAACAAAAGAAAGAATTTCCTTTACACTTGATAATACCACATACTCAAAGAAATCCTGCTAATTCTAAGTTTTATTTGTAGTTTTCCATGTAAGGAAATTTATCATTTTCTTCATTCTAAAGGGAGCCTCCCCTTCAACTTTTAAGAAAAATTATATGGGTACCTTCCATGCTCTTCCATTTTGTATTGTACTGCAAAAATACTAAGAAGTGTCACAGAAAATTTTCAAAAGGTTGGAAAATGCGAGTTGTAGTTTAGTGGCAATGGCAAAATTTTCACACAACTTATCTCTATAAGGCACTTTAGTAAAAACTTGAATTGTGAAGAAATCATGGCTAAGAACCTTTCAAGAGAAATACAAGGTGACATACACTTTATAACATAAAGCTTTGTACAGTATATCGAGGTCCATTACATAGGGAATGTCAAAAAACATTATCTTTTGCAAAAAAACAGTGTTCAATTTTGAGCTACCATTCAAAAGTCATTAGACAATCAATTTCCCATTAAATGGCCTATTTTTTAATACATCTGGACTAAATCAGAAAAACGGCTGTAAGGTGAGATCAAAACTAGGTTTCCAACTACTTGTTGGAATCATCATGGAAAACGCTTTCCAATAACTATATGTTTGTCAAATTTTGCCTTTGTGGGTGAAAATGATGATAAAATGAAAAGAGGCCCCTTTTACAAGTATTTATTGTCCACAACAACAAGTATTAAATAGTGGTTTCAGGTGTTAAATGTTAATTTTAACAACAATTATGACCCCTTACAATGCTATTGTTGCCATAACAGATTTCCAAGCTTTTATCCAATATAATAATAAAAACAATAAATGTGGAACAGATGCTTCACAAATGGAGAAAATAGTTAGCTAAATCCCATGAAGAGTAATCTCAGCTCTATGGGTCTGTGGGAGCATGAGATTTGGAATCTGAGACCGCGAAGTGTGCAACAAACCATAGATACTTCAGAAGAAATCAATTTTGTCGCTGTCGATGCTGAAAACCATTGAGAGGACCAAAAGGATAATGAGGTGACTGCAAAGAAAAGATCATTGGAAGCAGCTAATAGATATTGAGGGTCGATGAAGTATAATCTTCAAATGCCATCTACTATTCATGCACCCTCCAAGGCATGGTAGAGGCCTCCTTCAAGTGTTCTCCCGCGCTGAAATGCACCCTTGTAGATGAGTCAAGAGAGCATGCAAGAAAAAAAATACAGAAGATAATGCAAGAGAAATTCCAATGTCCTGTTTCTGTAAACAACTTTTCACCAGATCCTCAACATCCCCTACAATTAGTTGTACGTTGTTGTTGGAAAATCTTAGCTTCATCTTCTTCTGAGACAATTGGCAGGAAGTCTTGACCTTTGTGAGCTTCCTCTTGGCAACCATGCTCTTAAGCTGAACTGAGATCTTCTTCTTGAAATTGGGCATTGGGATGGCCTTGTACTTGTCTTCAGAAACCTCACAATAGCATGAGGGCTGGAGCCAATTCTTTGCTTGAGACTACTAATGGCTTCCACAACCATCTCGCTGTAGTAAGGATGAGCAGGTGTGGGCTTCAAACACTTGGGAGCCTTGGTCACCTTCTCTTTTGCCTTGGCTGGTGCTGCAACAGGTGCGCTCATGATTGGTGCACTCTCATCAATAAACATGATTGCCTTTAAAATCAAAGTCTGATCAACATAGCATGGCATTTACAAAAGGAACCCCAAATAAAATTTTCAAGTCCCTCTGTGAATCATCAAAAAAATAACAGAGATCTCGACATAGAAAAAAATGCAGAAATTGTTAATGCAATGTCAATGAAAGGGGTGCAAATCTCTTGTGATTTTCCTTGCAGCCAGCAAACCCAAAATTTTCTAAAACCAGATGGGACGTTGAAGGGCATATGATGTCTCTCTGTTAAGAGACATGAAACTTTGGTGCAATGCCTTTAGACTCAAGAATCAGGCACCACATCCCTCAAAATAGCACACAAGCGAACAAACCCTTAATGTGGGTCACGCTGGAACTTAGCATGTGTTGTGGATGTATGTGAGGGAATTAATCAATGAAGATGCCTATCCTAATCGCCCTTTGCAAGAAGAGTTCACCTGTAAAATAAAGGCACTGCACTGCAAACAGAAGACAAGATGTTGCACACCTGAATGTGCATACAATCAATCTTTCTTCTACACAGATTCATGCCTTGACTCCAAATTGAACCAGCAAACTATCTTAGTTTAGCTCTGATACCATGTTAGGATTAGGATCACTAAGTGTTTACTAACATCAAATCTTAAGTAAATTTATAATGAATAATGTTAGTAAACATATGTACAATGATTGGGTCAAATCAGAAGTCGATCCCAACACTCAATGAGTTTTGGCAAATAAGCTGCACCAAGTGGAAAAGAAGTGACGATATGTGTCTTGGATGAGTTTGACCAACTCTCCTAGTTGCCACTTAAGCTACCTAAGGTGGCTTCAAGCCATGTGTAGAAATACATAGAATAATTACTTAACAAAAAATAAGTAAAATATATTCTAAACTAACACTCTACCCCTAGACCTCTGCAAGGGGTGCTGCCCCTTGACCCCACTAGGGGCTCTACCCACAAAACCCTGCAAGGGGTGCTTCCTCTTAACCCCATTGGGGGCTCTATCCCCAAACCGCCACAAGAAGCACTGCCCCTTGACCCCAAACCTCCACCCACCATTGTTAATATTCAATGCAATCATTCACATACATTTATTAGTTTCAAATTCAATTATTATACTTATTCTTGATTTGCTCCCAGAGTTCCAACACTCTGCCCACCATTGTTAATGTGCAATGGAATCATTGTCATGTTTTTAATGTTTATTGGTTTAAATTTGAAACCATATGCCAAAGTTTCATTTGCAATTCTTGTACTTATTCCTTACACTTATTTTTATAACTAAATTTTCATGTAATATATGTGTTTGACCGACCCCCTCGCAGACCCTGCTCTGCCATCCCTAAAATTAAGCCCTTAATCCCCCATTTCCCATCAGGAAACTCCATGTAGCTATGGTTTCAAACAACCTCAGCGGGCTTCGATCCTCAGGGTAAGTGGATGAAATGAATAGCTTTGACAAGGTCAACCATGGATGATTTGCACTAAGCCCACATCACCACATGTACGCCTTCAAGAAAATTATCCAGTTCCCCAAAAAAACCTTCAACAGAGCTATTAGATTCTCCAGAATATGGGTGTCTTGATAGTAAATCCTATGCTTTTTATCCCTCAAAATTAAGCTATAATAGAATTTTTTTATCTAGGAAAGATCCACGAATTATTCTATAAATTGGAGTGCCATTCTCTAGTTAAAAATGTTTCCCTTCTTTGACATTAGTTGATAGAATAGTGGGACTGGCGGCACCGCTTTCATTTATTCTAGATAGCACACCCTATAGTAGCAATCTTTGGCGCCAGGTAGTCTAGGTTTGAGCTTGGTCGTACATAAAAAATGAATACAAGTATTTGAGTTTATGTTTTATTATTTTTAAATAAATTGCATGGGCCAAATAATTGCAGGAAAAGAAAAAGAGTTGACAGCATTAGATTCTCACAGTCAACAATAATGTGCAAGTTTTTTTGTTGTAAATTGTGCAAGCATTTATAACATCAACTTTTATTATCCTGTCACTGAGTGAGATTTGAAATTTTAATATTAAAAATACTTACACCGATTCAAAACAGCTGCACACAGTAAGAGAATTATATTCGGAAAGAAAAATTACCTCATAAGCAGCGACAATGTGGACAAAACGATCCTTCAGAAAATTGGCCTGCAAATGTATATGCAAGTCCGGATGAGTTTCCTTCGCCAGCTTACGAAATGCTGCTTTGATTTCAACATCCCTGCAGTTCTTTGCTACTCCTAGAATCTCGTATGCATTTAAATCCCCTTTGATGCTGCTAAAGAATCTTGTCCTAGGCGACCGTACCATAAACTTTACAATGGACGAGGTACAATTGAATTGACCCAAAGTGCATCTCAACAGGCCCATCTTTGAAGCCAAATTAGATTTCCTTCCCTAACCAAATTGCTCCAGAAGGATAGATACGAGGTTGACTGCACTATATCCTACTTTTCGCAACCTAAATTACCCATGTACGGATCAGCTTTCCGCTTCCACAGAAGTGTAGGACAGAGCGCTATCCATTCATTTTCAATTTTTTTGCAGGGTTTTCTTTGGCCTAGTGAGCACACTCTTCGTGTCATTTCCTTCCACCTGTCTCCATATGATTTATACGGAAAATGAAGTATTCCTACCGTCTTTCATTTCGAAAAGAAAATCTGAGGATGTGGCTAAGCTCTCTACATTGTAGAGTTGAAAAAAAAAAACTGTTGAATATTTTTTTTTTTTTGGTACATTTTTGTAGGGAGCTTAGGGCATATGGGAAATCTTCCTTCTTGTAAATGGGTTAAGGGAAGAGAATTATTTTTAAGGGTGGGGTCTAGTGGAGGGGGCTTCCTAAAAAATCTCAGTGGTTCTCAGTAGGTACTGCTGAAATTTTTTAAGATTATATTAAAGTGGGAGGTCCCATGAATTTTGTAGTAGAGTTATTCTTAAAAGTTTAAGGTCCACAATTTATAGAAGCAAGTTTCATAAGTTTTTTTAATTTAATATATTCAATTAACTTGACTGAATAAATTTAAAAAATTAAAAAGATTATTAATAATAATTAGAAATTTACATATGATTGACAAGTGGCCAAAAAAAAAGTCTAAGTTGGTAGGGTAATTTGTAGCCCCCCACCTTTTCCACCCACTCAAATCTACCCCCTAAAAAGTAGGGGCTGCTACTTTTGAGGGGAAGATTTCAATTAATCCTATAGCAAATTTTGTTTTGACTTCATGGGACCACTCGCTCCATAAAAATAGATCCTGAAGCCCCCCTCATGGGACCGCGCCTTAATCGATATTAGCTAATTTGGTTTCTGTGCATCTTAAAGGCAGGGGTCCTATGGGGGCTTAAACATTATTAGCTTAATTAAGAAGGGTCCCAACTAATTTAGTGAATCAACACTTGAATTGAAAAGGAAGGAAAGAGGGCTAAAGAGCAAGCAAGTTTCAGGCCAAAACACTCTACGATAGATCATTGCATCACACTCTGGCACTTGATTGAGAAAGTTTGGGATACCCGAGGGGGAGAGGTTTTTTGTTGTTTTGTAGACTTCAAGAAGGCTTTTGACACGGTTCCGAGAAGCAAACTTTGGAAAAGAATGGAAGAGTTGAAAATTCTGGAACATTAAAGGGTTGTTGTCCATAGGTTATATGACCAAGTCTGGGCTAAAATCAGAACCAAACAGGGCTTATTAGAATGCTTCAGAAGTGATATTGGGGTCAAGCAGGGTTGCCCTTTATCCCCTAGTCTATTCGAGATGTACATTGACAGATTGGAGGAATGGCTAGACCAATTTGGTGGTGATGGGGTTCATTTGTCTAGATATGTAATAAAGTTGCTTCTTTACATGGATGATCTCATTCTAATGGCAAAAACAACACAAGATCTAAAGGAACACTTGAAAGCCCTAGAGCTATTTTGTCACAAGTTTGGGATGCAATTGAACACCAGCAAAACCAAGATCATGACCTTTACCTTGAAGAGAAAGAAGGTTCATAGTGAATACTTATTTGAAGGTAGCCCTTTGCAAGTGGTCAATGAATATAAATACTTGTGTCTTGATTTCCACAATAAACTTAGTTGGGAAACCTGTAGAGCAAAAAGGCTACAAGGGGGATGGAAAGCACTAAACTCACTACAAAATAGATGTAGAAATGTTGAGTTATGGGAATAGGAAACTAGGAAAACTCTATTTGGGCTTCTAGTAGTGTCAGTTGTGCTATATGGCTATGAGGTATGGGGCAGTAACACTTCAACAAGTAAGTGGAGACAGATAGAAAGACTACAAAAATATTTAATCATGAGTAGAATTAAATCATCTATTTCGTATGAGATTGTCTTGGTAGAGGCAAGGGCTTTTCCTATTGAAGCGACAGCTATGTGCAGATCATTAAGCTACTACTTAAGGAAATTAGAAAACGTGGAGAAACATCGCTAGCAAAAAATTGCAGCATAAGATAAATTAGATAGACAAAAGAGAACATGGATGAAACAAAACAACAAATGGATGGATAAGTGGGGTATTAAAATAAGTGAGTGCCCAAGCATAAATGAGGAAATAAAAAAAGTATGTTCAAGGCAAATTCAAGGAAAGTATGTGGACGGGACATCTCAAAAGGAAGGAGTACTACACCAAACATTGTAATCCCACACATGACCATACTCATAGGACTGGGAATAAAATAGAAAGCAAAAATGTTAATTGCCCAAATAAGAACTAGTTCACACAAACTTAGGTGTAAAACCGGAAGATGGGCGATACCTAAAGAAGAGTGGATAGATAGAAGATGTTGTTATTGCAGTCAAGGGGTGGTGGAGACTAAATGGCATTACATCATAGAGTGTTTTGCCTACAAAGATATTCGGGAGAATTACACTAATACCTTAAAAGTGAACACCTTGAGAAACTTGTTTGAAGAAGAAAAGATCACAAAGTTAGCAAATTTCCTAACCAAATTACATAGTAGAAGCTCAAAGTTGCATAAATTAAAAGAGATCTAGTTGGTGTGGTTCGCAAAGTTTGGTTCCTCTCGTTCTTTTCATTGCTAGCTACCTGTGGGTCCCATAGGTTGTTTGGCCTTGTGGACGTTATTAAAAACTTTCATTTCATTTCATTGGGGGCTTTATTTTTTAGGAAGAGAGGTTCCATGATATTAATAAAAATTTGTGCTACAAGAATATTGTTGGAAAATAGGAGCTTCTACTTTTTAGATTTTTGAATTTAAGCATGTAAAAATGAGGTGGGAATAGAAATTGACCCACTAGTTTAGGAGTATTTTTTGCCACATGCCAAGCATTGCTCTTTAGTTTCCATAAAAAATAAATGACTCCCTCCAAAATTTTAAGAGTGAATTTGAAGCCACAAATTTTTGAGGGAAAATAAAAATTTATCTACTCATATTTAAGCTAATTTTCAATATGAAATTCATGAGACCACCAACTTCCTTAAGTTTAGGAGCTTAAAATTTTAAGCTAAAATGCACTACAAAATTCATGGGACTGCTAACTTTATTCTTAGAAATCTCAACTACCTGAGCTCTATTCCCCCTCGCCCCCCCTCCATGGGACTCCAACTTAAGTTTCTTAACTAGCAATTAGATTTGACAATTTTTATTGTTGCCTTGCAATGCAACTTAATTGTTTATAGCTATTATTATGGCTTTTGGGTAGTAAAGACATGTCATATCCATTATATGCTAAAGGGTCAAAAAGTGGTCATTTCAAAGTGTCGTTTGAAATATATTCACTATTGCCACATTATCTGTGTGCTTTGACAACCAAAAAAATTGCACAATCAATCCAATACTTATGCACAAATGCCCTAATAATTGTATGTAATTGGCACCAATAAAGTTGTAAAATTGAACTAATTACTATCTTGTTTTTTTTCTAGAAAATAGGTGGCTATTAGCCCACTAGACATTTTTTAAGTGGGCTTTTAATTAGTAAAATGCAATGAACAATAATTGGAACCTGGGTGATAATTGGCGCTCTTCCCTTAAGTGAGTGATATGGGTTTGATTAGTTAAAGCAAGGATGGATGAAGTCTCTAGCTCTTTTACTGTACATTTAGCTTCGAGTGTTTGAGGTAGTTACTCTAATTAATATCAAAGTTCCTGGGTTTATTTTTGGATGGATGATGTTTCTTGTTGTTTTAGATTTTGGGGTCGATGGAGATGGAACGACACTACATCATAGAGTGTCTAGCTTACATGGATATTTAGGATAATTTTATATAGAGATTTTAAACGTTAGCTCCTTGAATAACTCATTAAAAATAAAACGGTGACAAAAATTTGAAATTACTTGATCAAGATCCACATCACAAGATCCAAGATCAAATGGAAAGGATACCAAGTAGCCATTGTGTTAGTGATCTTCTTGTTTTAGATTTTTGTGCTTAACCATGTGATTGATTATTTAATAGTCTCGTAGGTTGTTTGACCTCATGGACGTAATTAAAAATTTTAACTCATTTATCTATTTATAATATTTAAATTAGTTTATAAATATAATTCGTGTAAAGCATCGTATTACAAAAAAAACTAATAATTCATGTTAGGATCCCCCTAGTACTTCTCATAGAGCCACAAGAGAGAGAGAGAGAGAGAGAGAGAGAGAGAGAGAGAGAGAGAGAGAGAGAGAGAGAGAGAGAGAGAGAGAGAGAGAGAGAGAGAAATTCACTCTAAAAGAAATACACTACTAAAATCAATGTTCCAAATACATTATGACATGAAGAATTGAGATAGACAATGAAGAATCATCACTACTAGATCCAAAGTACTACTCACACCACTAAAGTAACCATAGCAATCAAATCATCAAAAGTAACATTCTTATCCTTCTCAAAAGAAGAAAAATCATCCTTAACAGTAACATTAACAATAATGTTAATATTGTCAATAGCATTGGGAACAATAACACCAACAACAAAAGTGGAGTCACTAAGAGTAGAATATACTAAAAGATGAACCTTGTTCTTATCTTTAAAATTTAAAAGTCCTAAGTTGAATAGAGTTGGAACATCATTATCATGCAATATAATATTATTTTTGTTATTCCAACAAACATCCTTTAATAGAGAAAGGACTAACATGATGTTTAAAAAAAGAGATAGAATCTAAAACATCAAGGTTATCACTATCAATAATCATATAATATAATTTTGATGGTGATAATTACCAATGATAAAGGAGAATCATAACCAACCTCTTTGTGAGAATTCAAATTAACAAGAACTCGGGGATCACCATGTATAAAATTGTTTATGTATTTCCTCCTTTTATGCACTTTCAAAACCACATTGTTGACCACCACGAAAAATTACAAAATAAATTCAACAATCAAGTGATCCTTGTCTTGAAGCCCTTGTATTTCTCTCAATCTATAAAAATCAAAGAATCCTAGTGGAAATGATTAGGTGCAACTTAGTAAGAAACTTATCAAGATGAGAAATAGTAATTTTCCTAAATAAGATAGCAAACCTTCTAACTCATTATCAACACTTTTATTTCAGGAATGGATAAAATAGTCCCAAACAAAATCAACATATGGTTAATCAAAAAATAAATTATAAGTAGACTTAACATTTCCAAAAATAAAGCTAGATGTAAACTCCTAAATTAACATGATTGCACCTACAACTAACTTGTTGAAAAAAAGCATACACCTAAAAAAAGAGTTGTTAGGCTCAAGAACATTATCCCAAATTATTTGCAACCATTTAGACCAAGCTTGCCCAAAGATTATTGGGGGGACAACTTATTTAATTTTCTCAACCAAATGTAATGTTTGAATAAGAAAAAATAATCTATCAAAACATGGGAGTGGCCTAAACGGAAATTACCACCTAACCATTGGATGTTATTCCAAATATTGTCATATTATAGTACTTCAAAATTGCCCCACAAACCAACATTCTTAACTATAGAATATGGTCTTATTTATAGCTCAAGAATGTCAAACTTGCATTGAAAATTATTCTACAAATCAATCTTCTATGACCCAAAATATTATCAATACACAAAATAACTTTAATGGCCCAAGATTTATAAGAGCAACCTTTGGAAGAAGCAAGTAGGAAATTCTTTTCATTCAATGTCCACCACAAGGAATTGAAGCCCAAAAGTATAATATTCTTGTACCATCCCAAAAAGTAAGCACTTGATTAGTGTTCATTTTGGGACTATTTTTAGCCCACTTTAGTGTGTTCTTTATGGTAGGACCTCACATTGCACCTAATTGCACACATACTTTAAATTAAGGTCCTCCTCCTTGCTTAAACTTGAGGTTGGCTCTATTTTCTATGTAGATTTTCTCATTTATCCAGTCAATCACATAATTCATTTCTCACCCAAGTCCTTTGCATAAATTATCAAAATTCAGGATTTGCACTAGTTTCTCACTTGATTAAACCCTCCACACTTCCAAACCCTAAACCATTTTTAAAAATTATCCTTCTTGGGACTAGATCAAAGTCAGCCTTGTCCTAAGGACTAGGTCAAAATTAGCCCTGCCCTCAGGGCATTAATTTTTTATGGATCTAGGCTCAATGAAATTTTTAATTGGGTCTGAAGTTGGCATTGTTCTAGAGCCCTATGATTTTCACAACTAGAAATTATAGGTCTCAGAGTTCTAGATCTAGAATGGTTTGAGATTCTAACAATTTTCTTACAAGTTTTTCCAGATCCAAAGCTCTCTTGTTCTTTCTTGATTTCAAGGAAAGCTTATTCCTCTCATTACATTTACCTTTCTTAGTCATTTGTCAGTTCTACATATCATCATGATCTTTATCATAAGGAATCCACAAAACCCCACATTGTGTAGATCACGAATTTGCACCCTTACTCCTTTTGTTGTGCAAATCAAGTTCACTTTGTTAAGGGTTTTTAATTCCAATGTATGTGTGAATTTGGTGGCCTACCATTGATCACCATTTTCCACATCAAATTTTGGTGATCTTGACGCATTACATCCTTATTTTGATTTGGTGTCTAGATCTCCTTGTTTGATTTCATAAGTGTCTCACATTGTATGCATCTAGATATATGGTTTCACCATCACATTTTGGTGAACCCACCACTTTCATGCATTATACTCTCTAATTTGGTGTCTATATTCTCTTTGCATAGTAAATCTTTTTCACATTCCTATTTTGAGATCTAGTTGTGTGTTTGTTAACATGGAACTCTCTAAATTAGATTGGTGTGCAATTACTTATGTCGCTAGTTTTCTTCTTGCCTCTCTTTATCACACACATGGAGTGAATCAAAGTTTTTTGAATTTTGTATTCCTTCATGGTATTCTTGCATTTGGCATCATGATGTTAACAAATATATCTCTTCATTATAATATATATTTCACAAAATCAATGCTTTATGTGTGTTTCTTCTTCAAATTTTAATTAAATGCATGACATATATTGATAACATAAGAGTCTTTGTTAATCAGCCTAATGCTAACCATCCTAATATTATTCCTCTAGATCTAGATCCTCGTGATCCTAATTCTTGTCAATCTTATCCAAACATTCAAATCATTATTCATGATGTGTATATTAGGCATCTCCTAGATGATTTCTCTCCAAACATAACAAATAATTTGTCTTCTTCCTCACAAATTAAGGATAATAAGGATGAAAATTTTCCTAGAGAAACCATCCATACTTCCCTTCCTCAAGATTCTCAATCACAATCTATCCCAAATGATCAAGGATTTAGTGACCATAGCCCTAATCCTCCTAAATAGTATCATTTGCCTCAAGCTAACCCTATCGTTCAACCACGACCACCTCTTGACATTCTTTTACCAACTCAATCTAATGACATATCACTTTATTTTGACTATGAAGCTTTGGCTAGACAAATTTATATGCATATCAAGTCCCATTCTAGGATAAGATTTCCTTATAGATTCTATCACAACCCACATACTCCTAATGGTGAATTTTCATGCTCCTTTCATTATTCTAATAAGCATTCTATTGGTCCTTGTGTTGAATTTAGACAATTCTTTAATGATTTAGTTGATAGACGTCTTCTTCATTTAACACTAGATATTATACATTTCCTTTATACCAAATATATACATTAGCATTACTCTCCCTATTATGTTTTTCTCCATTATGCAACCCTCTTTGTGTAATGAGCTTGAGGGCATCATAATAGGAAATGTCCCTATTGTTCTCTCAACTAGGGGGCAAGAGGTCATCATTATTTCTTCCTTCTTTCATGAATCCATTGTCTCCCTTTCTTATCATGTCTCTTTTATATAATGACATTCTTCTAGAATGCATTTGTTATGTTTTCTTGCAAGCGCATGCCTTTTATACATAAAAAATCACTTAGGGAGCTTACTTCCCTTTTCCTTTTATGTATTCAATATCCATTGTGATCTTGTGTCTTTTATAATATGATATACTTTCTTGCAAGGATTTGTTGTATTACACAAGGATTTTCATCTCGAGTTGCAACCTTATTCTTGCTTGCATATACATGTCTATTATTAAATACCTATCACTTAGGGTGTATATTGGATTGTTCTTATGTTTCATCATTTTCTCCTTCATAGAATTTGTTATCTATTTTGTACTATGATTTGCTCTCATGTACAAACTTATTGTTCAGAATCTTTCTCTTTAATGAGATTAGTATCCTCCTTACAATTTCTTCCTTTCTTGGAAGTGCATATCTTGTATAATTGGGTTGACCACTAAGTAGACATAATGAGACATCCTTCTCTTCTTTCCATCTCTATGGATTTTCTATTATTTAATGATGGTACATTCTTTTTGGCATGAGATACTTTGTTGCATGCAAGATCCTAATGTCTTTGCTTAACAATTCATTTCATGTCTCAAAGAGGCATGTTTATCATTTAATAATTATACACAATATTATTTCCTTTCTTTCCTTGATGACTTGCTTACTTTATATGTGATGTCTTTTTTAGCATATGTGTCTATTTTGAGGAATTATCTTTGGTTTACAAATTATTTTGCTGGGAATTATGTATTTATCATATGGTATCTATCATTCAAGGTGTATTATATATATAAATATTGCCTTCATACTTGGGGGGAAAGATTGCTTATACATTCTTTTTCTCTTTTGTTTAAGGATCTACTTTCCTTAGTATAGGGGAATTTTCTTGTCATGTGACATTCTTTTCCTATAAAGAATTGTTCATTTTGATTCAAGATCCTCTCTTATACAAGAGATGTGCATCCTTGATCACAACCTCTTCTTTATTTGTAAAATTGTGTTCATTATAAACAACTTCCCTTACTATGTGATTAAAAGTTGGTCATCCTTCATCAAGAACCCCTTATTTCACCTACTAACAAGGGGCTAAATGGGTGCATTCTTGTTCTCTTTCCCCTGTTTGCCTTGAAGATGTTATCTTTGTTCAAGAAATCCCATTGAAGTTAGATTTCTTGTTTATAATATCTCTCCCTTTCAAGGGTCTCTTCCACAAGCAAAATATCCTTTCACGATTATCTATATCCTTAGCTCATAAGAGTCAACACTCTTAGCTATATTTATGGCATATATTTGTTGACTTAGGATATCTCTTTTTTTTGGAAGTAGGTATCCTTGATTCTATTCCTTATAATGTCTACTACATAGCCATCATAAAGAGGGGGCATACATACGGTCTCCCTTGTACATTATGCACATAAATTGACATTTCCAAAGTTGAGGCACATACAAACAATCTTCATGGATGCAAAAAATACTAACATCCATCCATGAAGGACACATACAAACAATCTTCATGAATATGGCAGATACTAACATTCATTCATGAGGGTTCAACAAGACACGCAGACAAAGCCATCAGTAGGCGCAAAGACATTTTCAAGCCGCTAATAGGCACAAGCTTTCAATATAGAATTGACTAGCATGACACACAAACTTTCTAGAACTTTCAATCCTACCTTTTGTGTGGTCCACAATAAGACATACAATCTTACTGGGCATGGTGGTCACACTTTGTGTGGTTCACAATAAGGCACACAATCTTACTGGGATAAGGTAATCACACCCCTCTATCTCTCTCTATGTGTTGTCATGGTTGTGTTAGTAGGTTAGACCATAGATTTGGTATTGTCTTTGGTGGTGTTCTTGTTCTTCATATGTGATCAAGTGTGCTCTTGCAATAGCTTTCTAGACATGATATTAGTGAGCGAGACATTTTCAATCGAGACCTCTCTCACTAGTTGAGAGTTTTGTTTTACTACTAACCCCTTTATTATTATTTTTTTGTGTCTTTCATCTTTTATTTTTCTTTTTCCTTTTTTTTTGCTTTGTTTTCATGCCTTTATGCATGGATGTGGAGTTAGGATCCTTGGTTTGGGGGTTTGTATCCTTAAACTTAGTGATGTCTTATCTCTTTGCGATTTTTCATGATCATCTCTCTCTCATCATTCTCTATTTATTATCTTCTCTTCCTTTACCATGAGCATGAGCTTGTCTCATAATCACACTAAATTGGGGGCTAAATGTACCATCCTAAAAAGTAATCACTTCATTATTGTTCATTTTGGGACTATGTTTAGCCTACTTTATTGTGTTCCTTGTGGTAGGACCTCACATTGTACTTAATTGCATACATAATTTAAATTAAGGCCCCCCTCCTTGCTTAAACTCAAGGTTGGCTCTAATTTATGTGCATAATTTATCATTTATCCATCCAATCACATCATTCATTTCTCAACTAGATACTTTGCATAATTTATCAGATTTTGGGATTTGCACTAGTTTCCCACTTGATTAAGCCCTCCACACTTCCAAACCCCAAACCATTTTTTAAAATTAGCCTTCCTAGGACTAGGTCTAAGTTGGCCTTGTCCTAGGGACTAGGTCAAAATTGTTCTTGTCCTTAGGGAATTAATTTTGTATGGCTCCAGACCCAATGCAGGGGTGTTTAATCTGGGTCGGCTTTGTGAAATATGAGTCTCAAAATGTGTATAAACGGAGGCTTCTTCCTCTCATTTTCACATCTAGAGTTGATGTTATCAAGACTTCATGCAAGTATTGTCAATAAATTTATTGTGCACTCAAGACATCCAAGCATCCATTGAAGGCATCTTTCAAGCATTCAAGTCTTCATTCCCTAGATCTTTCTCTTTTCCCCATTGGAGGTCAAGCAAAGGAGTTTTGAAATCAAGGGGGGAGATCTAAATTCATCAAGTCTTCTTCTTCCTCAAATCCACACTTGTGGAAAATTACAACATCTACTAAATAAGGTTTTATCTTACATGATTTCCTTTTGGTTTTTGTGTTGATTCAAAGCTATTGCATAAACATTCTTGATCACATTCTAAGTACAATTGCATCTACATGGTATGATATACTCTATTATTTAGATCTAATCTCTACTACATATCAGAAGTATTTCATTTACATCTATTTAATTTCAAGGTTAATTCATATACAACGGCTTGACTAGGGAAAAATCCTCCCCACAATAATTTCCCCTTCTTTCTTGTGTGCAGGAATAGGTGGAAAAGTTATAGATCTAGATTTTTACATTTTTGGAACCAGGGATTGATCCTTCATGGAATTCAACAACTTTTATGATTCCAATACTAGGTTGAATTGGGTCTTAAGTCGGGATTTTACTAGAGCCCTTCAATTTTCACAGTCCGGAATTATAGGTCTCATAGTTCCAGATCTAAAATAGTTTCAGATTCTGACAAGTTTTTCCAGATCTAAAGCTCACTTGTTCTTTCTTGGTTTCAAGGTAATCTTATTACTCTTATTACCTTTACCTTTCTTATTCATTTTTTATTTCTACATATCATCATCATCTTTATTGTAAGGAATCCACAAAACCCCACATTGTGTAGATCACGAATTTGCACATTGTGTAGATCTACGAATTGTGCAAATCGGGTTCACTTTGTTAATGGTTTTGTATTCCAATGTACATGTGAATTTGATGGCCTACCATTTATCACTATTTTCCACATCACAATTCCTATCATTAAAAACCTCATGACCCTTTGTGAGTCCCTAAAAAATAACAGCCTTCATAATAGAATAAAAAATAGCAAAGCCAAAAGGATTAATGTAAAATTTAGTCATCCAAATGTCTTGTTGATATACACTAGTCTATTTTTTACTCTATTAGAGACATTGTTAGAAATACTATATCTCAAAAGGATCTTCAAACTTTTGGCACTTTGTAGAGCTTTAATAACTCATTTAGTTGCAAGAGAAACATTGTGAAGAAAAATATCTTTGAAACCCATATTCCTCAATCGTCTAGGATCAATACATCAATCTTAAGATATAGCAAGGTGTTTTCTATTTTATTTATCAAACCAAAGGAATATCATAATAAACTATTTTATTAGGTTAATTTAAGGACAATCTATTATGCTAATGTTATACAAATCATGAAATTGTAATGATTAAAAAATGTTAAACTAGTATTTCCGTCTACTCAAATCTATGCACAAGAAAATAGGTAAACAAAAATTACCAAATATTTATTACTTGTATTGAATTGAAAAGGAAAGTTAAATATTTTCAAGGTATAAATGAGCCCATGACTAGATAGAGCAATAGTAAAGCTAATAATTTTTGAACCGGCATAATAAGTGGGATTTAATTATTGATCTTTAATTTTATATAAAGAAGGTAACAATCTTTATCGAAAGTTCAATGATAAGAGGACTAATTGCATATCCCTAAACAACCTCTAGGATTTTAGAATCTAACTCTTTGATTTTTGTTGTTCTTCATGGGGAAAAGGGGAAGAAGAAAACACTTTAAATAATATAACTAAGGTGAAACATCACAACTTAAATTGTTGAATACTTCAATCACTTTATTTTTACAAGCATAATATAAAAGATGCATACAAAATTATAAAAAGAGTCACAAACATGATTTTATAACTGACTAAATCAATTAATAATGGCAAAAGTTGAACTCAATCAACATACTTCACTTCCTTAATAGATACATAGTAAAACCATAAAGATGTTATAGAATAACATGTTGCATATGAAAAGATCTAAAACACAATTCAATACATCAATACCTATTAAGAAAGATCATACTATACTAAGATCAAATAAATTCAAAAATATTTAAGCCGATAGGCTTTATGCGGGAGCTTTGCTCCCGGAAAGCTCCCAGAAAGTTGTCATCCCCTCTTCCCGAATAATTTTTCTTTTCCGTCAATGGAAAACACTTCACATTTTTATAGCAACTTACCTTATTTTTTCCTTATAAAATTCTCAAACTTTTTTTAATTACTCATGTGAAGAGACATTAACATCTCTCACCAATTTAGAATGATGTAAATTTTTCAATTTTTGTTACTTAGATTAAGAGATCTTTTTAAGGATTAACTATACTTTTAAAATTTTGGGTTTTTTTAACATAGTTTATTTTAAGGATTAACTGTACTTTTTATTTTTTATGTATGTATTTATTAAACTGTTTAATATGTATTTTTTAATAATCAACAATTATATAGTCAATTGTATATAAACATTCACCTACAACAAATTTACTTTCTACATAAAAACCAAATTAAAAATTAATGTAAAAACATATTCATTTTAAAATTTCCTATTTTAAATTGAAAAAAGAAAACCTATCAGCTCATCAGTGCATGCACTAAAGCATGGGATTGCTAGTGTTATATTGTTTCATAAAATAAAGTTTCATATAAGTAATCAACACCAAGAACAAAGCACAACTTTGTGTTTATAGTATTTTGGGGACTCTATCATAAATATGTCATAATAGTCCACTAACTTGCATACAATATTTGGTTATAACTACATGATAAATCATCATTTTTCCTAGATATGAATGTCCACAATCAATGGATACCACCTAGATAAAAATATTAATCAAGCTCCATCTCAAAAAATTCAAAGAAGTGGAGGGTGTGTATGTAGGTATGAAGCATATACATGGTTCATGGGTGCAGAGGATAATAAAACACATCTTGAAAGGGCCCACCGACCTACACTAAAAGGAAACATGGAAAGATCTACAAAATCCCCTATTCATGAAAAAAGATCCCACCAATGTCGAGAGAGAAGAGAAAAAATCTAGGTGTCACCACAATGATCCTCCTTGAAGAGAGAAAATGCAAGTAGAACAAATTGTGCCTAAGAAACGTGTGTTGGTAGGGGGAGTTTGTTGTTAATGTTGTAGTTTTGATATTATAGATTTGATGATGTTGTTGTGTTGTAGAGTTTATTGTTGATGTTATAGTACTAATGTTGCAAATTTGTGATGTTTGACCTATTGTAGTATTTTGTATGGTTATCTTTGATGGAAATTTTTTTATGTTGTTGATAATGTTGCAGAGCTATTGATGTATTAGTATGGTTGTCATTGATGGAAACGTACTACTTTAGTGGTTTGTATTGTGCTCAATATTCATGTTATGTTGATGTGGTTCTGTTGGTCTAGAGGCTAGTGCTCCAGAAGGATAGTGCTCTAGAAAATATGTTCTAGTGGTGTATTATGTGTTGTTTATGTTTGATAGTGGTCCAAAACCCTCTATTATTCTAGATACAATTTGTGGTAGTATGGTTTCATTGTTTTTTTGTTTTGTTTTGGGTCATGTTGATGTGGTCCAGACACATAATTGTTAATGTGTTATTTCTTGTTGTGCTCCGATTATTATGGCATTTGGGTAACATGTTATTTGGTCAAGGTAGTGTGTGTGGTGTGCTCCACTTTTCATTCATCCCCACTACGAGAATGTTTAATCTAAACCTATTTCAAATTATGTTCTTGATGGATGACTTGATGATTTCTTATTTGTTAGATCAATATAAATAAGAGGATGTTTATGAAGGATAGGTGAGGAGGCTGAAAGAAAAGAAGATCAATCAGATATAGTGCAAAGGTTTGGAAAAAGCGTGAAGTTGGCTTGTGAGTAGTGTGTATGTGTGTGTGTTACTGTTGTCTAGACACAAGAGGTTGTAAGCCAAAGGTTTCTTTTGATAGTTGTAATTCAATGGTGGATTTCCTCTTCTCTCTTCTTTCTTAGGTTAGTGAGACCTTCTGGACAATGATCCCACCTACAATGAGCATTCTAGCAATGAGCCACCCTTTGTAAAAATTACCTTAATTAGTGTCACCTTAATCAGTGTTTTTATTCTTGAGAATTGGCTTCTCCATGATTTTTCCCATATTAGATTTTTGATATAAAAATATAGTGTTCATTGTGTATGATTGATATGTGTGGTCTTTCATGTTTACATCTGATTTGATTAAGTGGATAAAGTATTAATCTGTTGATTTTGGATCTATGAAAGTGATAAAAAAATTATTTGACAACTAATTCACTGCCTCTTAGTTGTCTAGGACATTCAACAATTGGTATCAGATCTTTGGTTCCCAGATAGTGTGTTTGACCACTCGGGGAGATCTGATAGTGGATAAATTAAGCATTCCTACTTTTGATGGATCTAACTATGGCTTTTGTAAAGTGAAGATGAGGGAATACATAATTTACTTAAGTTAAAAGACTTGGAAATTTGTGGAGAATAAATATACAGTGTTAGAAAATGGACCTACTACTCTGGATGAGATTGATGCCTATGAAGAAAAAAAAGAGCAAGGTATGTTATTTTTAGTGCATTGATTAAAACTAAATTGGTGAAGGTTGTTGCATTAGAGGATACCTATGAAGTTTGGAAAAAATGAAAAAATATTTATGAAGGAAATGATAGAGATAAACTAGCTAAGATGTAGAATGCTAAAGGTAGATATGAGAACTTTAGGATGGAAGAAGGAGAAGGCATAACAAGCTACTTTCAAAAAATTGATGATATTGTAAGGTCAAAAATATTGATAGCACTTTGGATGATAAGGATGTGTAGAAAATATTTTGAGGACTTTACTAGAAAGCTATAGTGACAAGGTCTTAGAAATTAAAGAAATTTATGATCTAGAAAAAATTACTAGAGAACAATTGTTGTGCACTTTGAGCGCATTTGAAATGAGGAAGTTTGGAACAGATGAAGCAAAAGAAAATTTTGTAAGGAGGATGAAGAAAGGAACCGGTAGCTATAAAGGTATCTTAGCTCTTAAATGTTTTAGGTGTTGAAAGGTTGATCATATTTCTACTAGATGTTCAACAAAAGAACAAGTTCAAAACTAAAATTCAATAAGAAGGCATATTATGTGAATGAAAATTATAGTATCTCATATGGTGAATTAGAAAAAGTTGTCTTTTTATTTTATGTTGAAGAAGTTGAACCTGATCCTAAACTTAGTAATGTGACATCTTCAGAAAGTAATATTGAAATTGTTGATGCATTACATGATGGAAAGAATAAGAATGAATGGTTGATTGATAGTGGTTTCTCTAATCATATGACTGGTGACAAAAGTAAGTTTGTGAAACTTGAAAAATATGGTGGTGCATTTGTTAGATTTGGAGATGATCAGACTGCACCAATTGTTGGAATAGGTTCTATTACTTTCATGGGATACATAATACTAACAATGTGTGTTATGTAAAGGGCTTTCATCATAACCTTTGAAGTGTTACATAGATGTGCAAAAATGGATACAATGTTGTCTTTCTAGATGACGGTTGTGATCTAGAAGGGATTTGAAAATGTTATTGTTGCAGACAAAAGAATATGTATCTACTAGACATTTCTACAAGGAATCACATGTTATCACCGACTGATGAAAGTTGGTTGTGATATGGAAGGATGTGTCACACCTACTATTACAATTTGATGAAGACTACTTTGGTAAGGGAAGTAAGAGATCTACCAAGATTAACTGAACCAATTAGCAAAGTTTATAGAGAATATCAAGAGGGAGAACAAATAGAGGAAACTCTTAGAGGAAAAGAACTATCAACTACCAAACCATTGGATTTGGTATACATAGACTTATGTGGTCCGGTTAGAATAAGGGGTCTATAGGGTGAAAGGGCACTACAATAGAATGATGTTATGGAGAAATTGGATTAGACTATTGAAACAAAGTGTGAATCTGATGTATCCTCAAAAATTCAAATCATTGAAGATAAGAATAAGGGACTCATTATTTCTAAAATTGAACCTAAGACAGTTAAAGAAACTTACTATGATCGGAGTTGGATAAAGGCAATGGAAGAGGAGCTGGAAAAGATTAAGAAAAATCTATTTTGAGAACTTGTTCCAAGACTAGAAGACACAAATGTTATTGAAACCATGTGGGTGTTTTGGAATAAAATGGACAAGAATGGATGTATTGTGAGAAACATGGCAAGATTGATATACAAAGGCTATACTCAAATTGAGAGCATTAATCTTGAAGAAATTTTTGTTTCCCAAATGGAAATTCTTATGATATTTTTGGCAAATGCAACATTCAAGGATTTTAAGGTCTATCAAATGGATGTGAAGTTAGTGTTTTTGAAATAAGAACTAAAAGAAGAGGTTTACATTAAATGACCAGAAGGATTTAAGTTATCAAATGATTTGAAAATTTTAAAAAGAGTGAAGAAGGCTCTGTATGGGTTGAAGCAAGCTCCTAGAGTTTGGTATGGAAGATTAGATAAATATTTGATAGATCAAAACTTTTAGAAAGGATCTATTGATAACAAACTTTATTTCAAATTTGAATCAAAAAAGTTCTTAGTAGTTATGGTTTTTATGGATGACTTATTATTTGGAGTTAATGATGGCACGTGAAATTTTTTTATGATTAGATGTAGGATCAATTTGAGATATCCATGATTGGTGAGTTAAATTTCTTTATTGGATAGCAAGTGAATTAGAATAGTGATGTCATTTTTTTTATCTTGCAATCAAAGTGATGAAGGGTGCTCCCCTTAATACCACAAACACATAACAAAAACAGAGAAACAACAACAATATGCAAGAACAGAAAATTGGCTTCTTATTATCTCCACAAATGTGGAATTACAAACTTTCAGAATTACAATATGCAAAGCCACATGGGCATTCCCTTACAATATTCTGTAGGACAAAGCCTCAAATCAATACTCAGATCTACTACCCAGAACTGTCCCGAACTACCTAAGATAACACTACAGACCTTTCTTATATAGGCAATTTCCACCGCCCAAGAAGGTTCCAGAAATTTAGCCCTTTAGGCTGACAAAACATAGAATTATTTATTTTTCACAATTAATACAATAGGGTCGGCTCAAAAGAAATACAAAATATGATTTTAGGTAACCCAACTTCCGAAGACCACAACTTTTTAACCGTAGCTCTATTTTTCTATTGTAACCACTTTTTGGAAACGCAATGACGAGATCTACAGTGCCTAGCATGCGCTAGCACTAGTCAACTAGGGGTCGATCATGATCTGGAGCCTCTAAGGCCTTCAAAATTGACCTGAAAGATTTTGTACCCAAAAACTTCAATAACTTCACCAATACTGATGATGTGGTAATGAAACTCAACTGGTAGGCTGAAATAACTAGGATGAACATCCAACTGTGAAATCAAAACATTTTGAGATCATATGACCAACTTACTAAAAATAGTAAGTTTCCATAAATAACAGCTTTGCACAAGATAGCCCTTATTGAAAAGCAAACAGAAATATTTTTGGGTGATGCAAGATTGCTCTTACACCCAGGATGCTCCTGCATTAGACGCCCGGGGTAATTTGAGAAGTGACCCTGTCACGACTCAGGTGTGCAAAGGAAAACCAAGACAGTTAACCTCCTCCTTTGCTAGCCATGATGAATCTTCAACAAGTCATCCTTTCCATTTGACCAAATACTCTTCATATGTCTTGTTCCTTGTGCTTCTACCAACATGACTATCCAGTATGTCTTCAATCTCCTTGATATCTGAACTGGTTGCTGGAATACTCCACTGTGCTGCTGTAACCTCATCTTTAACACCTCCTTCATGATACTCTGTCAGATTTGAAACATTAAATAATGGTCAAATATTCAGCTCAGTAGGCAACTCGACCTCATATGCATTTCCTGAATCATTCTTCTTTAGTATCTTACATGGCCCAAACTTCTTCATTTTCAACTTGTTATATGTACCAACTGGAAATCTTTCCTTCCGCAAATGAACCATGACTTCATCTCCAACCTAAAATTCCTTATGCCTCATTTTCTCATCTGCCTTAGCCTTATACTGCGCATTCATCTTGGTAATGTGCTTCCTCACCTCCTCATGGATATTCTTCAAATGTTTTGCAAAATCCTCAACTTCAGCACTACTTATTTCTCCTTTATCTATCTTTCTCAACTCAGATGCATTTTTTGGACTACTCCCATATACAATCTGGAATGGTGATTTACCAATGCTCCTGTTGACAGAATTATTGTATGCAAATTATGCCTATGGTAAAATCAAATCCTATCCTATTGGCTTATCTCCAACCAAACATCTCAACAAATTTCCCAAACTCCTATTCACCACCTCTGTCTATCCATCAGTCTGTGGATGATGTGATGAACTGAACTTCAAATCTGTCTTCAACTTCTTCCACAATGTACACCAGAAATATCTAACAAACTTAGTGTCTTTATCTGAAACTATACTCTTTGGCAACCCATGTAGTCTCACCACTTCTCTGAAAAATAATTCCGCTACATGAACAACATCATTAGTCTTCTTGTAGGGAACAAAATGTGCCATCTTTGAAAATCTGTCAACTACCACAAAAATTGAATCATGTCCCCACTGTGTCCTTGGTAAACCAAGAACAAAGTCCATATTGATATCCTCCTAAGGCTTCTTTGGTACAGGTAATGGCTGATACAACCCTGTATTCTACTTCACTCCTTTCACCATCTGACATACTCTGCAACTCTATACAAACTTCTTGACATCTTACTGCAACTATGGCCAATAATAATTCTCACTAACCAAAGCAAGGGTTTTATCACGACCAAAATGTCCAGCCAATCCTCTGCTATGCTTCTCCTTGATGAGATTCTCCCTCATAGAACTTCTTGGAATGCACAACTGACTCCCTCTGAATAGCATATCATCCTGAATGATGAAATCCAGCCACTTCATTTTGTCTAGAGTAACAGGTTCTTTACAAGCTTTCCAAGCTTCACCAAAATCAGGATCCTCTGGATACAAATTCTTGAGTTCTTTGAACCCAACCACCTCAATCTGCATCTCTGTCAGCAATATTTGCCTTCTACTAAGTGCATTTGCAACCCTATTAGACTTTCCACTTCTGTATTTCAAAACAAATGTATAACTCTGCAAAAACTCAACCCATTTCAAATGTCTTTGATTCAACTTTCCTTGACTATTCAAATATTGCAAAGCTTGATGATCAGTATACAAAACAAACTCCTTAGGAAGTAGATAGTGTCTCCACTTCTTCAATGCCTGAACTATAGCATAAATTTTTGTTATCATAAACAAAATATTTTCTCTTTGCATCATTTAACTTCTCACTGAAATAAGCAATAGGTTTACCTTCTTGGCTCATAATAACTCTTATTGCAGTACCACTAGCATCACAATCTACTTGAAACACCTTATTAAAATCAGGAAGTGCTAAAATAGGTTGTTCTGTAACCTTTTGTTTCAACAGTTTAAAACTCTTATCTGCCCCATTAGTCCACTTGAACTCTTTTCTATCCCCTCTCATTGTTTCAATCAAGGGTCCACAAATACTGCTAAATTTTTTTATAAACTTTCTGTAAAAGCTAGCCAAACCATGAAAAGACCTTACCGCAGTAGCACTCCTTGGAGTAGGCCATTCAAAGATAGTCTGTACCTTCTCTAGGTCCATTTTTAGACCTTCTGTTGAAACTACAAATCCCAAATACACTAACTCTTTCTTCACAAAATTGCACTTCTTCAAATTAATCAACAATTTCTCATCTCTTAATTTCTCAAACACCATACGAGTATGCATCATATGCTCTTCCAATGTCTTACTAAAGATCAAAATATCATCTAGGTACACAATGACAAACTTACCTAGAAATTCTTTCAGAACCTTGTTCATGAGCCGCATGAAAGTGCTCAGTGCATTGGTTAGCCCAAAAGGCATGACTAACCACTCATACAGTCCTTCCTTTGTCTTGAAGGCAGTCTTCCATTCATCTCCTTCTCTGATCCGAATTTGGTGATATCCACTCTTCAGATCTATCTTTGAGAAATACACAGCTCCACTCAAACAATCCATAATATCATCCATTCGTGGCAATGGAAACCTATACTTGATTATAATCTTGTTTATTGCTCTGGAATCTGTACAAATCCTCCATTCTCCATTCTTCTTTGGTGCTAATACTATTGGTACAGCACATGGACTTAGGCTCTCCCGAATCAATCCCTTCTATAACAACTCATGTACTTGTCTATTCAACTCTTCACTTTCTGCTACTATCATTCTGTGTGCTGCCTTGTTTGGAAAACTGGCTCCTGGAATCAAATCCATCTAATGACTGATCTTCCTTACTGGTGGTAATCCATCAGGTACATTATCAGATACAATATCCTGAAACTCATTCAACAAATTTGCAACCTCTACAAGTACATCCTCTACTTCCTCTTTATCAGCTTTTGGAATTAAAGCAAAATACACATGCTTATGCCTCATACCATCTAAGAATTTTCTTCCATCAACAAAATTTATTTTCGCATTACCACATACCTTTTCTTCTGTTTCCATCAATGGTTTTAGCTTATGTCTCACTTCATCCTTCGTCAGGGAATAGGTATTCGCACACCCATCATGTACAACACATCTATCAAACTGTCAAGGTCTACCTAACAACATATGACATGCATCCATAGATATGATATCACATAGTACCTCATCATGGTGCTCGCCAATCTTGAACTTTACTAGGCACTGTTCACTGACCATGACCTTGTGGTCATCCTGCACCTAGGCAACTTGATATGGATGTGGATGTTTTTGCCTCTTGAGCTTCAACTTTGTCACCATCTCTTCTGACACCAAATTATCAGTACTGCCACTATCAATAATCACATCACAACACTTACCCTGACACTTGCATCTAGTGCGAAACATGCTCCTTCTTTGTTTAGGTTCAATCTCACCACTCAACAGGACTCTTTTGTTGATCATCGTTTCTCCTCTCTCAGCATCTTCAGAATTTGATGATCTGGCATCTTCAGTTATATGTGCAACTCTGGCCTGACCTTCGTTCCTCCTATCTTTCCTTCCTTGGCGTTGAGGACATTCAAATGCCCTATGACCTCCTTCTCCACAGTGAAAACATGTTCCACGGAAGCCTCCTCTTCCTGAACCTTGTCATCTTCCTCTTCCTCTCTGATCTCTATTGTTCTGATCTTGGAAACGATTGAAATTATCTCCTCTCTGATTCTGATAGTTACTAGCCTCATCCTGCTTTTTTGGATCTTCATTTCGATCTTCATATGACCGTCCACCAGATCTTCCATCACGACCTCTTCCGCTTTGTCTGCTCTCAAACTTCTTGTTTAGCTTTTCCTCTACTTTTAGGAAAAACTGGTATGCCTCTTCAATACTTCTCATTCAAACTAGATTCAACTCCTCCTGAATTCTCGACCTCAACCCGTTAAGGTAATGGGCAACTTTCTCCTTATCAGCTTCCGCATGTCTTGTTCTGATGAGGATTCGATAGAACTCCTCTGTATACTCCTGAATAGATCTTCCTGCTTGCTTCAAACTTTGCATTTTTTCAGTAGGTCAAGCTCATAATCAACATGGATGAACTGTCACTTCAATTTATCCACCATCTGATCCCATCTTGTGATTTTATCCTTTCCTCTTCAATTTCAATCCAATTGAATCTCTTGCCACCAGATCTTCACATGACCCTTCAATCTAGCCTTCGCAAACTTGACCCGATCAGGATCCTCGATATCTTCATACTCAAAATATTCTTCACATTCATTGATCCAATCGATCAATTCTTTTGGTTTAAGATTTCCTGAAAATGCAGGAACCTCAATCTTAGGTCTTTTCCCGATCTTGGAAATGGCCTGGAAAAGCCTTTCTTCTTCTTGATTCACAATTTCGCCTTCTTCTTCTTGATCATCATTTCCTTCTTCGGCTTCATCCTCACTTTCATCTCTGACATTAAGATTCATTCCTCTACGAATCTCTTCTTGCAATGCTCGCACTTGTCTTTGGAGCGCTCTAACCTCAGGTCTTACAACACCAGCTCTTCCACCATGTTCCTTTTATGGAGGCATTTTCACGATGCGCGCTGAAACCCTAATCACGGTCCTGGTGCAAATTGTCTCACAGTTGACGATCTGTTACATATAAACCCTAACCCATGGTCTTGGTGCAAACTACCTCATAGTTGGCGATTTATTTACACACTCAGGAACTCCTACTCTGATACCACTTGATGAAGGGTGCTCCCCTTAATACCACAAACACATAACAGAAATAGAGAAACAACAACAATATGCAAGAATAAAAAATTGGCTTCTTATTATCTCCACAAATGTGGAATTACAAACTTTCAGAATTACAATATGCAAAGCCACATGGGCATTCCTTTACAATATTCTGTAGGACAAAGCCTCGAATCAATACCCAGATCTACTACCCAGAACTGTCCCGAACTGTCTAAGACAACACTACAAACCTTTCTTATATAGGCAATTTCCACCACCCGAGAAGGTTCCAGAAATTTAGCCCTTTAGGATGACAAAACATAGAATTATTTATTTTTCACAATTAATACAATAGGGTCGGCTCAAAAGAAATACAAAATATGATTTTAGGTAACCCAACTTTCGGAGGCCATAAATTTTTAACCGAAGCTCTGTTTTTCTATTGTAACCACTTTTTGAAAATGCCATGACAAGATCTATAGTGCTTGACATGCGCTAGCGCCAATTAGCCGAGGGTCAATCGCGATTCGGAGCCTCTAAGGCCTTCAAAATTGACCTAAAAGATTTTATACCCAAAAACCTCAATAACTTCACCAATACTGATGATGTGGCAATGAAACTCAACCGGTAGGCTGAAATGACTAGGATGAACCTCCAACTGTGAAATCAAAACATTTTGAGATCATATGACCAACTTACTAAAAATAGTAAGTTTCCATAAATAGAAGCTCTGCACAAGATAGACCTTATTAAAAAGCAAACAGAAATATTTTTGGGTGATGCAAGATTGCTCTTACACCCAAGATGCTCCTACATCACAAAGTCTATCAAAATACTATTGAAGAAGATTGGATTTGAAAATTACAAACTGATATGTACTCCTATGATTACCAGATGTAGGCTGACCAAAGGAGGCAAATCCTCCAAAGTAAATGTAAGAAACAACAGGGCAATGATTAGAGAACTGCTAAATTTCACTACTACTAGACCGAATATCATGCATGTTTTCTATTTAAAAACTAGATTCCAACACAAACCAAGAGTGTCACATGTGATTGCAGTAAAAATGATCTTCATATATTTGGAAGGAGTGGAAGAATTTTGATTGGGGTATCCCAGAGGATCAAGCATTACTCTAGAATTTTACACTAATGGAGATTGGGTAGTTTTGACGATGGGAATAGTACTAGCTATAGAGATGGAGCACTTTCCCTTGGTTCCTAGTTGGTTTCTTGGTTTAGTAAAAAGTGGGATTTTGTATCTTTGTCCTATGCAGAAGTTGAATATATTATTGTTGCATCATGTTGCAAAAAGGTACTTTAGATGAAATATATCTTGAAGGATGTTGGTGTAGTATTTGAATGAATCTTAATCATTTGTGATAACACCTGCATAATAAATCAAGTAAAACACTCCACATTGAGACATGTTCTGATATAGTATCTCTTCTTGAAGGAAATGGTGTTAGACTATGAAGTAGAATTTGTTTATTCACCCACAACAAAACATATTGCATGTGTCTTTACAAAATCTTTGTGCAAAGATTTTTTTGTGTATCTTCAGAAGAGGTTGGGGGAATTAATCCTTCCTAGATCAAACTAAGTATCTTTGGCACTACATTAGTCTAGGGAGTTTACTGCTCAATCTTGATCTAGACTAATGTATGGGGATTCTCCTTAATGGTATTAGTGTGTGTTTCTTTCCTTTGTCCTTGATGTCAAAGGGGGAAAGAAAGATGAAAACGTGATTGTGTTTGACTATGAAATTATGTTTTTTTGTTGACGGATGTTGTCATAAATGACAAAGGGCGAGATTTTTGGAAAGGGGAGTTTGTTGTTAATATTGTAGTACTGATGTTGAAAATTTGATGATTTTTTATTATGGTGTAGAGTTTGTTGATGATGTTGTAGAGTTCATGATGTTGTTGTTGTAGTATTCTATTATTGATAGTGTTGTAGATTTGTTGATGTGTCAATATGGTTGTCATTTATGGTAACATACTTCTTTGGTGGTTGGTATTGTACTTAGTATTCTTGTTATTTTGATGTGGTTATGTTGGTTCGAAGGTTGGTTCTCTAGAAGGATGTTTCTCCAAAAAATGTGTTTCCATGTATTCTATGATGTTCGTGTTTGAGAGTGGTCTAAAATTCTCTATTGTTCCGAATATAGTTTGTGGCAGTATGGTTTTGTTGTTTTTCTATTTTGGGTCATGTTGATGTAGTTTGGAGGAATAACTGCTAATGTGCTATTTCTTATTGGGCTCTAGTTATTATGGTATTTGGGTAATGTGTTATTTTGTCAAGGGAGTCTGTGTGGTGTGGCCCACTTTTCATTCCTCCCTACCATGTGAATGTTTAGTCTAGACCTATTTAAAATTGTTTTCTTGATGGATAACTTGGTGATTTCATATTTATAATATCAATATAAATAAGAGGATTTTAGTGATGGATCAGTGGGGAGGTTTAAAGGAAAGAAGATAGGCTAGATATAGTGCAAAGGTTTGGTGAAAGCATGAAGTTGGGTTGTGAGAAAAGAATGTGTTCTATTTTTGTCTAGACATCAGAGGTAGTGAGCCAAAGGTTTCTTCCAACATTTGTACTTCAATGGTGGATTTCCTCCTCTCTTTTTTTCTCAGGGTAGTGAGAGAACCTGCAGTGAGCATTCTAGCAGTTAGCCCTTCTGGTAGTGAACCACACATTACATAAATAACCTTAATCGGTGTCACCTTAACAAGTATTTGTATTCATGAGAATTAGCTTCTCCATGGTTTTTCTCATATTGGGTTTTCCATGTAAAAACCTAGTGTTCATTGTGTATGATTCATGTGTGTTCTCTTTCATGTTTACATATGATTTGATTAAGTGGACAAAGTATTAATTTGTTGATTCCAGATATGTGAACATGATAAAAGTTTTATTTAACAACTGATTCACCCCCCTCTCATTTGTTTGGGATATTCAACAATATGGACTCCTACAAAGATAATATGTTGAGAAGGAAAAAAAAAAAAAGTGCACTGCAAACAAGATCATGAAAAGAAAATAAGTTGAGGCCAATTGAAAAATTGATGGCCTACTCAACTTAGTGTGGTAGATTGGTGGATTTATGGGGCTTTTTCCTATAAAGAGTGAACCTATGATCTATGGGATAAAACAAAAATGTGGACCATATGATGCCCAAGATTTGTCATAACTTTGCAAGGGTAAATTGCAAAGAGGGCCATTCAACATCTATTGGAAAATAAATTGCTTGTAGTTTCTCCATACCATGGTTGATTTCAAACATCTCTTTGAGAGAGATATCACTCAATGTCACTAACACAAACTCTATGTTGAATTCCAACCTCACCAAGGTCCACACAATATTTTTAATTTTAGATGCATTTGGAGGGAAACTAAAATTCTAAAATACCAACCTGGCCTTCTACTTCTCTTCTAGAAGTCACTTAATATGAGTTTCTTCTATAGCTCTCATTTCTAGTAATAAAGGAGAGGGGAGTCTTGTTTGTACAAATTTATTAAAATAACTTTTCATTTTTTCTACTTGCATCCTTAGGATATGAAGGAATTCCATTCCTTGAAGTGTTGGTCTATGACAGGTGATAAATTCATTTTTCTTCTTTGTTGGTCCCTTCTATCTAGTATCATTGTTGCTACTAAAGTATGAGATGTCTCCACATAAAGCTTCTCAATCAAACGTCTATATTTGTCTACTTTTGTATTCACCTCTTGAAAAGCCTTTTTTATAAATAATCTAGCCTTGATGCTCAATTTGTAAGCATCATCACTGAATCTCATGGCGGTCGCTAACAATATCATAGCATTATTTATTTTTTCCCTACAAGAGACATATAAATGTCAAATAAAATAGGATGAAGATCTCCTAGTGTCCATGTGGCATTTTTTAACATAGCAAGTGTTGTAGTTGTTTATTTTTATAATTTATTTCTTCTTGCAAGATATTAATATTGATTGAAGCATTCATCCACTTCTAGTGCAGATGTTCTAACTCTTGATTATTTATTTTGAAAGTGATATCTGCTACCTATTTCAATTTCACTTCCACAAGTCATATCTAGTGACTCTTGGATCTCTTGAATTCTCCTCTATAGTTTGGCTTCCTTTTTCCCTAAGGTATTTTGAACATGGACTAGATCTTGATTCTTAGTAGGGAGTTAGGCCTCAGCTAATGCCCTTTTCTTCTTTTCAACATCTTCTTGTACTTGGGTTTTTTATAATATTTGAGCATATCACTTCTCTTGCCTCTACATATGAGAATCAATAATAGTTGAAAGACATTGTTGGAGCTGAGTGATCTCCTCATTTTTTTTCTAGATTGTAACATTAAGATCCTCTCTTTCTTTCTAGAGATTGACAACATTGGATTTGAGAGTAAACAATTTTTATTCTTTTATTTGTATCAAAAAGAAGGAGATTGTCCTATCATTTTCAAGGATAAATATTATATTCTTAGAATCTAAAAGCTCCTATTGTTCATTTCCTTTTTCTTCTATTTTTTCAAGAAGGGGGGCAATGCGTTTTTCTTTATTTTCCTTCCTTATCCTAGAAATCTCTACTTCATGACCTCTAATATTTATTATAATCCTTTCCATTATAGCACTTACACCTTCCAACTCATTATAAATATTTTCCATCTTATGGCTCTATTTTATAAAATTACTAGTAACAACCCTTCAAGATTCTTCAAGGAATTCTACTTTATCTTTGGGTTGGGCATGAATCATATTGATCTCTATCACATGAATTGTATAAGCTTCCATCATCATCTCACCCTTCCATTTTTTTATGTTCAGGGTCATTGATACCAACATAATACTCTACCTCTTCTCATCGTGCAGGGTTTCCATTTGGGGTGTAGCTACCTTGGAAGCATCCATTTCCTTCTATGTGCTCTTATTACTCAAGCCTCCCTTGCAATATTTAACTGGTTCCAGAAACCCTGAGGCGATTAAAAAAAATTTCTATAAAATGTATGACTAATTGGGAGTTTAAAAGATATTGGAATGATAAGTACTCCTTTGAGATCTGAAAACTAATTTCTTAGGAAAACTTAGGATAGTGGACAAAAAGAGTGGGATACCTAGGAGAATAAATTATTTGAGTTGTAGATTGGTGTCTTAGTTGAGTGGATGTTGGGAGAGGTAGTGTTTATATCACTATTTCAATAAATGAGGAAGTTGTGACAAATAAGGTTATAGGTTAGATACCCAAACCTGATGAAACTAGGGACTGAGATGTTTATACTTTAGTGAAAATAGGGGAGACCATGGAAACTGATAGTTGACTGCTGATCTAGGGTGGATTGATGAAAATAGGTTTAGATAAGGATGCTTTTGGTATTTGAATAGATATTAGGACAAGATTTTTGATGCCTATAGATGGTTGAATAGGATGAGTTACAGGGGGGGGGTGTGAATCAATTATTATCAAACAATTTCCTTAACCTTTGTTGATTTGGTGAATACTTAAATCAATTAGAAACTTATAATAGATATGAACATGAAAGCACAAAAACATCAACATAATGAACATCAAAATTTACGTGGAAACCCAAGATGGGAAAAACTATAGAGAAGCTAATTCTCATAAAATGAGCACCAACTAAGGTTATTTTTATAAAGGGCTCACTACTGGTTGGCTCATTGTTAGTTGGGATAACTACTTATAAAATACAAAGGCTCACTGCTAGTACAAATGGGCTCATTTACAAAATATAAGTAATAAAAATAAATCCACCACTAAAGGCATTATCACCAATAATCAACAATACAAAAATGATATAATAGTCTACTACCCGTTGCACGAACTTGCATTTACATCAATACATAGATCTTCCCTTGTCAGATTCACAATCACTTCGCATATTACTTGCATACAAGAATATCACAAAAAATAGAATCATTTCTCTCTTATACCATCCAATGCCAACAACTAGGTCTACCTAATATAATTTGAAATAGGTCACACTAAAACATCCCCACAATGGTAAGGAATGAAATATGGACCACATCTCTCAATACCGCATGCCTTTCTCTTAACAAAACACTACACCATCACTGAAATATTTGGAACCAATGGATACAATCTATATATTACAATACAAATACTAGGACCAAATCAATGACCACTTTCCAAATAGGAGCGGGCCCAAACAAATAAACCACATTATGTTGCAAGGTAAATGGGACCGACACTGACACGACTAAATATAAATCTTTAGAACACATCATCTAGAGCACACTTCTAGTAGATCAGCAAGAACATCCAATATAAATCTATGCATAGGATATGTTGATGTCAATGATAACAATAATGATACCATGAACATCACATTCTAAAAATCTTCCTCTTTTTCAATGATGACAACATTCATCAATAACAAAGCAAACAACTCACTGTCAAAAGATATCAACATCAAAGTTATATGTTCTTATGTTCTTCTCCCCCTTTGATAATAATGACAAAGGGCCAAAACTTCCCCTAACTAAATCACTTTTCTCCCCCTGATAGGAAGTTGCCAATCATTTATTCAAAAAGGAATAAGCATGAAATGCACTGGACCAATGCATACACTAGTACATTTACTAAACATGAGGAAGAGGTATAATGCCCAAATTCCCTCTGAGATACTCAAAAGTATTCTTGCACAATGGTTTTGTAAAGATCTATTTAATCCACCCCTTTATAGGTACATACTCAAGTTTAACCTCCTTCACCAACACTTTCTCTCTCAAGAAATGATATCTGATACATATATGTTTTGTCTTGGAATGCTACACTTGATTCTTTGAAATGTTTATAAAATTAGTATTATCACACATAATCGAGATCGGTTCATCAAATGTCATACATATATCCTTCAAAGTATGTTTCATCCACAATAGTTGAGTACAACATGAGGATTTTGTGATCATGCATTCTAATCCAGTAGTAGATAATGTCACAAAATCCTATTTCTTTCTTGCCCAAGCAACCAACTAAGAGCTAAGAAAATAAGCTCCACCACTAGTACTATGCTAGTTATCCAAACATCTAGCCCAATCAGTATCTATATAAGATTTCAAAGTGAAATTTGAACCTTTTGGGTACCATAATATTAATAAAAACTATATCCTTCAAATAGATACCATAATATTAAATTTTTTGTATCCTTCAAATATTTAAAGATATTCTTTACTGCCATAACATGTGACTCATTTGGTTCTTGTTAAAATATAGCTCCTAATTAGCATATGACACACATAATATGATGCAAGGCAGGGAGAAAGAGGGGCCAAACAATGGCACACCCTAATGATCCAAGCCTGCTCAACACATGCGGAAGCAAACAAACACAACAGTGAGAGAGAATGTAGAATCTTTCATATATTTTCATCAAATGGAATGATACATACTAGGCTATAAGGCCTTCCTAGTTAGGGCCAGATATTACAATGATTTACGAAAGTCCTCAAACATGCGAGGATCTGCCAACAATCTCTAATCTTACTATTTTCTATCTTCTATGAAAACTACCTCCCTAACTACAACCAAACAACTACATTTAAACAAGAGTCTACCGAAATGAGTCAGCCTTCAGATCCACAATCAATGGAAGGAATGGTCAGATCTAGGACCACAGGCCTCCCAATGATGGATTCCAACATTAAATCCATGACCCAACATAAATGCACAAGTTGGCCACAATAAAAACTAAAACTAAACCTGTCGGTGAGCAAGATAATTGAGCAACAGACAAGCAACACCGAGCACCAGTAAAACAACCGACTACCCAGGAGAAAACTGACCACACTTGGTAACCAAAGGAAACTGACCAACTATCGACCAACTCGGTCAAAGTAGGAACTGAGCAACACAAACAAACTCCAAATTGTTTTTGGTGACACAGGATTGCCAAGGACCCAAGATGCTCCTGCATCAAACACCTGGGATTATTTTGAAATGATTCTCCAAATCATTTGGTAGGTCTGGTTCAAGCTACATCCAACTCAGATTGTGAAATCCATGAATTGTCTTCCATTGGTCTATTCTTCCACTTTACCAGATATTCCATATAATGTTTTCCTCTTGTACTCTTGCCAACTCTTTCCTTCAAAATCTATTCAATTTCTTCATTCTGCTTCTTAGGATATTCTGTCGGTACTTTCACTTCTTCATCAGGTTCATGATACTCATACAAATCAGTAATGTTGAAAATCAATGATATGTCCATGTCATCAGGTAACTCAATTTCATATGCATTTCCACTTTCAAATTTCCTCAAAATCTTGCAAGGTCCAAACTTCTTCATCTTCAGCTTCCCATATGTTCCAACAGGAAATCGACCTTTCTTCAAATGAACCATCACTTCATCACAAACATCAAAAGTTTTATGTCTTCTTGATCTATCAACTTTGTCTTTGTATTTCTAATTACTATTTTCCAGCTTCAGCTTCACATCTTCATGTAATGTCTTCATGTACTCAGCAAATTTTACTCCTTCAACACTTCTCTTATTTTAATCAGCAATGTCTCTCAAATCAGATATACCTCTCAGTTGTGTGCCATTCACAATCTCAAATGGTGTCTTTCCAGTACTCCTATTCATTGAATTATTGTATGCAAACTTTGCTTGTGCCAACATAGAATCCCAATTACTCGATGTGTCTCCAACTAAGCATCTCAAAAGATTTCCCAAACTTCTGTTCACAACTTCAGTCTGTCCATAGGTTTGTGGGTGAAATGTAGAACTATATTTCAATTTAGTGCCAAATTTCTTCCAAAGGGTTTTCCAAAAATATCCAACAAATTTATTGTCTCGGTCAGAGATAATACTCCTTGGTAATCCATGCAATCTGAAAATTTCCTTAAAGAAAAGATCTGCTACATGTACTGCATCTGATGTCTTTCTATATGGTATAAAATGTGCCATCTTTGAAAATCTATCCACAACAACAAATATAGAATCATTACCTCTTACTGTCTTCGATAAGCCAAGAACAAAGTCCATACTGATGTCAATCCAAGGTTTCTCAAGAACAACAATTGGTGCATATAATCCAGTATTCTAACTTACTCCTTTTGCAACTTGACAAATTCCACAACTTTTCACAAATTTTTGAATAGCTTTATACAACTGCGGCCAATAGTATTTCTCCTTAAGCAAATTCTATGTTTTATCAATACCAAAATCTCTAGCAAAACCACTACTATGTTTCTCCTTTATCAAATTAGATCTCATTACTGCTCTCGGTATACACAAGTGAATTCCTTTAAACAACATACCTTCTTGAATAAAATATTCATCCCATTTAGTATCTTGTTGATCTTGAATAGGTGCTCTGCACTTTCTCCATGGCTCAAAAAAATCAAGGTCAAACTCATAAGAATCTCTCATCTCATCAAAACCAAGAACTTCAATTTTTATCTTAGCCATCAAAGATCTTCTTCTACTCAATGCATCAACAACTTGGCTAGTGACTCCACTCTTATGTTTTATCACAAATGTGTAACTCTACAAATACTCAACCCATTTCATATGTCTCTAGTTCAATTTATTTTGACTACCCAACTATTGTAAAGCCTTATGATCAATATACAACACAAATTCACTCGGTATCAAATAATGTCTCCATTTCTTCAATGCTTGAACAATAGCATAAAATTGTTGATCATACATAGAATATTTCCTTCTAGCATCATTCAACTTTTCACTAAAGAAAGCAATAGGATTACCTTCTTGACTCAACATAGCTCCAATTGCACTTCCACTTGCATCACATTCCACTTGAAATGCTTTACTAAAATCAGGTAATGCCAAAATAGGTAATTCAACAACCTTCTACTTCAGAGTCTCAAAAATTCTATCAGCTCCATGTGTCCACTTGAATTCTCTTTTGTCTCCTCTCATAGTTTCAGTCATAGCATTACAAATTGAACTGAAATTCCTTATGAACTTTTGGTAAAAACTTTCCAAACCATGAAATGATCTTACCTCACTAGCATTCACAGGTGTAGGCCAATTCAAAATAGCTTCAACCTTTTCAGGATCCATCTTCAAACCGTCAATTGAAATAACAAATCCCAAATACACAATCTCCTCTTTCATGAATGAACACTTTTTTAGATTTAACAACAACTTCTCCTCTTTTAATCTCTGCAAAACTTGTCTAACATGCAACAAATGTTCTTCTCTGGTCTTATTGAATATCAGAATGTCATCAAGATATACAATCACTAACTTACCCAAGAATTTCTTCAAAACTTCATTCATCAGCCTCATAAAAGTACTCAGTGCATTAGTTAAACCAAAGGGCATAACCAACCACTCATACAAACCTTCTTTTGTCTTGAAAGCAGTCTTCCATTCATCACCTTCTCTGATTATGATATGATGATACCCACTTTTCAAATCAATTTTGGTGAAATACTTTGCTCCAGTCAAACTGTCCATTATGTCATCCATTCTCGGTATAGGAAACCTATACTTCACTGTTATCTTATTGATTGCTCTGGAATTAGTACACATTCTCCATTGTCCATTATTTTTCGGTGCCAGTACAATAGGTATTGCACAAGGACTCAAACTTTCTCTAATCAAACCTTTCTCCAGCAACTCTTGAATCTGTCAGTTCAATTCCTGATTCTTGGTAGGTGTCAATCGATGAGGTGCCTTATTCAGTAAACTAGCTCCAGGGATTAGATCCATACAATGATCAATGCTTCTTTTTGGTGGCAAACCATCAGGTACATTATAAAAAATGATATCACTGTACTCGGTGAGTAACTTATCAATCTCCTTAGGGACATTATCCTCTATTTTCTTACTCGATTTGTTAGGGATCACAACAAAACATACATCATTCTTCTTCAAAGAGTTAAAAAAATTTCTTCCCTCCATCAAAAAAACTTTCACAAATGTGAAAACATTACTAACAGGTTCTTCCATCAATGGTAACAAGATTTGTTTCTTTCCATCAGCCACAATAGTATACTTATGCAATCTCCCATCATATATAGCATGTCTATCATATTGCCAAGGTCTACCCAACAAAATATGACAACAATCCATAGGCATGCTATCACATAACACCTTATCATAGTAATTTCCAATCTTCAAATTCACATAACATTGTTGACTTACCAGGAGTGTATGCTCATCTTTGATCCATGAAATCTGATAGGGCTTCGGATCTACCAACCTTTCCAACTGCAATTTTGTAACCATCTCTTCAGATGCCATATTCTCCGAGCTACCACTGTCAATGATTACATTCCAAACTTTATCAGAAACTCTACATCTGGTCTTGAACAAACTTTTCCTTATCGGATCTTCCTTTTCACTTTCATTCCACAGTGCTCTCCTTACCATCAAGTTATTTTATTTCTTAGGTTCATTCAGTGACTCTTCTTGCACCAAAGCATTTCTATTGCTACCAGCCTTCTTACTAGCATGTGTACATTCAAAAGATCTATGTCCTTCTTCTCCATAATTGTAACAAGTTCCTCAGAAACTTCCTCTGCCATAACCACCTCAATAGTTACTGCCTCTACCTCTAGATGAACTTTCACCTTTCTACTCATTCTTGCCTTTGTCTAGATTTGTCTTTTCTGGTTCAGATCTACCATTTTCACCATTAGATCTACCTCTTCCTCTAGGGAATCTACCACCTTGACCTCTTTGTCTTTGCTCATGTCTCTTGTTCAATTTCTCCTCGGCCTTCAATGCAAATTGATAAGTCTCTTCAATGTTATTCGACTTGACCATACTAATTTCCTCTTGGATGGAAACTCTCAAACCATTTAGGTATCTACCAATTCTTTCCACATCATCTTCATCATGTCCAGATCTGATATCTAATGTATAGAATTCCTTAGTATACTCTTTTACCGAGCTATCTTTCCACCTCAAACTTTGCATTCGCCGAACTAGGTTAATCTAATAATCACAAGGTAAGAACTTTCCTTTCAATTTGTTCACCATTTTATTCCATACCTTGATTTTGTCTTTTCCTTTCCTCTTCCTATCCAACTGCAGATGTTCCCACCATAAGGATGCATGACTTTTCAACTTTGTGCTTGCAATCTTCACCTTCTTGTCTTCAGGAATGTTTTCATACTCAAAATACTTTTCCATCTTGATGATTCAGTCCACCAATTCATCAGAATCTATCTTTCCACCATACTCAGGAGGATTGAAATGTGGTGTAGACTTCAGACTTGTCAAAGCCTTCAAAAATATTTCTTCGCCTTGATCCATAACAAGTGCAGGTTCTGCATTCGCTTGTTCTTCCACAACTTCATCATCACTAACATCTTCAATATGTGTGCCTCTTCTTTGGGCTATTTCAATAGCTTCTAACCTAGCAATAATCTGCCTTAGCATATCTACCAATCCTGGATCTACATCTCACCTCCCATGAACCATCTTGACAACCCTCTACAATTGCAGGTCAGATCGCAATCTGCTACCCCACAAAAATCAACTAGGGTTTCAAGAGGAACCTGCAAACCTAGATCTGTAGACCTACATCAAGATCTCACCTCGCTCTGATACCACCTGACGCAAGGCATGGAGCAAGAGGGGTCAAACAATGGCACACCCTAATGATCCAAGCCTACTCAACACATGCAAAAGCAAACAAACACAATAGTGAGAGAGAGAATGCAAAATCTTTCATATATTTTCATCAAATGAAATGATATATGCCAGGCTGTAAGGCCTTCTTGGTTAGGGCTAGAAATTACAATGATTTACAAAAGTCCTCAAACATGTGAGGATCTTCCAACAATCTCTAATCTTACTATCTTCTATCTTCTATCAAAACTGCCTCCCAAACTACAACAAAACAACTACATTTATACAAGAGTCTACCGAACTAAGTCAGCCTTCAGATCCATAATAAATGGAAGGAACAGTCATGTCTAGGACCACATGCTTCCCAATGATGGATTCCAACATTAAATCTATGACCCAACATAAATGCACAAGTCAGCCACAAAAGAAACTAAAACTAAACCCATCGGTGAGCAAGATAACCGAGCAGCAGACAAGCAACGCCGAGCGCCAGTGAAACAACCGACCACCTTGGAGAAAATGGACCACACTTGGTAACCAAAGGAAACCGACCAACGACCGACCAACTACCGACCAACTCGGTCAAAGCAAGAACTGAGCAACACAAAGAAACTCCAAATTGTTTTTTGTGACACAGGATTGCCAAGGACCCGAGATGCTCCTGCATCATAATATATGGTCTAGTAGTAGTTAAATAAAATATTCCTCAAATTATTTATCTATACTTACTTTCATTAGCTTTTAGTGAATCTTCTTTAGTCAACTTACATCTGGTAACAGTAGGAGTACATATCGATTTATAATTTTCCAAAACAAACTTCTATAGGAACTCTCTGATATACTTGGGATGAGAAATGAAAGTTCCCTTATTGTTCTAATTTACTTGCAATCTAAAGAAGAAATTTAACTCACTAATCATAGACATCTCAAATTCTTTTTATATCTCCTCTACAAATTTTCTACATAAGTCATCTTTTCCTCCAAAAATTATGTCATTAATATAAACCACAACAATTAAGATTTGATCTGATTAAATTTTGTAATACAAATTACTATTATCATACCATTTCTAAAATCCTTCTCCTATTAGATACTTATCCAATCTACTATACGAGGCCTTGGGTGCTTGCTTCAACCTGTACAATTCTTTCTTCAATCTACAAGTACCATATGGATCTTTTTCAGACTTGAAGTCCTCTAGTTGTTCAGTGTAAACTTCTTCCTTCAGTTCCCCATTTAAGAATGTTGACTTAACATCCATCTGATAAACATTAAAATCTTTAAACATTGAAAATGCTAAGAATACCAAGATCACCTCCATCTAGGCAACATGGGCATAAGTTTCATCAGAATCAATACCTTCAATGTGAGTGTATCCCTTATAGATCAATCTTGCATTGTTTCTCATTACCTTTCCATTCTCATCCAACTTGTTTTCTAATACCTATTTTGTGCCAATCACATTCTTGTTAGCCGATTTGGGAACAAGTTCCCAAGTTTGATTATTCTCAATCTAAACAAGTTATTATTTCATTTCTCTTACCCAATTCTGATCATTGCATGCTTTTTACATATTTTTAGAATCAATTTCTGAAACTAAACACAATAAAACTTACTCTTGTGTTGATCTACTTCTTGTAAAGATACCTTTATTCTTATCACCAATGATCTAATTCTCAGAATGATTTATCTGTACATACCTTGGGATCTTAGTTGTATATTTTGGAGCCTACTTTGTCTCTTTTTCTTCTTCTTTCTTGTCTTATTTTCCCTTTTCCTTTGTATCAGATTCATATTCAATGTGTTTCTCAGGAGTTTTTTGAACCTCTTCATCAACCTTCACATTCTCAGTTTCAATAATCTTATTTGGTTTCTTGTTGTAACACCTATACACTTTTCTCTTTGTATAATATCCCACAAATATACCTTCATCAACTCCATTGTCAAATTCACCAAGATTTTTCTCATCTCTTTGAATATAGTATCTACTTCCAAAAATCTTGAAATATTTCAATGTGGACGCCCTTCCATGCCATAGCTTGTATGATGTCTTGTCATACTTATTTCAGTAAAGAAATTTGTTAAGAGTGTACATAGCTATATGAATTTCTTCTCTCTAATACACTTTCAGTAAACTTAATTTTGTGATCATTGTCCTTGTTTCTTCTTGCACAATTTGATTCATTCTTTCCACTAAACCATTATGTTGTGGTGTTCTAGGAGCTGAAAACTATCTTTTAATGTCATGTTTCTCATAGAAATTGTCAAATTCATCATAAGTAAACTCTCCACCTCTATTAGATCTCAAACATTTAATCTTCCTACCACTTTCATTCTCACATCTTGCTTTAAATATTTTGAGTTTCTTAAATGCTTCTATTTTTTCTCTTAGAAATGCAACCCAAGATAATTTGGAATAATCATTAATGAAAAGTATGAAATATATTTTAGCTTGTAAGATTCTTGTTCTAATAGGACTACATAGGTTAGTGTGCACGAGATCTAGAAAACCAGTAGATGAATGATCTTTTTCCTTGAATGACTCCCTTCTTCTTTCCTTCCTGACATCCTTTACAAATAATGTTGTTTGGTTTAGACAGTCTTCGTAAATCTCTTACTGCACATGATGAACTTATTCTTACCAAGTTATCAAAATTGATGTGACACATCCTCTAGTGTCAAAGCCAATTGTCATCAGTCCAAGATAATAAATGACTTTATGTAGCTTCTTCAAGTTGGTACATGTTTCTTCCAATTCTTTTTCCTACTATAATAATCATTCCATATTTCTTTTGGATCTCAGAACCTTCATTATTAAATACAATATCATAGCCATTCTCATACATCTGTCCAACACTCAAAAGATTATGACATAAACCCTTCACATAGTAAACCTTGTTAGTGTAATTCTTTCCATCAAAAGTAATAGAACCCATTCCAAAAATATATGTTTCCTTATCATCACCAAATCTAATAGGACCACTATGATGTTTCTCAAGTTAAAAAAAAACATTTTATCACTAGTCATATGATTTGAACAACCACTATCAATAAACCATTCATTATTATTTATTTTAACATACAAAGCAGTCTTAGTATTATCATCAAATTCTGCGCAAATGTTAGAAATATCAAATCTAGCCTTTTCTTGTTCTGCCAAAAATGAATAGTCTTTCTGATTTGATTCATAATCTGATATACTAGCATATTCATTAACATGGCATGCCTTCTTATTAAACTTCTATCGGTTAGACTTTTCTAGCCACCTAGTTGCTAACTGATCAATTTTTCCACATCTAAAACATTGAAGAGGTAACATAAGTTTGTATTTGTTAGTAGTTTTCTTCAATTTTCTTGCAAAGTTCGCTTCCATATCATCTAAATCATTGTCATCTAAATCTTCCTCTATCTTTGTGGCTTTAAAGGTTGTCTCATATCTTCTCTTCTCCTTTTCAAATTTCCTCAACTCAAATGTGGTCAGGATGACAAACATTTATTCTCTGGTAAACTTCTTCAGATCATAAACTTTTTCAATAGCCTAGATCTTGTCATCCTAGCTCTCTAATAAGGTCATCAAGATCTTCCCCATGGAATCTTCATTAGTAATATTACCACCTTGATTCTTGACTTCTTTCACTGCATTATCAACCCTTTGAAATCAACTTCTAATATCTTCACCTTCTTCCATTATCGGGTTCCCATAGTGACGCTTAGTTTTTATTTTCTTATATAAATTGATACTATCATTTCCTTCATAGATTTATTTCAAAATTTCCCAAACTTCATAGGCAGTCTTCAATGAAATAACTTTAGCTAACTCATTTTTTGATAAAACACTAAAAATTGCATACCTTGCTTTCTCATTCTCCTCATAGGCTTAAAATTCATCTTGAGTAGTAGGGTCATTTTGAGGTCCAACATACAATGTATCCACATTCTTCCCAGTAGTGCAACTGATTGAAATTATGTATCCTCTCATATTATCTTTCTAGGAATTGTAATTGGATCCATCAAACATAGGAATGTTAAATTTGTGCACCATTAGATCTACCTCAAACGGTTAAGCTCTCTCCAAGAAATCAAAGCTCTAATACCAATTATTGAACAAGATAAATAATAGAGAGGGGGTGAATTAGTTATTATTAAATAATTTTCTTAACCTTAGTTAATCCAATGAATACTTAAATCAATCAAAAGCTTATAAGGATATGAACATGAAAGAACAAATACATCAACACAATGAACACCATAATTTATGTGGAAACCCAAGATGGGAAAAATCATGGAGAAGATTATTCTCATGAAATGAACATTGGTTAAGGTAATTTTACAAAGAGCTCACTACTAGTTGGCTCACTATCGACTAGGATAACTATTCAAAAAATACAAAGGCTCACTTCCATAATATAAGAAATAAAAATGAATCCACCACTGAAGTCACTGTCACTGATAATCAACAACATAAAAATGATATAAAAATATGCTACCGGTTTCTCCAACTTGCATATACATCAATAAATAGATCTTTCCTTGTCAAATTCATAATCACATCACATATTACTCGTATACAAGCATATCACAATGAATATAATCATCACTCTCTTATACCATCCCATGCCAACAACTAGGTCACACTGAAGAATTCCCATAGTGGTAAGGAATGAAACGTGGACCACATCACTCAATACAACATGCCTCGCTCATAACTACATGCTACACCATCACTAAAATCTTTAGAACCAACATATAGGATATATACATTACATTTTGAATACTAGGACCGAAGCACAATGACCACTTTCCATATAGGACTAGATCCAAACAAATGAATCACATTATGTTGCAAGGAAGACGGGACTAGCATTGACATGTCTAAAGATAAATATTTAAGATAAATCATCTGAAGTACACTTCTACCGGATCACCAAGAACATCCAATCCACATCTATGCATATGATATGTTAACATTAATGACAACCATCAACGACAACAACAATGATAGCATCAACATCACATTCTAACATAGAAAAGTGTATGAGAGAAGGAGAAGACATACAATGATACAAGGATCAACCAAAGATTGAGAAGAAATTTAAGAGGGGAAAACCCTACCTATTAGTTATAGTGATTGAGGCTATGATAACATCCTCTTCTTCACCCTCATCATTGAAAATATTATTTAAGTTAAATATCCTCTTCTTTCTTTTCATCTCCAAAGGAGGAGATATTGCTTCTACCACCTCATAACCCTCTATATGGCTCAATTTTCTCTCAAGCACTTGTATACATGGCCCATGGATCACCACTATAGCCACACCCATCAATTTTGATTCTGACTAGGTTGTTTGCCTCTCTTTTAATTGACGCGCTTTTCCTTTTCTATCATTTTTCCATGCCGAAGAGAAATATCATTTCTCATCCCTTCACTATTGGAGCTATTAAGAGGTTCCTCACTTGGATGTGCACTATTCTATTTTTTACTAAAAATTCCATCAACATCTAAATCATTATATGGGGTGAATGTATCATTAATTTCTTGACACTAAACCCAAAAGGATTTTATTTTGGAATGTGACCAATTCTCTTTTAAGAGGGCCTTTTTGAAGCTTGGAATTTTTGAGAGTTATTCTTTGCAATTTTTGGATAAAACATGAACCAAGTAGGTGGAACCATGTTTGGTAACGTGGAAAAATATACAAGAGTGTTAGGATCAATCTTTTTGGGATTTTTTTGTGCTTCGAGTAAGGTCATATAACACATGGAAAAGAAACGTTATGGACTATTGTTAAACAACCATCTAAATCATATTCTCATTTGTCACAAATGAAGCATAGAGATAGATTTTCCACATTTGGTAGTAAGTAGAGACCCAGCTTTTTGGGGAAAAATATCCCACCATAAGTTAGTGTACCTTTGAAAATGGCTATCTTTTTCTTTCATGACTCTAAACAGGTGACTACAATTGAACTTTGTTGAAAGACCCCTAGGGCTAAGATTAAATTTTCTAAAAACATAAGGTAGTATAAATGGATCTTTTGAGAGTCTGTGAGCTAGTAAAAAATTAAAATGATCTCCCCATAATCAGTTACATTCTAAGAGTGTATTTTTCATAAATTTCATTTTATCACTTTAAAACCTTTGAGCTTGCTTCCCTTTTGATAATTCTTGTAAAGTAGGGGCCAAGAAGGCCTTGAAAAATTCATAACAATCAAAGGTGGTGGATAGAAAATGGGTCCACATAGTTATAGGGTTTCATTTTTTATTTTCACCCAAGACATATAAATCCATGTGTTGTTAAAAAATTAATGCATTCTAGAATATGATCAAATGGAAAAAAAAATAAGGAAAAAGTGAAATTTACTCATTTTATTAAATCCTGCGAGCTACTTTTTAATTCCATTTATAATGATTTCTAAAAATCATAATAAAAAGTCATTATTATCTTTATTTAACTTGAGTATAGAAGCCATTTTATATGGATGAAAATCATAGTCATCATCCCTTTCATAAACAAAGGCTTTAATTGAATTAGGAAACTCTAGCCTAGTCTTGTTTTGATGTGGATGATTGAACTTGATACTAAAAAAAGAAAGAGTATCCCCTCTTTTATACCTATAATATTCAAGGGATCCCCAACTAAACTTAGGAATTCTAGGGACATAGGGGAGACATATTATTTCTTAGATGACACCAATAGAAAAAAATACTTTTAATTCACCACCATAAATAGTTCTAGTCTAAGGGTTAAAACATTTGGCACAACCTGTTACCTCTTCTAGGAAAGTATGTGCTTGAGGTACTAGAGACTGTGGAAGACTCGACTGTCATAGGTGATAACCTAAGGGAATTTGTTCCCTCTTGGTTGTAGTGGTTTTCATTCTTTACTAATCACCTTTTTTGAGATGTTTTGAATTACCCTGCACATCAGGATAGAAAATGTTGTTAGCCATGTCTTGTACCAATGTAGCATTCTTATGAGGATTCTTCTTGACTATTTTGGTACATAGGTAGTTTGTTTTTCCCTATGTGGAAGAACATAAAATAGATGCATCCTTAAAATAATCCATATATATCATGGAAACTCATAGAAACAACGTGAGATCTTGATCCTTTGGAAACCATTGAAAATTATCAACAATTATTTTTGGAAATATGCTAAGCTTCTCCTAACCCTACAACCTCTACTCCTTGGGATCTCTTGATTTCTATAAAATTATTACGTGGAAAGAAAATCATAGAAGCTATTAATAAGGCATTTGGGTGCCCATTCATGTGATATAACTACCTCTTAATTTTTAAGAAACATTTATATAAGTAGAAGGTACCCTCTAGCTTATTTCATCACCATTTGAGAAATGTGTACTTTTAAATTCAGACCATAGAATAGAGTACAACCTAGAGAATCTAATTTTGGGAAACTATGAGTAATATGGGTCTTTTTACTTTATCATGAAGAAGTCAAGAAATCCAAGCAAGAACACTTGGCACAATAGATAGCAATGATGATGCTAAAGGAACTTATTAGATAATATGCAAATTGGACAAAAATACTAAGATGACTATACAAAATTCATGAACAAGAAGCACATCTTTTAAAATAAATGCTTTAAATGAGCCCCATTTATTGGTATGTAGAGGAAATTCCCTTCCATGTCTTCTAACTAAAAAGAATTAGCTTCTTTGAAATTATTGATATGAAAAGGCCCCTTCCAAAGAGAATCAAACTTAGCATGTTCTCCTGGTTTTGTAGCTCTTTCATCAAATTTCAAGACTAAATCTCCCTCCTTAAAAACAAGATTAGAAGCTTTCTTGTCAAATCATATTTTAACCACCTTTTGGAATTTAGTCATACTATCAAATTAACTCTCCCTAGATTGTTGAATGTTCAATAATTCTGCTAGCCTCATCTCCATGGTCCTGATTTGATCAATTTTCAAAGACTTGAGCAATTATAATGCTATAATTTATATTTATACTAGCATCATAGCTTCTTTATAGTAGACAAGCTCATATGGAGATAATTTGAGTGATTCTTTTGGGGTAACATGGTCAGCCCATAAGATTACCCTCAAATGTTTATGTCATTTCATCTAGTGAATAGCACCAATTCTTTTAACGAGTTGAATTAGAATCTTATAATTAGTGGATTCCTTGAATCCATTACCTTAAGGGTAATATTTTTTTGACATTTTGAGGATAATGCCATTTTTTGAAGGAAATTCCAATGTTTTCAATCCTAAGAAGGCCCTAACATTGCCAGCTATGATATTCTTTGGATGTTCAAATCTTGTTACTGTTTCTTCAAGGAAACTCAAGATCTAATTTTTAGAACAAATTGTCTTTTTCCAAAAAGTGGATGTTAGGAATCTATCTATGTCCTAAACTAGAGGGTGGTTTTATTATTCCAATTTAAATCTAGACCCCTTTGAGAAAAGAGTTCGTCTACAATAATTGGTTTGAGTGGCATAGCTAATTTTTTCATCTTTTGACCAAAAGCTAGCATTCTTTACACTTTCTAACTAAATAATGACAATTAGAGATAAGTGTGGGATAGAGATAGTTGGACCAGATGATCTTTAGGGTCATAAATTTGGTAGATAAATTATCATTGATGGGACTATGATGAAATTCACTCAGGATCCTTTCTCCTTGAGCTTCCTCTATGTAATAGAGAAGGATGCCATCATAATTTATTTTGAAGAAGACTCCTTCTATTAGAGCATAGTTCGCACAAATTTATCTATGTAGTAGAGAAGGATGTCATTAAAGAATCCTTTTATTAGAGCATAGTCCACACTTTATAATCAATAAAACCTTCTTTTCTATTCTTGAAGATGTTGTGTGTACTTATCGATTTGCATGAACTAAACTCTATCAAACATCCATGTATTTTCTTCTTTAGACTAGTGTACCATCCTAAAAAGTTAACACCCATGATTAGATGCTTAGTTAGGCCCCATTTTTATAGCTTTGAGATCTCATGTCTATTATTCTTGATCCAGCTACCTATTTATTCTCAATCTGGTATCTACCCTATCTTCTTAGCTTCCCATTTAAATTCTAGTGCTTTTTCCTAGGAAGAAAATGTCTGACATCTTTTTTTCCTAGGAAAAAAACACCAAACATGTTTTGTTCCTTGAGAAATGGGCCCAAATTTGAACTAGACCATTGTTGTGGTGTTTTAGTGAGAAATTAGATCCCATGGCTGGCTTGGCTTAATTTTTAATCCTATAATGTGTGATGAGGTATATAAACACCATATCTCTTCCCATAGTGAAAATAAAAAAATAATAAACTAAGATTAAGAAGCAACCAAGAGTATATGCAATCTATCTATAATTAAGAAGCATTCAAGCAATCAAGAAAATTCAAGATTTGAAGGAAAGCATACAAGATGTAGTCTCTCTCCAAGTATCCAAGGAAATTTCAAGGCAATATTCTCTATTAAAGAAATCTTCTCTCCCATGATGGACAAGTAGAGGAGTTATCAAGAAAGAAAGAAGATCCTTTGTACATTCTCATGCATTCTTCCTCTATAGAAAGTGTTCAATCAATCATAACAAAATTGAGGATCTAGGAGTGGTATTCATAGATCTGTGCATTTGTGAAGGCATCCTCAATTTCATTATACATTTCAAGGTCAACAACTTCAATTCAAGCAACATGTAAGCATCTTCATGAATATGTGCGATCTCAATATCCATTCAGGAAGGTATTGGCAAGGTAGATCTAAAATTTACCTTATTTTATTTTCAAGGTTGATTCCTAAAAAAAGGTTTGACCAAGGAAAACCCCTTTCCACAACCTTTTTCCTATTTTTCTATGTGCAAGTACAAACGGTGCAAGTGTCAGAACAAATCTAGAACTTAGGTCGAGACTTGTGAGACTATCAGTCAAGATTCTCGATAGATTTATAGGGAGCAAAATTCCTCACACATTTTGTTCCACCTAGAGTAGCTTCAGATTTGGTATACAATTTAGTATAGTTTCCAACTTTCCATTATTGGTAATTATAGGTTCCTGTATGTTTTTGCCAGTGTGTATTTTCCTGAAACTACCTAATTTATCTTATTTTTATCATTTATTTTATACTATTGGATTAATTCCCCAAAATAAATTTAATTCTTTATCATAAAAAACAAAGAGTCATTGCACTCATTTAGCGCTTAAGTCCCACTTGAGCCTATTGGGTCATCTTCCTTCTGATTGTGCATTACGAAAGGGGTGGACCAATCTCTTGCATACCAAGTATATCCCCCAAACTATCTTTCCTCACTGTACATTTTGGAGAACCCAATGCATGAGATTTACATTCTAATTTTGGTGTTAGATCCTATTTTATGTGCATTAGATCCTCACTTTTTGTTTCATAATTAGATGTGTTATTCATCACAATTTTTGTGCAATTCAATCAACATTGCCTAAGTTTAATGAAAGTTTACGAGTCTTTCAAATTCAATATTTTTCATAGCTAGATCTATCATTTCTTTCTTATCTTGTACATGAGTGTTATAACATTGAGTTTGATCTATAGCGTTCCCATTAGGAGAAGTCATAGACTTATGGGTTCTATTAGAATAGTTAATCTTTCCTTGGTTGTATTTATTTATTTATTTGAGGATAAACCAAGGTATCCTTCTTTTATTTAATAAGGAGATTCATATGGAATTCCTACATGTATTTTGTCCTCTAATCCAAGTGGGAGGACATGTCATTTCTTGTATTTCATTTATTAAGGATTTATCTCATCCTCCTTAAGAGGATCTTGACACTTTGAACACACATATTATGGATGATGACATTGATAGATTGGTGAGTTACTTAGTAGCTCCTCTCCTCATCTCTATAAAAGAGATGCTCTCCTCTCTCTTTCTCTCTCCATGAAGTTATTGTAAATGAGACTCTCTCTCTCTCTCTCTCTCTCTCTCTCTCTCTCTCTCTCTCAAGCTTTTCCATATTTATAATATCACAAGGGGTTTTTCTTTGCTTTTCCCCTTTCAGAATCTTCGTGTCTCCTTGTATTAGATTTTGGTTGCTTGCTCCTAGTTCATGGTTTTCTCGTGGTAACATCTTCTTCTTTAACTATCTCTCTTGGATTACTTTCATTTCATTGCTCTTGTTATTTTCTTTACATAGTATCAGAGCTTGGGTTTCTAATCCTTGTTTGAGTGTAGTTTTAAAGGTTACCATTCTTGGGAGCACATCTCATTGGATACTCTTGTTTGAAAGAGAAACTTGAGCTTCATTTACTAATTTTTATGATGGAGGGTTTATTATTTTTAGTTATTTTTTTCTATAACCCTCTTTGGCCGTCTTACCGCCAGAGAGTAATATTTGATTTTTTTTTTTGGTTTGGTTGGTTTACCGCCAAACCCATTTCAATCTATAGTTCATTTTGATAATTTCTGTCAGGAAACCACGAGGTTTATCTTCTTTTCACTCACATTTATTACAGGGTATATACTAATCGTGTCTAATAAGAAATAATTATTCTTTCTTGCATGATTCAAATATCTAATATCTCAGATTTATTCTTAATCTCTATGTGCATGCATGTTTATTAGTCTTACACTGTATATCTGTTATCCTTTCCTTTATCTCTATTTTTCTAACTTATATCTCTGATCTTTTCTCTATTTTTTTCAATATTTCTTATGTCTGTATTTTAATTTAGCTTTCCTATTCACTATGTGTTGTGTCCCTTGCATGAGTTTTTGGCTACCCTCTTGCGTGAATCTTTTCCAAGTAAATAGGTTGTTCTCCATCCTACTCTAACTAGCCTTTGGTGTTCCATCTTTTACTCGTTCTTTGCATTCTCCGTAACATATTCTGTGTGAGCTCTTGGAGGTATTTTCCCTGGTCTTTGCGTGAGCTTTGCATCCCACCTTGCATTACACTTGATCTTTGTGTGAGCCTTTCATCATTTCACTGGCCTTTGCGTAACTTGGGATATTATTTGTTCTTTTGTTTGCCAACCTTCGTAACCAGCATCTCACTTGCGCACTTCCCTTGACTGATTTTTTAATTCATTGCTTTGACTGGTAACATCTACCAACATCTTCCATTAACGAATATGCTATTTTGTCTTTGCATAGTCTGGTATTTCAATTTACAAGTTATTCTCTAAAATTCTTAGTTTAGTATCAGTTTTTGCTAAGCTTGTTTTTTTAGTTTATATTCTAGTTTGTACATTTTTTTAAGTATGTTTCATAAATTTTTTTAAAATGTTATTTTGATATTTTTTCAATTCACTTTGTTTGTTATTTACTAATAATTTCATTGATTTGTTATTGGTTTCTTATTTAACCTTGCATTATTATTAGTTTAAAAAAAACTTTTCATATCATTGTTCATTTAAAAACAAAAAACAATAGTTAGTTTCATTTTATTATAATTCCCAATAACATTTAAATTGTTATTTTATAAAATTTAATTAGTTTCCCTATAAGGGACGTTTGTTTAAAATTTTAGATTCACTAGTGATTATCGTTTTATCAATTTATTTTATGTTTAAATTCAAAATTCAAAATTATTTAATCATTATTTAATTAATTTAACAAAAAATTGATTGTTATTTTTAAGCTATTCAAATCATAATTAACATTATGGTAAATTTCATTTTAGGATTGTTTGAAGGTTGTTTATCATTGTTTCTGAGGTGATTTTGTCCCATCCTAACATTTTTTTCTCTTGTAATTATTCAGTCATGTCTACATTAATCCCTAAAGTCAAATTGACTAGTGCTAATTACCATGTGTGGAAAATGCACATTTCATTTATTTTTTGATTTAAACACATGTTAGACATTGCTACTAGTGTGACTTCTGCTCCAGCCATCACTGCAGCTCAAGTCGATATAGATGCTTGGAACACCAAAAATGAGGAGGCACTTGGCCTCATTGGCATTTCTCTCAGTCCAGAATTATATGTACTTATTGCTAACTGTACTACAACTCATGCAACATGGGATATTCTAAAAAACACCTATGACAGTCTGAATGAATCTAGAAAGATTCAAGTCCAAGATCAATTGGAGGATCTCAAGTATATAGATTTCAAAACCATGCATGATTTTTTATTAAAATTTGATTCCATTAGAAGTCAATTAAATGGTTTAGGTGTTACTATTAATGATATTAGTTTAATTCATATCATTTTAAAGAAATGTCTTCCTAGGCAATTTCAACAATTTATAACTAATGTGCATTCTCAATTAGCTATTCCTACTTTAGCTACTCAATTAACCTATATCATTTTTCAAAATTTATTGCGTCAAGAGGAAGCTAAGTTAATTCAATTTGGAACTCTTAAATCTAATAAGCATGCTTTTGTTTCTAAAAATCAAAATCATAACTTTAAATCTAATAAGCATAACAATAACAATTATCATCCTAGGCCTCATTATAACAATAATAATAATCATGCTAATAGCCACAATAATAACAATAATCATAGTAATAATTATAATAATAACCATAAAGAGAATGGTCCTAATAAAAAATTCCATTGTACCTATTATGGGAAATATGGTCACATGACCAACAATTTCTTTAAAAAACAAAATGATAAGAAGCCTATGAATCAAAATAATCAAAATAATAAAAAAATCTCATTATAAGAAGAATAATGGTAATTCATCTTGTCATATTTTTTCAGTAAGTTATAATGTTTCTAACTCTTTAGAGTGGATTGTTGATAGTGGTGCATCTCAACATGTTACATCTCATAGAGAATTTTTTGATTCATTACAACTTGCTACTTCAAATATTCCTATTCAATTAGCTAATCATCATAGTTTCAAAATTGAAGGCTTTGGTGATGTTTCTATTCCTAATGGTAAATTGCATGATGTTATTTATGTTCCTGAATTGAAAACTAATCTTCTTTTAGTTTCTAATTTATGTCAAGATTATAAGGTTTAATTTCATAAGGATATGTGCTATGTTATTGATCTTCAATCTAACCAAGTTGTGCTAATGCTAAATTGGATCATGATAATTTGTTTAAATTTATGAATTTTCCACTTTAAGGCACTCATTGCATGCTAATGTGGACTTTAATATTTGGCATGAAAGGCTTGACCACTTAAATTTCGCTTATATATCTTTGATGCAAAAAGAAAATATGGTTGATGGATTGCCTCATTTTGTTTCTTCCAAAATTATATGACATGGATGCATGAGTGGTAAGATGCATAAGGCACCTTTTCCTCATGGTCAATCTTAGAGGGAACATCATAAGTTGCACCTCATTCATAGTGACCTTTTGGGTCCCATGGAGAATAACTCCATTCAAGGTTCTAAGTATGTTCTTACTTTTGTGGATGATTTTTCAAGAACTTATATCTATTTTTTGCATAGTAAATATCAAGTTTTAGATATATTTGTTGAATTTCATATGTTTGTTGAAAGACAATCTAGTTTTAAGATTAAAATCCTTAGAGCCGATAATGGGAAGGAATATGTCAATAATGTTTTTCATTCTTATTTGAAATCCCTTGGAATTAAATATGATCTTACTATTCCTTATACACCACAACAAAATGGTTTGGCAGAAAGGAAGCATAGAATCATTATTGAAATGGCTAGATGTATGTTTCGTGCTAAAAATATGGATTATAAGTTTTGGGCTTAAGCTATGTCATGTTCTATTTATCTTATTAATAGGAATACTACCAAAGCTTTAAAGGATAAAACTCTAGAAGAAGCTTGGTCATGTAGGAAACCCAATTTGGAAAATTTAAAGATTTTTGGTTCCATTGCTTATGTTCACACACCTAAACAAAAGAGACAAAAATTATATGCTAAATATTCTCCTTTTATATTTGCTGGGTATGATAAAAACACTAAAGGATGTAGAGTTTATAATCCTACTACTAAAAAAGTTCAAGATGCTAGAGATGTGTGTATTGCAGAAAATGGAGTTAATGATTGCTACAATGTTCCAGATTTAGAGTTTAGTGGAAGCAAAATTGTGGTTGTGGAGGACCAACCTCCTTCTCTAAACCCTATTACTAATGAATCTATTTCTATTTCTTCTAGTGATAATCATGATGATACTAATATCTCTACTCCTCTTAGTGATGATTCCATTACTTCTAAAAGAAATCCTAAATGAATTAAAGATTTACTTCATGAAGGTGATGATTATATATCTAGAATGGGTGGTCTTAAACCTAGGAGAATTAAATTTTGAAATTATTCTTTATACACTTTACTTTCTAATGACACTTGGGATTATATATTTTGAAATTATGCTTTATACACTTTACTTTCTAAGAATTTAGTTTCATGGAAATGGTTATACAAAATTAAATTAAATTCTCATAATGAAATTAGTAAGTTTAAAGCTAGGCTAGTAGCAAGAGGTTTTTCTCAAATTGAAGGATTAGACTATAATGAAACCTTTTCTCTTGTTGCTAAGATGCCTACAATCAAACTTGTGCTTGCTTTAGCTTCTAAAATGAATTGGCCTATTCACCAAATGGATGTTAAAAGTGCTTTTTTAAATGGTGATTTACATGAAGAAATATATATGTGTCAACCTCCTTGTTTTACTAAAGAATGTAATGCTCATATAGTTTTTATTTAAGAAATCTATCTATGGATTAAAACAATCACCTAGGGAATGGTATTAAATAATCAAAGCTTTCTTTATCTCTCAAGGTTTTGTTAGAATTAAAAATGATCCTAGCCTTTATATTCAAAATACTCAAGATGATATTGTCATTATTATTCTTTATGTGGATAATTTGATTCTCACTTCTAGTTCAAATTATTTAATTTTAGATATTAAGTTTCAACTCAATAAAAAATTCAAATGATAGATTTAGGGATTTTACATTATTTTTGAGGAATGCAAATTTGGCAAACCTGTAAGGTTATTTTCCTTTCTCAAAGTAAATATGCTAAAGATCTTCAAGAAAAATTTAAGATGAATGATGCTACTCATGTTTCTATTCCATGTGAATTAGGAACTAAGTTGATGTTAGACATGCAAACTCCTTTTGTGGATGCTACAATTTATAGACAACTAGTAGGAAGTTTGAATTTATATCTAACTCTTACTAGACTTGATATAGCTTTTAGTGTTGGTTTAGTTTCTAGATTTATGTCTAAACCAAAACAAACACATTTCAAAGTTGCTAGAAGAATACTCTGTTATATTAAAGGAACTATTAATATGGGATTATTTTATGATGCCAATGCTGATTTTTCATTAAAAGGATAAACCGATTCAGATCTAGGTGGATATCCCCATGATGGGAAATATACTTGTGGTTATTGTTTCTTTGTTGGTTCAGATGAAATTTCTTGGAAAAGTAAAAAATAACATTCTATTTCTCTATGTTCCATCGAAGTTGAATATAAATGATGTACTTATGCCTCTAAAGAAGCCTTATGGATTAGAAGATTACTTGAAGTACAAAGCATATTGTAGTATAACATCATTTCATTAGAGAACAAGTTGAAGACAAGAAAGTATCACTCATCTATTGCAAAGGGGAAGATCAAGTTGCAGATATTTTGACAAAGTCACTTTCTAAAGAGAAATTTTAATATCATAATAAAAATTTGGTGTTACTACCCTTTGATGTAAACTCCCCAAGTAAAGATTAAGGGGGGTGTTAGAATAGTTAATCTTTCCTTGGTTGTATTTATTTATCTATTTGAGGATATACTAAGGTGTCATTTTATTTAATTAGGAAATTCCTATGGAATCCCTACATGTATTTTGTCCTCTAGTCCAAGTGGGAGGGCATGTCATTTCTTGTATTTCCTTTATTAAGTATTTATCTCATCCTCCTTAAGAGGATATTGACACTTTGCACACACCTATTATGGATGATGACATTCATATATTGGTGAGCTACTTAGTGACTCCTCTCCTCATCTCTATAAAAGAGATGCTCTCCTCTCTCTTTTTCTCTTCATGAATATATTGTAAATGAGCCTCTCTCTCTCTCTCTCTCTCTCTCTCTCTCTCTCTCTCTCTCTCTCTCTCTCTCTCTCTCTCTCTCATAATATCACAAGGGGTTTTTCTTTTCTTTTCCCCTTTCAAAAATCTTCTTGTCTCTTTGTGTTGGCTTCTAGATGCTTGCTCCTATTTCATGATTTTCTCATGGTAACATATTCTTATTTAACTATCTCTCTTGGATTACTTTCATTTCCCTGCTCTTGTTATTTTCTTTACATATTCCTTTTATCTTGTATCCTCTTTATTTACTATCAATCTTAATGAGACACTCACACCTACTAGTGAAATTCCTACTATGGTTGAGAACCCTTCTTCCCATTCTTCTCATGATGAAGATTATTCTTTAAGACTTCTTCCTACACAAGTGAAAAAAAATTCCCATGAATTTGAGAAATTTGAACAATATTTAACTTAAGATAATTTTAACATGGAAGCCATTTCCTTAGTTGAATATTTAAGGAAGTTAATTCATCATGATGAACATGTTATTAACTTCTTGCGAACTATTTCACATCTTATTAATAGAAATGTTAAACCTATTAAGGATTGTGCCTAAGATCTATGGTACACTCAACCTCCAATTAGTGTTGAGACTTCCCTTCCCATTCCTACCTCTTTACCTAGTGTCATTACTTATGCTCCACCTCGTCTCTACTTATGATCCACCTCTCATAACTACATATGTTTCAAATACCAATCCTATTCCTGTTAGTATTGGAAGCATTCCTAGTCCTATCGTTCCACCTTGCTCAAGTGTTCCATGTGTTTCAAAACCTTTGTTCATGCCTACTTACAATAATTTTTAGTTTTCATATCCCATTGTTCCTTCCATTTCCCATAATGTACCACACCTTTCACATATGTTTCATACCAACCTCTATACCAAGTCCACTATCAAAATCCTTGCTCAAATCATTTTATCCTTACAACAAAAAAATTATTTTATGAATCAATTCAAGTTCAACATTCCTACATATGACATTGTAGGCCCTTTATCCTTGGATATTATCTGTGTCGTTATTCCTCAATACATGGAATACCTCACTTAGATACTTATAATGGTAAAGGTGATCCATTGACCCATGTTAAGACCTTTCAAACATTGTGTAGTGACTTTTCCCATGATCATAGGTTCATGGATAGAATATTTATTAGAACCTTTCAAGATAAGACCTTGCAATGGTATTATTCTTTACCTACTTATTCCATTGACTCTTTCCAAAAAAATTTTTAATGCTTTCTTTAAAATAATATTGGTCCTAAGATTTATTTGACTAATTTAATGCATTTTAAAAAAGGTGTTAAGGAAAAAGTGACCAATTTCAATGGTAGATTTAAGCATTTGGATGCTTTGATTTTTTAACTTGTGCCTGATATTGATAGCCAATGTACTTTCATTATTAATTTGTGAAAAGACATTAGGGATAAGATATTTCTTTCTGAATTATCTTCTTTTACTCAATTATGTGCACTGTTTCATAATTATTAGCTTCAAGTGATTCATTTTGAGAGAAATCCTCCAATGGATTTAGTTGATAAGAGTGATGCCACATCACAACATTTTCATAAGTTTCAAAAACCAAAAGGCTTCATCAATATCAATAATTCATCAAACAATATTGATGTGCATGTAACAACAACATCTAAAGGTGCGACTCCTTTGTCATCTTATTTTAAACCTTCTCATAATTTTACACCTATTTCTGAATCTTTAGATAATGTAATGTTGACATTTATTAATGCTAATGTCTTAACACTTCCTCCCATTAATCCAATTGATTCTTCTAAACAAACAAAAAATAACTTTGATATTATATAAATGCTTCTGGAACTGATTGTGTGCAAGTTTTTACATCAACATTTAGAATCACACTACATGATCCATCATCAAGATGCTAGAGAAATCAAGGAGAGAAAAATGATCCCTAAGCTTTTAACCAATATCATTGTCAACCTGGCCATGATGTTGAAAATAGTTTATGTTTGAAAAATATTGTTCGAGACCTCATTGATTCTAATGTTATATCTATTGAGGTTTTAGTGATCAATGAAATAAGTCTATTGCCCTTACCAATAAAACCTTCAAATTTATACCTATCCTTTACCTTCTTATTCAACTGATATCATTAAGTCTATTCCTTCTATTCCTTCTTCATCCACCCATATTTTGAATCTCCTATAGTTGTTACACATGACACTAAGATTACCCAAGATAATAATGTTGGCAACCTTATTTATCGATCCAAAACAAAACCTAAGGCCACACCTAAACCCAATATTTACATTACCTTTGATCCTAGTGAGACTATTAGGGAACCTAATGGTCCTCTTTACATAGTTGCGAAGATTAGCAGTTTCCTTCTCATGGAGTCCTTATAATTTCTACTTGTATGGTGAATGTTATAATTGTAGAATATCTTTATAATAGACAACTCCAATGAGATCTATATGATGAATCTAATTTTATGATAACAACATTCAATGGTTTCACTTATGCTACCCATGATTCCATTAATCTTCTATAGAAGTTGGGGAAAAAACCTTAGATGTCAACTTTGTTGTCATCCCAACTTTTGATTAGCTTCAAATCAGACTTGCTCTTCCTTGGCTCCCTTACATGAAAGTTATAGCCTCTCATATCCATAAGTGTTTGAAATTTCCCCATGATGGAGAAATCATCATGATTAACCATAGTCTCTATTAGCCTTTAGCTACTCAAGGAAAATTTGACCCTGATTTATTTTGGCCTTCCATACCTCAACCATTCCAACCTTGCAAAGATAACTATTTATTATCCTATCAAAAATTCAAGATTAAGAAGATTTGTGAACTTAGAAATTCTTCTCCTATAATTTCATCTCCCTATCCTGGACCTAAACTTATTCCTACACCTTCTACACTTCCTATTATGTTTCAATTCTATCTCATAATCCTATAAATGCTCCATAGTTTCTATCTCTCAACCTAGTGTGGTGCCTTCTATTCTTCCTCCTAAAGAAGAAAAGGACTCGGTGTGGATTGATCCTAAACCATTTCAAATTTCAAACAAAAAAAAATGTAACTATTGTGCTTGTGATTGTTGTACTCATGACCATCGTCGTAAACATCATTCTAGAGCCCATGAGCATGCTTATGAAAACCTTTCCTCCCCTAAGACACCTATTGATGCTTTGATTCCCTTTGATTAGCCTATGCATAGCCCAAGGGAGGAAGTTAATCTCAAAAAGATGAAACTGAACAAACATGATGATTCTATTCACATTAGATATCCTATTTTGATTAATTTGAATGAAGAAGATAATCTTGATGATTATTTCAATGTTTCTAATGCAAATGATGTTCATGCTAGTGATTTCAATGATATGTATGAGCTTATTGATACTAATCATGATTTAGTAGCCAGATTTAAAAAATAATTATCTCTTGATCCTAGTGATAAAAAAAGTGACTCAACCTTAGAGCATGGTCCTTGTTTGGAACTATCTATTGTTCCATCTACCATTCTTGATGTTTCTCCTCTTACATGTTTCCTACATTTGGTAGATGATACAAACCAACATGAGGGCTATGCAATATGCTTGATTATCTCCTCTTGTGCAGTGGATTATGTGTGTTTTCTTGTTGTAACATGCTTCCCTCGTGATGTGTTTATTGTTACATGTTTTGTTTAGATTTATTTAGATGTCACTTGTTGCTCCATTAGAAGAAGGTGATAAAGGAATTGACCTGTTGTGGTATTCTTCTATTTGTATCTCATTTCTTCTATATGTGTATACATGTTATGTTGTGCACGTGACACTATTTGTAAATACGTCTTTGTGTTATTTGATTGGGGATAACACAAAATGGTAGATACCATTATTTTTGGTCTCCATAATGATATCCCAAAAAGACTCTTCTTTTTATCTCTTATGTGATCTCCTTCCATTATGGTTATAATTTGTCTATCTTTGGAAGATAATGACAATTCATTTTAATATAGCTCTGATATACGTGAGTTATCATATGATCATACTGATGATGAACTACAACTGATTTGAATAAATTGTATGACTTGAAGATCTATGATTTGAGATTACTAAGTTGTTGATTAGATATGTAAGATGATTAAATCAACAATATGTTGTCATTGATGTCAACTAGTTTTGACAATACTTATCTTGTAAGTTACTATACCCAAACATCTGTAGAAAGAAGAAGAAAAGAGATGAAGAATAGATATATCTACATGAGGAAGATGGATATGATAGATAAGGATAAGAAATATATTGGGTAACTTATGAATTAGTCTATGACCTTATGTTATTGACTTGATTATGTTGCATTCATCTATGATGAAGGATAGAGCAAAATGCACAAAGAAGTGTGGTCGGTTAATGAAGCATTTCAGTATACACTGACACAGTGTAGTGTATACTGAGAATAGTATAAACTGAGCTTGTGTTCACCGATGCATTTCTTTGTTAATCGAGCAGGAGAAAAGAACTAAATGATTAGTTTAGCGAACAAAATTTGATGAGTTGTAAAGTACCTCATAATCATAGTTGAAGATAATGTTTGTTACGAAGATCTATGGCTAGCATAATTTGAAGAATATCTAAGGGATTGAAATAAAATATGTTACTGACACATTAGCCAAGGAAGGTTTAAGTGGAAAAATCAACAAAGGAGATTAAGCGGAAAAATCTGATGGAAGGAATTAAAACAGTTTACTTGTCTATTTAAGAGACTAGGTTTTCATGATGAAAACATGCCGGAAGAAGGAGACTGCAGAGATATTGCGTGAACAAGATTCATGCATGCATGATCAAACTGGTTAAGGAGAATTGAACTGTAGAGATTACCAAGCATCAAAAAGCTATAAAAGAGAGACAATAAGTTACTGAATATTGATTGAAATAGAATTGATATATTGATCAGAGGATTTGAATGAGCATAATATAGATCTGATAATTTGCAATCAAAGTTGTGTTGTAATCTAATCACCTACTGTTACATTTTAACCATTGTAAATAGATAAATCTCTTAACAGAGTGGACTAGAAAGTCTTGTAATGTCATTCATAGAGTGTACATTCATTATCCTGTCAACCCCATAGTGAATACTAGTTGGATGATAACGATTGGTCTAAAATCCTCTAACAAGGTCACACCTCACAGTGTGTTTATAACCTTTAACAAGGTTGGGTCTTCACCGACCTCACTTCAAAAGAGTGAACAATTTTTGGGTTGTCGGTGCCAGGTGGTTTTTCCCTTTACAGGGTTTCCACGTTAAATCTTTTGTGTTATGTGTTGACTGTGATGATTGTTTGTTGTCATACTTTACATGTTGCATATTGGATTTGATTGGTAATCACTATATGTTATTAATTGGTAACCGATAAAAGCATAGACATAATACTATTTTATGTTACCGAGCTGCAGAAGTTTTAGTAAATTGTTTTTTTGAATATACATTTTGTGATTGGGACTGTGGATAACTGATTCACCCCCCTCTCAGTTATTCTAACAACTGACCCCAGAGTTAGTAGATTCCTTTCATGCTCTCTTTTGTTATGTGTTCATTCCCTTGGTTTGTAATTGATTGGGGACATCTCACAGTGGAAACATTTCTTGTGGGTGCATGTATGCTATGTTAAATCCATTGCTATTGTTAAGGCATTTGCAATTAATTTAACGTGGGGCATACACTCTTCTCCTTGTTGTTGGATTAATTATGGAAAGATAAGTACTGAGAGGGGAGGGGTGAATCAGTACTCCAAGAACATTTATCAAATTTTCTAACCATTCGCCAAATTAAAAAAATTGCATATATCATCATGAAACATATAAATAAAAAAAATAAATCATAGCTCATAACACCATAATTATTGGTCTCACAAAAATCCTTGGTTAGAGGGGAAAACTATGGTGTGGATGGTACCCACAATACTTCACTACTGTAGTAAAAAGTTTTCTCGGTTAGAGCTATAATATTTAGCTATTTCTTATAGCTTACCATGTTAATAGTATTTACCCTTTTAAGAGTATAAAGATTTATTCAGTCTACCTTGCTAAAGGATTTTACAACTCTAATCTAAGAGATGTACCATGTTAAAGGATTTACAATTAAGACCTATTAGGGCCTACTCAGTTAAGAGATTTTACAACTTTGATTACGCAATAAATTAGTACTATAACTATCTGTAATTATGCATCAACATATGTTTGTCAGACTCAATATGCTCAATATCATTTACCTCATTTTGTATTTCACTAACAATTCAACTTCTGTGCTCAGTAGCCTCAACTTTGATTCACATTCACAATTCTTCTTTTACTACTTTGTTACTTGGTAGCTTCTCCGCTCTTCATAACCTGCTCACTGTAATTTCTCTTCCTCCGCCCTTTCTCTCTGACACTGTGATCTTCATATAATGATCCTTTTATACTCAATCTAGAAGCGACAAAAATGTTCTAGATTCTTCTCCTTAAATGGTGCTAGCATTGGTTACATCTCCAATTCATACATTCCACTTAAATTCCATTAGTGGATCTTACCTTGTAATCATGCATAATCATCTTTTTTAAATATCCAATGTATTACCAAACAATCTTCTTAGAATCCGTAAAACATTTTATGCTTGGTGTCTAGATTCAATGTATCTAATATAATCTATTATGTCAGCCTATGTTACTTGGTAACATGTATACTCTCAGCTTGGTAACTATTGTCATACACTTTGAATTGGTAACTATTTTGCACTGTTCGGTGTCTGTCGATCATGTCCCTTTACCAAAACTATCTTTGCCTTTATCGATTGTCTTATTTGCTTTATTGACTAAGTCCTATGAATCCTTCCTCATTCACTGACCGACTTTGACAATCAATATGACTTTTGAAAATTAATGACAAAAAAATATCTCTTGAGGAGTATCAATCTCCCCCTTTGGCATTAGTTTGGCATCTTTGTTAAAAATTTCAAAGTCATCAAAATTTGACCATGTATGAACTTATAACTTATAACTCCTTAGCTTCATGACTCTCCATTACTCTCCATAACTCCCCCTATGCAAATACTTCCTATATACATATCTATCCCCCTTATATACATATATATCTATCCCCTTTTTGACAAAAAATGCCAAAAACTAAATTACTTACTGGGATCCGGTGGAGGAATCTTATAAAAAATATGTTTGTACCTCTACTTTGCATCTTCTAGGGATGTCTCCCATGATTATTTTAGTGTTTGCAACACCACAATTTGTTCACCTATGTCATCTACTGGTCCCATCATGCTATCCATAGTACTGATGTCAGGGGTATGCACTAACTCCTTTACCTTGTGAATATGCTTCTGCAATGATTCAATCTGGAGTATCAAAAGTTCTTGTAACTCCATCAACTCCATTCTTATTTTATTCTCCTCTTTTCTTAGCTCATGTTGCACTCCCATTACATGTTTGAGCCTTTGATAGTATACTTGAAATGTTCCAGGCTTAGTTGTGACCTTTGTTAGCTACTTAGTCAACTCTTTCTCAACAGATTCATATTTCTCCTTGATATCCTTAGTAAAGTTTGAAATTAAACAATTTTTTTGAAATGATAAAAGAATATTTTGCAACTTGGTTACCATTTTTGCAACCAATTCAAAAAGTTTTACCTTATCCAGTGCCACTGATTGAAGTAACTCTTCAATTATCTTATTTTCCATGTTCTTTCTATGAACTTGCATCAAATACTCGGTGGTCTCTGTACTAGGTTAATTGATTTGTTTTACTATTTCATCCAATTGGCTAAGTAGACTTCCCTTCTCATTTATATCAGCATCGAGGAAATCTCATGTAGTATCTACTTAATACTCTCTAGCACATTATTCTTTTGTTTCTTTGCTATCAATTTATCCCTTGCTTCTTTCATTTTTAGTAGATCTCCAAATTCAGATAGCTCTTTAGGACTTAGGGTGGAGATGTCTACCTTTGAAATTACAATTGGTTGATTTAAGTCAACTTTTTCCTTCTCATGCTTTCTTTTCTTTTACTTTTTATTTTCTACCTGCATACTTTCTCTAGTAGATAACTTTGGGGAATGAGATTCCTTCTTTGCATCAGATGTAGTAGCTATAGTTGTATCTTCTATTCTTTCTTCTCTTTCTTCGTCTTGTGTTTCTTCCTTCTTCTCTTCCTATTTTTCTTCTTCCTTCTTCTCTTCTTGTTTACCCTTTTACTTATCCTTTGGCTTCTCATTCTCCTATACTTGTGGTTAATTTTGAACTGTAGTCTCAGTAGATGTGACCGAATCTGTATTATGACTTGGATTTGTCTTGGTCTCTTTGGTGTCCTCAGTTTCCTTTTGTTTTGTCTCCTTTGCTGGTTTGGTGGAATCCTCTACATCAATAGGAATTTTTTTAGTCACTTCTGATATGACATCATTAATCTCAAGAAAATCAAGTACTTGTTCAATAATTGGATCTTCATCCATTATATTAGCCTTAACTATATCATCAGTGTTCAATTGTCTAGTATCCTTGTCCTCAATAATCATCACATCTTCATCTTAAATTATTGCTTCTACCAGATCTTTGTTAGTTATATCCTCAAAAATTACTTCATCTTTTTATAAGGTCAAGTCAATAGGATCTAACTTAATATGTTTCTCCTTGGTCTCGTTTGGTTGGCTAGGAAATAATATCTTTCTCCATATACCATTTGTTTCCATTTGCACATTTTCAACTTCACCAACCACGATTTTCAATGCTCTGCTCTTTAGAAAAAAATCTCTTAGAGTAATCCTTTAATGCTTCTTTAATCTCTTGTACTTACAAATAAAATACAATAATAGCTAGGGATGTTTCCCTCATTTTCTTCTCAGAAGTCATAGCATACTTCCATCTAACATCTATCTTTTTGTATCTCATCTAGTATTCGGTTGGCCATATCAACCAGAATAGTTCTGAATTTGTGTAGTGTAAACACAACTACCTCCTCAATCTTTTCTTTTTTATTCTTCGGACCTTGTTTCATATTTTGCATATTCTATTCCTGCAAAACCTCTATAATTCTTGAGAATTTCAATAAACTCATCTAAGTTTTTAGGTTTTGGGGGCTGCTTTTGCACAACTTTAAATTTTCTTAAATCTTGTGATTCAGTCTCACTGTCTTGTTGTAGTTTCAACTTTCTTCTCAGGTTGTTAGATGTTTTCTTTTCCCTCATGTATGTTTTAGGCTTCGGTTGATCTAACTCTGGTTTCTTCTTCTCCCTCAATGTAGATGAATACCTTGTCAATGGTCTTGTACCTATTGGACTAGGTGTCTCCTCTTTCATTCTAGTTTTCTTACCCTTGATCTCAGAAGGACCAACTTCATCTTCTTCAGCAGTAACTCCTAGATTCTTTGACAAACTACTGATCATTCTACTAGTTTTTCTCAGTGCCTTAGGTATCAATATACCTAATTTTATCTTATCCTTTACTTATAAATATAAGTCCCATATCAATTTTCTCTCTTATCAACCAATTTAGCTAATAAATCTTCAATATATTGTGATGTAGTGTCAATGTCCATTTCATATCCCATTGGCTATAGCCAGATGGTCTTTGGCTCCACATCCTTCACTATGCAAGTGTCAATGTCCACTTCAAAACAAATAGTATCTTGGTACTTTTCCACTAGCTAAGGTGCAATTCTGATTTTCTTGTGCATTATAGTTTGGAACTTAGAAAAATAATCATTTATTATCATATCAAATTTATCTCCTAAAATTTGAATGAATTCACTTATTTGATATATGATCGGTTTATCCACACTCCATACTACATTACCGATTGATGGGAAAAAGTTTTGAAAGTAGAAAAATATACATACCAACAATGAATTGAACTTCAAAGTGTTGGTCTTTTCTTTCTGAATGGTGTTCATATTATCATCAAACTACTTAGTAGGATATCACATAGATCAATCTTCATATCCTTCTTGACTATCTTGTAGGCAATGTCCACTGCTCCACATGGTACACTATCTACCCAGAAGGACTAGAAGATTCGGTAGGAGATGATATTACATGTGAATCTTAACTCATGATCTTCCATAGTTGATAATTTGAGACCTCTTCCATCCCATTTTTCTTGTGTCAACTCACACAACTTGTTCTTGTTAGTTTTCTTGAGTGCCTTCAATCTATCACCGATTGGATAACCAACCACAATGTGTAACACATCTTTTGTAATCTTGACTGGTGCATTCAGCCACATGAATTGGTCGTGAACTTGGCTTAACACAATTCTCATCCATTTATTCTTGAACACACTCGGTACATGCATGGCATGAACTAAACCTTTAGTTTTCAAATGAATGTGTTCATATTTCAGCTTCCCATTCACACACAGATTCTGGGAGGATGTATCAATATCAGCTTCGCATATCTCCTCGACCTTGCAATAAATGAATACATATACGTCTTCGATCAAAATTACTCTTGGAGGAATTGAAGATAGGGCTCCCATCTTGTTAGGTTTGATGACTTTAGCGAGTGGTAGCTTGTACTTCAGATTAACATGATCAACCTACTCAACAACAAGAGGCTTTTGAACTTTGGGTTCCATTGATTAAATTGTATAAATGCTTGATTAAAGTAGGGATACATTTGAATATTATTTGAGTCGCGCTTTCACAACTCTGGAAAACATCATAAATCACTCAAATGTTCTTGACAATTCTTAGATCTATTCAATCAAATGCTTGAATGCTCTCGGAGGACTCGTTTCTACAAAGTGCTCAAATGCTCTTGAAAATGTAAGGTAAAAAATGAAATGATAAAGGGTCTATTTATACCTTTTCCTCATTTAGGGTTTTCAATGGCTATAATTTTGTCATTTAATGCTATCACCGACTCACTTTTTACCGATTACCAAATACACTTCCTTACACCAAATGAAACAAAATAACATAGTCTCTCACCGATCAAAATGTGAGATGTTAACTTCAAAACATGTATCCAATTGCATCTAAATATTCTTGTATGGATCTTTGCACAAATGTTAGGAACTAATTTAAGATTGAAATTTACTTCACAGTTCCTACACATACCTTTGACCGATTAGGTGAAGATAGGTGCACCCGATCCGGAGGATGTAGTGCCATCAATTGTTCCAAGTGTAGTTCCATCATCTAGAGACTTTCTTCTCCATATTTTATTCATCTAATTGTTACTATAACTAATGGTGATGATGATGAAGACCGGCCAAGATCAGAGGTATACAAGATAGTAGAAATATTAGATCATTTATTATCTTGTCATTAATGTCAAACAATTGATATCTGATTTATATTGTGTTTCCATATCATTCAGAGTATGATATAATTTGAATGAGTTAAGGAGAAGAAGAAGTGAGATGTTGTGAAGATGAAGAGCTTAAATGGGCAACTGATACAGACCAGATAATGCTAAGATTATGTTGATATAATTTTTTTATACCTAACATATGATTATATCAAGTTGGTAAAGAATGGTAATGAAGATTAGTCAAGTCATTATGCAAAATGGTTTTGGCTACCGAGCAGAATATGTCATTCGGTAAAGAGAAAAAAGTCATTTGGTAAGAGCAAAGTAAGTTTTGGTAAAGGTAAAGGAACTCAAGAAAATAAGTAGAAGGATTTAGTCATCGAGCAAGGAACAAAAATTAAATACAAGGATCAGAATGACATTTAATGTTGAGCTATGATGAGCTGGAAGATTATGATGATAAAGAATAGTTAGTTGGAGAGATCTACGAGCATGAAAATTCATGATGATGATCTATGGTATAGATCTAAGTGGCTAAAATAGAAGGAACAAGTTTCAAGAAAGTTCAAGTTCTAAGGTGAAGGTAAACGTGTTATCGAGATCTACATACATTGAATAAGTTTGTGAAGTTGATTGGACGGTGAAATTAATCAAAGAAAAAAGTGATAAATAAGATTAAGAGAGAAAACAAAGTCTATATAAAGGATAAATTTGTATGAACAAATGGTTGGAAAACTGAAGGGTTGATAAGTCACTGATTGATGCAGTGAAGAAGGAAAAGGTTGAATTCTGAGTCAGAAAGCAGATTTTGATGAAGTGTTGAAGCCAATGGAAAGTGAAGGATTGAAGTGAAGAAGGAGAGCACACAAAGGATCTGATTATGCAAAGGATAGTTACAAATTTACAAGTTAATATATTCATTGTTGCTTATTAACATTTGTAATAAACAAATATCTTAACCTAGTGGACTTAACAATCTTATTGTAAAATCCTTGCAAAAAGTAACATTCTAAAGAGTGTTCAAAGACCTTTAACTAGGCCACTGCTAATAGGGTGAAGATCCTAACAGATCTGAGGCAAATCCCTTGACTGGGTCACACTTAGCAATGTGTATTATAATATTTAATAGGATTGGCTTTTAACTGAGCATACTTCAAAAGAGTATTTTCTTTAGTGGGTGACAATTCACACAGTGGTTTTTCCCAAAGTTGGGTTTCCACATTAAATATTGGTGTTATATGTGTTGAATGATTATTGCTAATTGTAAAAGTTTATTTACTGCTGTCGGTAAATAGTGAATTGTGTCTAACTAAGTTAACACCAAGTCAATTAGATAAATTTTTTGAGGTACTAATGATCAAGGATTACTGATTCACCCCCCCTCCATAATCCAACAATTGGTATCGGAGCTAAGTACTCTAAAGGGATAAGTTTGAAAGACTTGAGTAAAAGATCCAAAGATGTATAGGAGAGAAATACCTAAGCTGAACAAGGAAAGTTTCTTTATATGGAAAAATAGGATGTGATTGTAACTATCTTGAATTGGAGAATCTACACTAAATCTTTTGGATAATGACTACACTCCACCACCTACTGGACCCATGCCAATTAATGAGATGAGAGAAAAGAAGGAACACAACTCGGTAATGATTGAAATTACCTCTTCCCTGACTGATGCTGAATTCAATGATGTTAAGGACTGTGTTACTTAAAAAGAGATGTGGGATAGACTTACACTTATTTATGGAGGTGATCAACATGTTAAAAAGGGTAAGGTTGATAGTCTCAAAGGAAATTTTGATGAAATGAGAATGAAAGATGAAGACAACATTGCTCAATATAGTTTCAGAATCAAGGAAGTTGTTAGTGCCATAAGAGGTGTTGGTGGAACATTAACTAGTGAAGAAGTGGTAAGTAAAATTATGAGAACTCTTTCATCCAAGTATGCTATTCGAGTATCTTCTATTCAAGAACTGAGATCCATACCAAATAATGTTGTTACTCTTGAAGCCTTAATTGGTAAGCTAACTGCATTTGAGCTTAGAAATTATGATAACGGTCTACCAACTATTGAAATAAGCTTCAAATCATCTTTAACTATTGGAACTTCAAGAAGAGAAAGACATATTTATAGTAGTTCATGTGGAAGTGAATATGATAGTATCCTAACCAAAGAGAAAGAACAAGAAGAGTTGGAAGAACTGCTAGCTAAGAGACTACTGAGAGGTAAAGGAAAGTATAAAGGTAAACTGCCCCTGAAATATTTTAATTGCAACAAGATTGGCCACATTGCATCTAGATTTCTTGATAATGACAAGAACGGTGAAAGTGACAAGAAAGAGAACCGATACTGAAGGTTTAGAGAATATAAGGACAAAGGAAAGAAGTCTTGTTACCTAGCTTAGGAAGCAGTAACCGATGATGAATATGATGACACAGAAGAAAGTTATGAATTTATCTATGTTGCTATGAAAGAAGACTCAGATGAAGAGAGGTATGAAGATGAAAAAGCCCTTATTTCTCATGTAATTAAAACTGACCCATGTATAATTGATAGTGGATGTTCACATCATATGACTAGTGATATTGATAAGTTTGAGAATCTAGAAGAGTATGATGGAGGATTTGTCAGATTTGGCAATGATGCTCTATGTCATGTAAAAGGTAAAGGATCCATTATATCGAATGAAAAGATCAGATGTGATGATGATTATTGGGTTCAAGGTCTAAACTACAACTTATTGAGTGTTTCACAATTGAACAAAACTAGCCACAGACTAGAGTTTCAAAATAGAAAAATGAAGATTTATGGTGCTGATGGAGATTTGATTGGAACTGGTGAACAATCCAAAGGTAATATATTTTATCTTGACACTCCTGCAAATAGTTTCTTGTTTGTTAAAGTTGAAGATGTTTGGTTATGGCATAAAATACTTTGTCATGTAAATTTTGAAAACATGATTAAGGTGAGAAAAAAGAATAGAGTTAGAGGTCTACCGAAATTAAGCAAACCTGATAAAGTGATGTGTAAGGAATGTCAGATTGGTAAGATGACAAAATCAAGTTTCTCAAGAAAGTATTACTCATCTAATGACATTGTGGAATTAGTTCATATTGACCTTTGTGGTCCTATGAAGATACAAAGATATTATGGAGATCAATATTTCATTTTGTTTGTTGATGACTACTCAAGAATGATGTCGGTTATGTTTCTAAAAGAGAATTCTGATGCATTCCAAATGTTCAAGTGGTATAAGGAAAGAGTTGAAAAGGAAAAAGGTAAACAATAGAAATGTTTAAGATTAGATAGAGGAGGTGAATTTATCAATTTACTGTCTTCTGTAATGAAAATGGAATCAAAAGACAAGTATTTGCACTGAGGACTCCACAAAAAAATGGCATAGCTAAAAGAAGGAATAGATCTATAGTTGATTGTGCTAGAACATTGTTGATTGACAAAAAGGTTGCACAAAAATTCTAGAGAGAAGCCATAAGTACTATTGTCTACACACTCAACCGATTACAATTGAAGAAAGACACAAAAAAGACACTTTATGAACTTTGGTATGGGTATGCAACGAATGTATTTTTGGAAGTAGGTGTTACATATTGAAAGATGCTAGGAATGGAAAGTTTGATTCCAAAGGTGATGAATGTATATTCCTAAGATATTCATCAAAGATAAAAGCCTATAAATCTTTGATCAAGGCTATTAACAAAATTGTTGAAATGCAAATGTGAGGATTGATAAATTTGTAGAAAGGAATGAAGATGATAGCAAAAAGGAACCTGAAGATTATCAAAGATTTTTTTATGTATAGGAAGGTAATTGGGTAATGCAACTAAGCTACAACAAGAAGAGACCAAGGAGCAAGTTGAGCCTCCATTGAGAGATGAAAACATTGATGAACAATCTACTGAGCATGTATTAGAAAAATATGTGAGAAGACACCACTCACTGAGAAAAAATATTGGAGACAAGAATGCAGGAGTCATGACAATAAATGAGTTGAAAGATAATACATGTTTGGTTTCTGAGTTTGAGCCAAGATTAGTCAAGGATGCTCTAGGAAATGAAGATTGGGTTAATGTAATGAAATAAGAGATTGATCAGATTGAAAAGAGAAATACTTGGTCACTGGTACGGAGACCTAAGGATAAGAATGTGATTGACACAAAGTGCATTTTTAGAAATAAACTCAATGAGAATGGAGATGTGATCATAAATAAATCAAGATTAGTTTGCAAAAGGGTATGCACAAGAAGAAGGTATTGACTATGGCGAGACATTTTCCCATGTTGCTAGATTAGAGGGTGTAAGAATATTACTTGCATACTCTTCCTATAAAAGAACAAAAGTTTATCAAATGGATGTTAAGTTTTCATTTTTAAATGGAATTCTTGAAGAAGAAGTTTACATTGGACAACCTAAAATATTTTTTGAGAATTCTAACAAGGATATGGTATGAAAACTACATAAGGCACTCTATGGATTTAAGAAAGCACTCCAAGCATGGTATGAAAGACTCAACTCTTATTTAATCAAGATTGGATTTCAAAGGACAAGTGACAACAACAATTTGTATCTAAAATGTGATAGTATTGATAAGATTTTGATTGCTGAGATATTTGTTGATGATATTATATTTGGAGGAAATGAAATAATGTCTAAATCATTTGTTGAAGAGATGAGAAAGGAATTTTAGATGTCCATGATAGGAGGGATTAAATTATTTATTGGACTAAAAATTAAACAAGTTAAAGATGGGATCTACATAACACAGTCAAATTATATCAAGGAGATCCTAAAGACATTCAATATGGAAGAATCAAAACCAGTTGGAACACCGATGGCTACTGTTGTAAATTGTCAAACGAAGATGACACAAAGGAAGTAAATGAGACACTTTACTGATCCATGATTGGAAAACTACAATATGTTGTATACAACCAACTTGATAGTGCACATTTAGTTGGTATAGTTGCAAGGTTTTCAGCCAACCCAAAGGAGGCACACATGTCTGCAGTGAAAAGAATATTTAGATATCTGAAAGAGACTGAAGATTTTGGTCTGCTTTATACAAAAGGAGGATATTTTGATCTCAAGGAATATATTGATGTTGATTGGGCTGGAAAAATTGATGACAGAAAAAGTACAAGTGGCAGAGCTTTCTTTTTAGGAGAAAGATTAGTGACATGGTTAAGAAAGAAACAAAATTGTATTTCACAGTCTACTACCAAAGCTGAGTATGTTGCTGCAACTATGAATTGTTTAAACATTGTATGGATCAAACAAATACTTGAAGGTATGCAAGAAGATATTACTGATCCAGTAACAATTTACTTTGATAATACTAGTGTTATTAACATATCAAAGAATCAAGTGATGCATTCAAAGATACAACACATGTATATCAAGTATCATTATTTGAGAGAGAAAGTCCAAGACAAGCATGTGATATTGGAGTATGTGAATTCAAAGGAATAAATAGCTAATATATTTACAAAACCACTACCAAAAGATGCTTTTGAGTATCTCTGAGGTAAGTTAGGGGTTCTTCTCCTATCCAATATTCACTAAGGCAAGATGCATGCTGCATCAATTCAAGTATTCATCAGAATATGTATTTTGTGAGTTGATGCTAGTGTTCACTCTTTAAGTGAAGCCCAAAGTTGTGAAAAGATGTTTATGTTTGCAATAAGAAATCAATACATTTGAGGTATGATTTACTACTTGAGAAAAGTTTTCAGGAGTATATGTGTCTTTGGAATTGTTGTTAAAGAGGGAGAAGACTACTATTGATGACTACAAAGAGGGATAATAAAGAAATTAATTATTGGAGGAGAAAGTCTATTGAGATGTGAAATATCCAAGAGGGATAAGATGTAGAGAAGGAAATAGAGAAAAGAAGAACTTACAACTCAGAGGGAGTAAAGGAATGACAATGAAGTGTTTCCATCATCAGTTTAACTATGAAGATTGTTAGTGTGTTGCCATCAATGCCAAAGAGGGAGATTGTTACTATAAATGATGGTGATGATGATGAAGATTGACCAAGATTAGAGGTATACAAGATAGTAGAAATATTAGATCAGTTATTATCTTGTCATTGATGTCAAGTAATTGATATCTGGTTTATATTGTGTTTCCATATCATTTAGAGTATGATATACATTGAATGAGTTAAAGAGAAGAACAAGTAAGATGTTGTGAAGATGAAGAACTTAAATGGGAACTGATATAATTATGAAAAATATCTAATTATGCAAAGGATAGTTACAAATTTATATAAGGAGAAGAAGAGCGCACAAAATATCTGATCATGCAAATGATAGTTGTGAATTTACAGGTCAATATATTCACTGTTGCTTATTAACATTTGCAACAAAAAAATATCTTAACCGAGTGGAATTAAAAATCTTATTGTAAAATATTTTCAAAAGGTAACATTCTAAATTACTGTTCAAAGACCTTTAACCAGGCCACTCCTAACAGGGTGAAGATCCTAATAGATCTTAGGCAAATCCCTTAACCGGGTCACACTTAGCAGTGTGTATTGTATTCTTTAACAGGATTGGCTCTTAACCGAGCATACTTAAGAAGAGTATTTTCTTTAGTGGGTGATAATTCCCACAGTGGTTTTTCTCAAAGTTGGGTTTCTATGTTAAATATTGGTGTTATATGTGTTGAATGATTATTGTGAATGTTATTGCTAATTATAAAAGCTTATTTACTATTGTTGGTAAATATTGAATTGTGTTTGACTGAGTTAACACCAAGTTAATCTGAGAGAAATTTTGAGGTACTGATGATCAAGGATTACTGATTCACCCCCCTCTTCGTAATCCAACATTGATCTCTTATTTCTTCAACATTTAATTGAATAGTTTTATTTGTCTTTTCTTCAATTGGAGCTTTGCCTCGGTACCTGCACTCTATGGCTAGGTGACCTACCTTGTGATAGTGTAAACATGCTATTTGAGAATTTCTTCATGACCTTCTATTGTTTCTACCATGCATCAAAATGAAATTTTTTGTTGTGTCCAAATCTCCCACATGTTGTACATGAAATTCTTCTATTGTAGTCCCATGGTATTGTTGAACCTTGTCGGTTGTTTGTAGTATTCTGTCGATTAGGTACCCATTTGACATTCTTCCTTTGTGACCTGCAATCTTCAGACTTGTGACCTTATTTATTGCAATCATTATAGTAACCATTGAAGTTTGTCTTCCTTGTATTGTTATAAATCCTTGATCTACACTTAAATGCTTTATGACCATACTTGTTGCAATTGTAACAATATCCATCTAATTTAGGAATGCTCAGTGGTTTACCTCTTTTTCTCCTGCAGACATTAGCTCTATGACCAGGTTTCCCACATTGATAACAAGTAGGATTCTTTGTCTTTGGTGGAGTAGTAGTATCTCAGTTGACTACTTGAGTAGAGGACTCTCCCTTCTTGGTAGTGTTGTATTGAGTAAACCTAAGTCCAATTGCATCTCTTAATTTTCTCTGACCTCTAAGTTGTTCATCTTGTATTCTTAATATTTCTTCATTCCTTTTCAATACTTCATTTGCATCCTTTTCATATTTTAGTTCATTCTTCAAATGTTCATTCTCTGATCTCAGTCCAACAATCTCTTCAACTTTCCTTGTAATCTCCTGATTAACATTGATTAACTAATCTATCATATTAAGGTGATTTTGTGTCAACCTATGTATCTCCACATCTTTTTTATTTAGTCTTGCACTCATCTTCCTTTTCTCATCTTCTATTAATCTCTTATCATCTTCAACCTTTCTATTTTTTTCTAGGACTTCACACATTCTTACCGATTGAGGTTCTTGTTCCCTTTTCAATGCTTTTACTCAATCAGTTAGGATTTTTTTTTTATAGTCAATTATGATATGGAAACTTCAGATTCATCAAAAAAACTTCCCTAGATGATTGTTCTTCAAGTTCTTTAATCCAATCTTGAGTATCTTTCAGTTGATGGGCTAACTCCTTTCTCTTATTAAGTGAATGCTTCAACTTCTTTCTTATTTCACCAATCCGTTCATTTGCAAACTTCAATTCCATGTTCATATTGTCAATCACCTTTTCATACTTATAGCTTTCTATCTCTTCATATATTTCTTCTAAAGTGGTTAAACTTCTGAATAAGAGACTCAACTTTGATACCAATTGTTGGATTAATTATGCAAAGATAAGTACTAAGAGGGGAGGGGTGAATCAGTACTCCAAAAACATTTATCAATGTTTCTAACTATTCACCGAATTGAAATTTTTTATACATCTTTATGAAACATATAAATCAAAAACATAAATCATAACTCATAACACCATAATTTTTGGTCTCACAGAAATCCTTGGTTAGAGGAAAAAATTGCGGTGGGGATGGTACCCACAATACTTAACTACTGTAGTAAAAAGTTTTCTTGGTTAGTTCTACAAGATTTAGCTATTTCTGATAGCTTACCTTGTTAAGAGTATTTACCCTGCTAAGGGTATAAAGACTTATTCAATCTACCTTGCTAAAGGATTTTACAACTCTAATCTAAGAGATGTACTCTGTTAAAGAATTTACAATTAATACCTATTAGGGGCTACTCAGTTAAGAGATTTTACAACTTTGATTACACAATAAATCAGTACTATAACTGTATGTAAGTACTATAACTGTATGTAATGATGCATCAACAGATGCTTGTCAGACTCAATATGTTCAATATCATTCACCTCATTCTGTATGTCACCAATAATTCAAATTATGTGCTAGGTAGCCTAAACTCTGATTCACATTCATAATTCTTTTTTCACTACTTTGTTACTTGGTAGCGTCTCTTCTCTTCATAACCTACTCACTATAATTTATCTTCCTCTTCTCTCTCTCTAACACTCTGATCTTCATATACTGATCCTTTTATACTCAATCTAGAAGCGGTGGAAATGTTCTCGATTCTTCTCCTTAAATGGTGCTAGCATTGGTTACATCTTCAATGCATGCATTCCACTTAATTTCCATTGGTGGATCTTACCTTGTAATCACACATAATCTTCTTGTTTAGATCTCCAATGTTTTATGCTCGGTGTCCAGATTTAATGTATCTAATATAACCTATTATGTCAGCTTGTGTTACTCGGTAACATGTTTTGTTCTTAATTAGTAACATGTATACTCTCATCTCGGTAACTTCTGTCATATACTTTGACTTGGTAACTATTTTGCACTGCTCGGTGTTTGTCACTCATTTCCCTTTACCGAAATTGTCTCTGCCTTTACCAACTGGCTTATTTGCTTTACTGACTGAGTCCTATGACTCCTTCCTCATTCATTGACTAACTTTGACAATCAATATGACTTTAACAAAACTAATGAAAACAAAAAAAATCTTTAGGAGTATCACTTGTTTCACACTTTTCTCCTTATTTTTTATGTGTCCTTGCACATGGTTGTACAAGTTAAGATCCTTGGTTTGGGGGCTTGTGTCCTTAATCTTAGTAATGTCTTATCTCTTTGCAGTTTGTCCATGATCACATCTTCATCTATTTCTCTCTCTAATTTACCATGAGCATGAGAGGGACTCATGATCCCACTAAAGTAGGATCTAAATGTACCATCTTAAAAAGTTAGTACTTGTAATTAGGTTCTCAATTAAGCCCTATTTTAGGATGTAGGGGTTCCCACATTGATTTCATGCTCTCCTAGCACTCATTGGACCTTTATTACTTTAAATTAATATTATGAGTCTTCCCTTAATTAATTTTCATCAAAAATATTATTGTGTCCATTTATTATAAGTATTCCCTTTACATTATTTCATCTTCTCACTTTAAGATGGTTCTTACCTTATTTTAAAGTTCAAGGCATGTTCTCCATGTCTATTAACTTCATATCTATGTGTGGCACACCTTTTCAAAAATTATAACCTATTATCTTTCTTCTATTAAAATTTCATTAATTTTTGGTGGGAACATAATTATTTGTGATTATACCCTCCCCAATGAATATGTACCCTTTTGGGCACTATGTACCCTCATATGCGCTATGTTCTTGACATTTTTGCCTAAAATTTTAGGAGTGAGATTTTGTGGTTTCACACTCCCCAAAGATATGATCCATAGGTAATTATCATTTTTCTAAGTTAGCCTAAATGTGCTTTTACTTTGAGATCTCTATATAAAGGCCTTCATTTTCATTCATTCGCTACAAAATTACAATCAACAATTAAAATATAAGGAGATCATATCAAATCATGCATCCTAGTCTTTAAGCATTCAAGGCATTCTTCTTTTCCTTCATCAAGCTTTGTAGAAAAGTATATTGTTCATGGTGCAAGGCATATATTTTAGGATTTCCTTTTGAATTTTTTTGGAGTTCAAGCTATTGCATTAACACTTGTGATTACATCAAAAGAATCATTGTGCTATCAAGGTGTAAGATAACTTACAATTTAGATCTAGCTTCTATTTCATATAAACAATAATTCCTTTATGAAAATTCATTTCATTTTCAAAGTTTATTCCTAAATAGGGGTTCAACCAAGGAAAACCCCTTTCCTCAACCTTTTACCCCATTTTTTGTGTGTAGGAACATATGTTGTAGTTATCAGAATTTTTCCAAAAATAAGAAAAAAATGCCAGATTCATTCTATTCTTGGGAGCAAAATGCCTAGGGATTTTTTCCCTATATATCTAGTTCAAATTGAAACCATAGGCAAGTACCAATTAGGAGATCTCAGATTAGTGAGCATAGGTGTTTGTGGGGTCCTAAATATTTGAAATTTAGATCTATATTGACCTACTTCCTATCTCATTTCCAAGTACACATAAAACATCTTCTAGTTACATATTTTTTTTTTCCATATCGATAGTGAGTTCATATAATTAGACATTTTTTATAGTAGCTTTATCTCTCTTCCTTCATTCCAAGTAGAAAAAAGGAATCAAAACCCTAGGAGAACATATATTGTATTGGTATTTCTTCCATCAAGGTTTTGTCAATCATTTTTGTCTTGAGGAGGTTTCGTATTCGAATATACCTTAGGACTATGAGAATTAATGCTCCCTTGATTCCTATTTTATATTGTGCAACTAGTTGAATAATAAAATATCTAACACCATTTTTTTAGGGGCAGGTACAAGAATAGTTTCTTTTGTTTGGGGCTTTCCACCTTTTGCAATATATTAGCAAAATTCTTTTCCATAGATTATTTTGGTGGTTCAAACTTCAATGTTGTACTCCAATTTATCTTTGATATCCAATTGGCTCATTTTTTTGTGATATCTCCTTACATGATATATTATCGCACACTAGAGTAGGCAACAAATGCAATGACTTTGTTTCTTGCTATTATATGTTGGATCTTCTTAAGAGATTTTACAATTGTGAAAGATTTATTTTCTACAAAATTATTTTTGACTTCATATCCCTTCAAGGTTCTTGAATGGAAGGTGATTGAGTGTTCACCTTTTTCTTCTTCATATCTGTATGGTAGCACAAATACAACACTATGTTCACTACCATAAACATACATTATAAAATCCTTTGAAAAATCCAAATTTACTAACACAAGGGTTGGTGATATGACTTCCTTGATCTTTTCAAATGATACCCTTGCCTCTGAAGTGCATTTGAAGGTTTGGTTTTTGCATCACATCAAGGTGATTGGTTTAACCAATCCAATAAAATCAAAGATGAATCTATTCATGAAGGTGATTTTACCTAAAAAGGATTGAACTCATTTTTTATTTACAGGAAAAGATAATTCATTGATAGATCTGACCCTTTTAGGATCGATAAAGATTCCATCTTTGGAGACAATCTATATAAGAAACTTTCCTTTGAGAACACCAAATACATTTAATTTTATTGAAAGAGAATCCAGCCTCATGGAACCTTTGAAACACTTCTTCAAGATGATTAAAATGGTCCTCATTGTATTGTGAAAACATAATTGGATCATCAAGATATATGAGGACAATTTCAATGATCAAGTCCTTGAAAGTGATGCCCATGCTCATTGGAAAGTGGCTCCAACATTTAACAAGCCAAAAGGAATTTTGGCATATGAAAATATTCCCAAATTTTTAGTGGAAGTGGTGTTATTTTGATCTCCTTATTTTACCCATACTTGATTATATTCTAAGAAGTCATCAAGTAGAGAAAACCTTTTAGAACTAGTAATTTTTTAGATAATTTGTTCTATAGAAGGAAAAGGATAATGATCCATCAGTGAGGCTTTATTTAGGCCTCTGAAGTCAACACATAGAAAAATATCACTATTTTTATTATATATAGGGATGCGGTTTGAAACCGAAGTGTTGTGTTTAATCAAATAGATACTTCAAGAGTCAATCATCTTTTTTGGCTCTTGTATCATCGATGGTTTTATCTTTATGTTAACATGAATTTTCTTTTATCAAATTGGTTTGGCCCCTTCTTCTAATTCAATTATATATTGGATAACACCATGATCATACCCTTTGAGATCATCATAGGTCCATTCTATGACCATGTCATATTTGTTGCACAAATTAATCAATCTTTAATTTATTTTTGGTGGCATATTCTTCCCTACTTTAAACTTTCTATTATCACCAATATGAAGGTCAGCATAATCTATTTCATCTACAATGAACTTTATCTTGTATTTTCATTAACTAGCACAATCAAATAGATTTTATAAGGTAATGAACCCTTTTGGAAGTTTATTTGTTTTAAGTTGGATGATCTAATACTCATAGGCTTCTTTGATCTTTGTTTGCAATTTCTCTACAAAATCTCCAAACTGCTAAATGAACATAGAAATTTGAGTATCTCTCTCAAATACTTCTCTTCTCATTATCAAGAATAGTTGGTTTAACTATAAGCTAGATAGAGTGCTTGTTGGTGATTAGTTTTCATACATGATTCAATTAAGAACCAATATTGGTGAGATAATTTTATTCAATGTTTTATTTCTTGCAGATTAGTTGAATGTTGAAAGTTTCAAAGTTTTTGATTAAATCCTAGGCTTGATGTTGATAAGACCTTATTTTAATATTCTTTGCAACAATAATACTTGGAACTTGATTCACTACTAATTTTTAATCCTTAAACACTTTCATCTACCATATTCCTATTTTCTATACGAGGGTCAATCCTTGAATTAGTTCTTTTTATTATAATTCATTATTAGTACAAGAAAACTAGAACCAAAAAACATGTGGATTTTTCTATCCTTTTGGTGATGTTAGGAAAATTATAGCTCTTATACTACTTTTTCTTCTTGCTCCATCAAAGTGTAGTAACCATAACTTTGGGTCTCTAAAACTTATATTGTATTCCTTTGGGATTTTGCAAATCCAAGAAATGAATTGAACTTCTTCATTTATAACATAAGTACCTAGACTAGTGGCATGGAAGTTGGCAAAAGGGTCTAAACCGATGAACTAGTTGAATAGGTTTTCATCTTTAGTGATCGTATCTCTTGTCACCTTCTCATCTTCTAGCATCTACACAGTATGGATCTCTTCTTTGTGATGGAAGTATGGGTTGGTTCAAATTTCATCATGGCTTCATCAGCTATATGTTCAGTATGTATGACTTTTGATAATACCTTTACTTTAGAACCTCATTGACTTTGGATAATTAAATGTGACCAATATAAGGAAATTTAACCTCTTATTTTGGGGATAAAATCTCTTGGAAAACAAAGGAAAAAAGTAGGAGGAATATCTGAGCTACTATAACTTCTTAGGAAATAGTAATTTTTGGACAAGCACACAATGTAAGGTGTAATTATTTAATGAGTCATGTGGCTTGGAACTTATTTATATCTAGATGCATGAAACTTCTTTTTATGGACTTGTATTGGAGGTCTAGGGATTCTGCTATTTGTTTAGACATCATTTTTATACTTGCATTTGAATCTACCATAGAATTGTGGAGAAACTTTTCACCCATAATTAAAGTTAATAATAAAGGCATTGGATTAGACTTAATCAATCCTCTTAATATTTTCATATTATTTTTGTTTATTAATGCTATGGCATGACTTTCACTCGTGTCAATAGCTCCTCCTTTTTTCTTTTCCAATTCACTTTCTTTAGAAATATTTTCTTAGGAGGCTTTATCTCATCCCTCAAGAGGTTCTTGGAGTAAGGATTTTTGTTCAAGGATAGATAGCATGTCATACAAAGATACATTAGCTGGTACTTTCTTCAATTGTTTTACTATATTAAGCAACCCAAGAATAGGAGTTTTTGGTTCTTTTGACTTGGATATAACTACCTACTTTTACTTTAAACCTAAACGCTCTTTCAGATTTGAAATTGGTGGTACCATCATAAAGGTAGTTGGATTTTTGTTATAAGTCACCTTAGGCTGCCTAGTTTAAATCATGGGATCTCCAATTTATCTTCACTTGGAGTAGGTATTATAGTTAGACTAGACTTGTGGCACCTTATATCTTGATGTCATATTGTAAAATGTTGCATCTTCATCATCCATCAAAGAAAATAGTACATTGTTTGGCACAATCTTTACCTCCTATTCTAAATAAATCCCTTGTATTTGAGCACTTAACATAGAAATATCCATACCCGGTGAAGAATAAGTGTAAAATCTAGAATATGGAGTAATTCATTGACTTCTTTTTTTTTCCAACTTTTGTTGCAAATCACCTCTTGGGAAATTCCTTGGCATATGTGTGTTATTAAAAGGGAAAAACGAAGCATTGACCTCTTTGGCCATAGCCACCACTTCCTTATTTTGTCTTGGTTGAATAATTTTTAAAGGGTTTGGAACCATGATAAATTGATTGGTAGGTTGGGCTTGAGATGCATTGGTTTTATTAGCTCCTTGATTCTGGTTATGCTAATAAGGGGGTCTTACAACTTGGTAACCTTGATAGTTTTGGTAAGGAGGCTTTGAAGGAATGGACTACTACCTTTTAATATTTAAAATTACATTGGAGTAGGAGTTTTCACATCTTCTCTAGTAAATTTGGGTAACTCTTTTAGAGTAGGTGTAGGAATAGGATCCCATTTCACACTAGCAACAACTAAGGCAAGGGGGATTCCACTATCCTAGGTAAAAAAATTATAGTCCATCACTATGGGTAGGGTTTGCAATGGGATTGGTAGTGGTGGCTACAAAGTGTTGGATGTGGAAACTTGTGTGCGCTTTACAATTACCAAAGGTATTAGAAATGATCCTTGGTTTGGTGTCTTTAGAGACATTGCAACTGTTCTATATTTCATAAAACCTTAGAAAATATCCAATTATTAGCTTTCGTCCGATCGGGTGTGCCAAAAAAATAATTTCTAATCTTTAATTTTACTTAAAGAGGGTAACAACCTCTATGATAAGTTTAGTGATAGGGTGACTAAATATGTATCCCTGAACACCCTCTGAGATTTTAGAAGTCAACTCTTTGACTATTGTTGTTCTTCATAAAGAAAGGGGAAGAATAAAACATTGAATAAATGTACCTAAGATGGAACACCACAACTTAAATTTTTGAATACTTCAATCACTTCATTTATACAAGCATAATGCAAAAGATAAATAACAAATTATGAAAAGAGTCACATACATGATTTTATTTAACTCACTAAATTGATTAATAATGGAGAAATTTGAACTCAAGAACCATAATTCACTTCCTTAATAGATATAGAGTATAATGATAAAGATGTTACAAAATAACATGTTGCATATAAAAAGGTGTAAAACACAGTTCAATACATCAACACCTATTAAGTACAAATAGACTATACTAAGAGAAGAGAAATTTAGAAATATTGTCACATCATTTCATAAAATGAAGTTTTATAGAAGTAATCAACACCAATAATAGAGTTCAACTCTCTATTTATATTTTTTTGGAGACCCTATCCCAAAGATTCCCCAATAGTCCACTAACTCACATGAAAGATGTAGTTACAACTGCATGATAAATCATCATTTTTCCTAGATAAAAATTATCGTGATCAAAGTACACCTAGATCAAAAGATTAATTAGGCTACACCTTGAAAAATACAGAGTGGAGGGTGGACGTGCGAGTATAGAGCATAGATGTGGTTCATGGGCACATAGGAAAATAAATGCCACTCAAAAGGGCTCGCCAACTTGTGCCATAAGGAAACATGGAAAGATCTATAGAATCCCTTATTCATGGAAAATTAAAATCCCACGAATATTGGGCAAGAAGAGACAAGTCTAGGTGTCATCACCATGGGCCTCCTTGGAGAGATATGATGTAGGTAGTAGAATAAAGTGCACCTGAGAGACACGTGAAATTTTGCAAAGAAAAGATGTTGTGAGGAAAAAGAAAATGCCCACTATAAACAAAAGCATGAAAATAAAACATGTTGAGGCAAATTGGAAGATTGATGACCTACACAACTTATTGTAGTAGATTATATCTACAGTAAAAAAAAGTCAATATATCATAATAGTTGGAAGCTAAATATAAACCAACACGATATGTGACAGATAAATTAACTTAAATTTAAGTAATTTCCAATTAGGTTTGTAAGGCATAGTGACATAACTGGATGACATAGCTACTTAAATATTATTAAAGAAATAAAGAGGACAAATAGATAAATGAGAATAATGTTGGACACATTTGGATAATGAGAGGGGGTGTGAATCAAAATCTAATTAAAAATACTTAAATATCAATTTGTTTATTAATTCATGCACTTTATGGATCACATAAATAGTAATAGAAGCAAGTAAAACATGTACATAAGAGATAACATAATTTTTTAATTGAACTGATAGGAGTAACGTCTATCATGCCTAATCATAGTTCATTGTGAGTACACATTAGACTCTATTTTTATTTCTCCATATGACATTTAGTTCTCTGAATTACTACCCTACATTATTCTTCACATATCCTCCATCTATAAAAAATGTTCATTAAGATTATCCATATATACTATTGATAGTATACAATAGGTCGTCCCAAAAGGAGATATAACATATAGATGCAAGGTCAGCCAAAAGATCATAAGTGGAAGAAAAAATGAGATGTGTTTAGATCCACATCGATTCGACACACCTTCCAAAATTATTGAAGAATTTTCTTTGATCACTACACATTACTACATGTAGACATTTTCCCCTAAAAAAGCATCATCGGAGAAGTACCATGAAGCCAAATTTTTTGGACGACTAAGAAGAAATTCTAGAATACAAAGATAGCTTCAAACCTAGAATATGTCACTGAATTAATAGTAGTTACTTTAAGAACACTTGCATAGTTCCACAACATAAAAATAATTGATCTCTATTCAAATATTTCTTTAGCAATTGAAGGCTGAATCATCCAAGTCCTTTGCAACCAATCATTAATGCCACACTTATTATGATAGACATTAATAAAACCATATATACATCATGCCACTAATCAAGATGTTGCAGATAATGAACCAAAACACCAACAATGAAAACAACATCAAACCAACTAACATTTCCTAAATCATACTAAGTTAAAGAAGTAAATCCATCATATGATCATATCTTAATATCAAAATAAATCTGTATACAACCTAAACAAGAAAAATTTCAACATAGGGGTTGTAGGCATCATTGTCAATAGGAGCTTCATTATAGAATCCAAAATATCATTGAAATGCTAAGTTTTGAAGGTAAACATCTTCCATACCAACAATACTATACAAGTGATATATTTTGAAACATATCCACAAGGAGATTCATACCTACAACTCTGATTATATTTGGGAATTTATGATTACATATAGTCTACCAGTAATACTGTTGAGCTAATATGCAATATCTAGACTACCAACAACATAGCCAGACCATAGAGAATCAAGTCACCATTCCAAATCTTTGGGCATTTGAATCCTTGGGTAATTTTAAAAGCACCTCAACAATAGATACACAGTCACTTTCTGTTACTTCATAAGGAAACAAAGATACCCATGAAGACCTTGGTTTAACAGCTTCCATGAAGCAATCATCTTTTTTCACAAGAAAAGTGATCTCATTTTTGTACCATTCTACCACCAGTGAAGGTATTTGATATGTGAAAAAAATCACTTTCCAGAGGTCAAAGAATAATTTCTGCAAAACTCCAATGGCTCCTGTCCCAATTGATAAGAGTGATGCTACTCCTAATCCCAAAAAGTTTTAAAAACCTAACAACTATGTCAAGATAAATAAGCAAGCAAATGCAGTTTCTGATCAAGTTGTTGTTGCATCCAACAATGCCACTTCTGCATCCACTGCTTTTCGTCTGAATCGTACATTTACTCCTCTTTCTAAATCTTTGCATTCTATTATGAGTAAATTGTTGACTGATAATATGATTACTTTACCTCCTATTTGACCTCTTTCACCTGCTACGGTGGCATCAAAATCCTTTGATTCCAAAGCCTTTTGTCAATACCATTGTCAGAATGACCATGATATTGAGAAGTGTTATTCTTTAAATCATAAGGTTCAAGACTTAATTGATTCTAATGCTTTATCTATTGATAATTTTGATGGTAGTGGGAAAAAATATGCCTCTCATCCTAATCAAAAGTTCCAAATCTATACGAATCCTTTGCCTACACATGATACTAATACCATTGTTCAACCATCTTCTATGGATATTATTTATGATTCAAAGATGGATGATCTTAATCACATTGTTGACTATGTGGAGCATGTTGTTTTGTCTCAATCTGTATCTCCACCCTAGCCTCAATCCCAAACTCAACTTCAAGTTCCACCTCAACCTAAGCCTAAACTGAAACCTCAACCTAAACCTCGAAAACAACCTAAGAATAAAAGACCTAGGGAACTCTTGATTACCTTTGATGATTCTGAGACTATTAAAGCTCCCGATGGTCCCCTCTACATTTATGCTAGGATTTCTAAGATACCTACACGCGGTTTTCTTGTTGATCCTACATCCTTAGTCAATGTTATTACTGAAGAAAATATTTATATGAAGAACTTACAATGTGATTCTTATGATACATTTTCTTTATCCATCATTTGGTTCTATTAACTTACCTGTTGAACTTTGTGGTAAAGTTGTGGACACTACCTTCGTTGTTGTTCCTACTTCTCATCAGTTTCAAGTTAAGTTAGGTTTTCCTTGGTTCAATGCCATGCATGCCATTTCTTCTCCTACCCACAAATGTCTTAAATTCATTCATGATGAAGAAGTGAAGATGATTAATCATAGTTTAAATCAACCCTCTAGGCCCAAGGATTGTGCTACACTTGACTTCTTTTGGCCTTCATTACCTAATTCATGTCCTTCTCGACCTAATAACCTTTTTCGATCATATCAAGCCTATAAACATCGCAAGATTCTTGAGTTAAGAATGCCTTAGATAGATCTTAACCGTGGTCTTTTGCCTACGCCTTCCATACCTCCTTTATCCATGGCTTCTAGTTCTATTAATCAAGCTCCTAGTGTTTCTTTTCAGCCTACTAAGAATCCTATTGATCATCCTATAGAACCTATGATTGTCCCTCCTAGTTCTCAACAAATTTCAAACAAGACAAAACATAACCGATCTACTAATGAACGTTGTAAGAAGTGTTGAGCTCAAGCTAAGGCCTGTGCCTTTGTTATTCAAAGTTCTTTACCTTCTTTTGACCAGCCTATGCCTGATGTGTTATAAGAAGTTAATACTAATAATGATGTTAGGATGAATGATTATGATGATTCTATTCGTATCTTAGATTCTATTTCAATTAATCTTGATGAAGAAGATACTCTTGATGATACTAATGATGTTAATGATGAGTATGAGACTATTGACATTGATACCGATTTACCTAATATGCTTTCAACACAATTAATAGTTACACCTAGTATAGAACATTATGATTCTCAAGAGGATCCTTGTTGGAACTGGCTATTATTCCTACTGTGTTGGATATAGTCCCTCTTGCGATTTTCCCACCTTCTCGAAATGATATAGAACAAGATGGGGAGAGTAGGCGACGCGCTTGATATGCTTGTCCTTCATGGTAGATTTTTGTGTGTTTGCCTGTTGTATTGTTCTTCTCCCGTAATGTGTTTGCTAAATGTTTGTTAGATTCTTTTATAAGACCCTTATTACTTTGTTGGTTCAAGGTGATAAAGGAATAGAACCTATTGTGCAATTCCTCTATATGTATCTTTTCTCTTCAATATGTTGTTTTCATGTTATGTTGTACCTGTGCTATTGTTAGTAAATGTTTTCCTTGTGTAGTCCGCTTGGATTTGCGACTTGGCACTGATTCTTTTTGGTCTCCATGTTGTGTTCCAAAAAGACTCTTCTTTGTAACTAATGTTTTATTTCCTCCATTGTGATTCTAGTTCTACTTTCTTTGGGGAATGATGTCAATTCATTTTCAATAATATCATATATAAATATTATCTTATGATCATACTGACCCCGCAACAGGTAGATCCCTTTTGTGTTCTATGCATGTTTATGTGGTATTTCCCTTGATTTATCTTTGCTTGGGGGCATCTCATAGTGGAAACATAATTAGTGGAATTGTTTATGTTTCCATTCAAGCCATTGCTCTTGTTAAAGTGTTAGCAATGACTTTAATGTGGGGGCATACGCTCTGCTCACTTTTTACACACACACACTTTCAATATATATATATTTTTCAAGGCTCTTTTCTCCCTTTATGGATTAGTGACTAATCCTTGAAGCATGGATGTTTATCTTATATGATCTCTTGATCCCTCTAGTTTCAATTTTCAAGGTTTGGATCCCTTAAGGTCGGAGGTGTCCTTAAGACTGGATCTCTTTTGTTTTGGATTTGCTCTTTTGGAATAGAATATTCCTAAGGGTGAATCCTTCATGGGTTGAATAGGGAGTAGCCACATTCACTAGGCAGTTCAACTCCATCTTTCTAGTTGCATTGTTTCTTTGTGTGGTTCACAATGGGACATAAGTTCTCATTGGGCGAGGTAATCACACCATTTTCTCTCTTTTAGAGATGTCTCTCTTATTGTAATCTTGGAGTTGATGAAGACTTGATTCCTTGGGGGCTTAAGGTTCCTACATCCCTTTGATTTCAATAAGATTGTCTTTTTCTTTATGATCTCCTTTACCAAGAGTTTGCATCGAGTCCATACTCTTGCTAAAGTGGGGGCTAAATGTATCGTCAGAAAATGGAAGCACTTCCATTTAGGACTAGTTTAGCCCTCCGAGTAAGTGGTTTGGGGTCATGTCAAATGCCTTGAATGGGTCTTTGACTTGGATCTGGATTTTTTCCTTATTCTGCCCCATTTTTCACTTCTTTTCTGCATTATTTTGGCATCCTAACCTAAAACCCTGAGATCCTTGACCTCAGGGTCCAGGTCGACCTCGACCCTAACCCAGGATCCAAAATTCAAGATTTTAAAGTTTCTGGATGTTAGGTTTGGGAAAGATTTATTTCCCGCTTTCAGGTCAGTTGTTTCGGGCTTCGAAATGGTAAAATATTAAATTATATTTAATTTAGGTCCCTTTCTAGGGGTTAACGTTTAAATGGAAATTTAGTTCTCCTATGTAGGCCTCTCTAAAAGTTTGTGCCCTAGACTAGTATAAAAGGAAGCTTTCCTCTCTCATTTCAATCCATCTTTCTCTTTTGCAATCTCTCAAGCACTCAAGCAAGAGAAATCAAGCAATCAAGAAACAAGCAAGAAGGAGAAGGAAATCATTCAAGAATTCATTCATCTTCAAGCATTCAAACATTCAAGATCCAATTCATCAAGGATATCCATTGGTAGCCATTGAAGGATTCAATCTCTATGGAGCCCTCTTATTGAAGATTTCTCCATCCACATCCGTTCAAGCTTCATCCTATTCCAAGATCCATTCAAGATTGGTATTGAAGATCTAAAGACAATTGATTTGAGACATCCTACATCCAATTATACATTCATTTGGAGCATCCATAATTTTGGATTCAAGGATTTGAATCCTCCACAAGGGTTTTCAACATAGGCAAGGTGAATTGTTTCATTTACTTTGTTTATTACTGTAATTTCAATTCAATTTCAAGGTTAATTCATAAATTGGGGTTTGACCAAGGAAAACCCCTCCCCCCAACAAATAAAACCATTTTTATTGCAGGAATAGGTATGGAACAATGAATTATAGTGCAGATATGGACACCCTTTTCGATAGACTTTTGAGATCTGTGAACACAATTTCTGTCAGAGCAGCACAGGTGAAGGTCAACATAAAGGGGCATGATTGTGCCTTGGGGCAAGATTGTGCCCCCATATTTGGGTCAAGGTCGACCTTTCTCAAAAAAGAAGAAAGTTTTTGGGTTTTCTCTGTTTATGTGTTTCTAGGCCAGATCCGGTTGTAGAATTTCCCAAAACTAAATATAGACACCAGAAAACAACATTTTCCAGATCTATCATATTTTGAGGTTAGTATTTGTCTTCAAATTCAATTAGGATTTCAATACTTCTTTCCATAATGGAATATAAAGTTTTCTCTTGTCTTCATATTCTTCATCGATTGATTCATTTATGCATTGACCATTTTCTTGTGGTTAATCAATTTGGATATTTCCTTTGGGAATTTGGGGTATTGAAGAGGATCTTATCTTCTCCACACCTATATATCATACAAACATTACATTTGGTGAACATAACACCCCCACCATATTTTTATCTATTACAACAACACACCCACCATCGGTTCTACTTTATCTTGCAGATCTTCTGTCAACAACCTGACATTACACTCTTCCATATCAATAGTTTTCAGAAAAGGGATGTTCTTGGTTTTCTTCTTTTCCCTCACCTCTTCCAAAACAAGGCTCTTATTCTCATCTTGCATAAACTTTTTTTTGGTCCAATTCCACCTCATTCCTTGGTGATATCGACACATCATGATCCATAGATCATGCATAGTCCATGAGGATTGACACCTTATAGTCTTTCGCCATACCACTACTAGTATCCATATTCTGGGCTTTATTCTTGTTGTGAGTTGGGGAAACAATTTTCTCACCAGACTGGCCCAGAGGCTCTTGAGGAATGGGAGAAAGGTTCTTAGGGCTTCTAGGATTATTGGGGTTTTTCTCACCTGCACCAAAATCCCACTCATTTTTGCTAACATCATCATCCTTGGTCTCCATACCATCACCACCCACCTCTTTACTACTAGCATCACCCTCCACAAGAGAATTATCCTCCTCACTGTCACCTTCAAACTTAGTATCCATGTCATTTTTCTCACTAACCGTTTGTTTCTTAGAAGAGGAGGGCGTAGTATTCTCATCACCATCCTTAATTATTTTTCCTTTACACTTACTGGAGCTAGGCCTCGGGGTGAACTCCTTATCTTTATCAGTCTTATCCTAAAAAATCCAACTACACCACTTCAGGCACCTTATCTCTAATGTACTCCATGATAAAAAAGAATCAACCCTTAATGCAAAATAGGTTTCCTAGGATTCTTCTTATGCACAATAATGCTATGAATGGGGTAGTTCAATAATTAATAGGGAAAATAAACCATATTCTTATGTCTAAAGTGGTTCAACAAAATAAAATGGTAAGAGTGAGCCCTCGTATATCTCTTGTCTAGGGTTATGTATTCCATAATTGCCACCAAAACCTTACTCCTGATTAATTTAATCATTTCAACATCATAAAACCCCCTAGAATATTTTAAAAGTTTCTCATCCTCCTCTTCATTTTTGGGAAACATTTTAACAGATTTCTCAGAGACTTTCCTATCACAGAAAAAAATCGTACCTTTCAAATTCAGGATGGAAATCTCCACAATGAGGTGCACAGTAACCTTAATTTTCTTTCCATCCATCATCATAGAGCCCTCCTTCCAGCCCTCAACAAAATTTTTGGTGACCCTCTCATCGAAGCCATGAAGCTTCTCCATGAAAGGATTAAGGCACCCTTTCCTAAGCTTGTCCCAAACCTCAACTTCCTTCCTCCATTTGTCACAACTAAGAGGCTCTCTCTGCTTCAATTCCCCACCCATACTGAAATTCACAGCGTAGAAAGAGAATTTCATAATGCAATTACATAGGCAAACCAAAATGAAAATGGCAACCCATAGAATGGTGACAAGAGATTTTGAGGCTTGTCTATTAATAATGCCCTTGGGAAAGACATACTTTTGATGTAATTGAATAAAATGATCTTACTAATATGATGCCTTCTCATCATTTCTCAAAATATTAGATAAATCCCCACACTTGCAGTGTGTCTTTCCATAATTTAAAACAACACTTAAATCCACATTAAGTTTACTCTCACCTTGCCAAGTAATAATGACGTTCAAATTGACAACTATGTTGGTGAAGGAGTTAGCAACCATATTAGCCTCTCTATACACATGTGAAAGAAAAACTTTATCAAAATGATTAATAATATTTTTGGCCTCCATTATCATTTGTTTGATAGTCCACAAGGGTTTGAATTTATTTTTGATACAATTAAGGATATTTATAGAATCCCCCTCAATCCAAACATTTCTATAATAAGAATTCTCAACTAGCTTGAGGCAGTGCAAGAGACCCATAGCTTCTTTCACATGGTTGTTTTGGGTCCTAAGAGGACAAGCCACAAGTATAATTCCATTTCCTTTTTAATCCTGGACAATCCCTTCACAAGAAGAAATCCCTGGATTACACTTCGCAGCCCTATCGAAGTTAATTTTAATTCATCTGAGAGGAGGAGCCGTCCAGAAAACATCATCCCGCTTCCCCTTATTTCTATGAATATCTAGCTTGGAGTTACCTTTACCAATTCCAACATCAAAATCTAGTGCAATACTGACATTACTCAGGTAATTATCTTTAATACTTCTTATTTTTTCTAATATGATAATAGGAGGCAATGAAAAATCTCTAAAAAATCTATTATTTCTTTCTTTCCATATATTCCAAACTACAGGAGGATAAACCAAATTCCATAGAGTTTTCTCCATATGAACATCTAAAAACTTCCACTAAATAAAAAAATCCCCCATAGACCCAGGGAAAATCTAGCACAGATTCCAACTTTGCAAAATTAGGGACCAAACCTCCCAAGAGTAAGAGCAAGAGATCAAGAGATGAAACACCATCTCCTCCTCATTTTTACATAAATAACATCTGTTAGGAATAAAAACACCTCTTTTGTGAATATTATCCATCGTAAGGATCTTATTTTGAAGAACCATGCAAAAAAAGATGTTTATTTTCAGGATAAGGTACTTGTCCCACACTTTGACCCAAAAGGGGGGAAAACCAGACTGATTTAACAACATAGAAAAAGCAGAAGAAATAGAGTAAGTAGTCAAAGAGTTAGCAGCCCAGCTCAAAGCATCATCCATATTTTCCTTCACTTTCCAAGTATTCAGAGAAACCATTATGGGTTTTAGGGAGATATCCAGCCCAGTCAGATTAATCCAGGACTAATTAGTCCAATATTCCATCACTGTAGATCTAAATATTTGAATGCAAACCTCCATAACCGGTAATAAGGAAGGGTCAGAATAGAGGGGGCTATCCATTAGCCAAAAATTCCCAAAACTTGATTTTTCAACCATCTCCAAGCCACCATCTTGTACCTAAAGAGGTGGTATCCTTCACATTCTATATGCTATTCCAAATGAAAGAACCATTGATTTTGAGGTACAAACCAAGGAAGTTAGCTAACAAAGGAAAGGAAAAAAGATATTTGTTTCTCAAAATTTGATTCCATTCCTTGGCCTTCCCATAAATCCTCCACGCCTATTTAGCCAATAGAGCATTATTAATAACTCTTATAGGTCTAATACCCAAGGCTCCCCATTTCTTTAGTTTACTAACTTTATCCCAAGCCACTAGAGCCATTCTATTTCTATTTTTGACCCTAGACCAGAGAAAATGTTTTTGGATCCTCTCAATAGCCTCTACAAATTTAGAAGGGATCCTGGAAAGTATCAGAGCATAAATGGGAAGGTTTTGAAGAGTGGCCTTGAGGAGTTGGAGTTTACCAACTTCAAAGCCTCTTTCCACCCCGCTAGCTTCCTATTAATTCTCTCCGCCAAAGAAGACCAAAAGGAATAAGGAGGTTTCAACCCAAGAGACAGACCAAGATAGGAGGAAGCGAGATCTCCAATAGCACAACCAATAATTCTTAAGATCCTTTGTTGCCTCTCCACTAGAGTGTTAATAAAAAAGATGGAACTTTTTCCCCAATTGATAAGTTGGCTAGTCGCGGAAGAATGTACCCAAGGCCTTCTTAAACATCTTGGCTTCCTTAATGGTTGATGAGCCCATGAGAATGGTATCATCAATGAACTATTCATGAGAGAAAGAGGGAACATTTGACGAGGGCTTAAGCCCCTGGATGAAGCCACAAAAACATACTTATGAAAGAATCTACCAAGAATCTCATCCATGATGGAAAAGAGGACTAGCGAGATAGGATCCCCTTAATGAAGGCCCCTTAAAGGTTTGAAAAATATAGAGGAAGACCCATTTAAAATGACTGCAACAGAAGAAGTGCTAATTAGATGAAGAACAAGCTGGAGGAATCTATCTTTGAAGCCAAAGGCTTTGAGAACCTTGCACAAGAAACCCTATTCCACTCTATCATAGGCTTTCAATAGATTCAACTTGAGAAAGACCTCTGGATATTGCAGTTCTACATAGAGTGAATAACTTCAAGCATCTTAATAATAGAATTCAAAATTTGTCTCCCAGCCACAAATCCGTTCTATTGAGGGGAGATAATTGAGGGAAGAAGAGCCATAAACCTCACCTTAAGCACCTTCGAGAATATTTTATACATAGAGTTTCATAGGCTTACAGGCCTGAAAGCATCCATCGAATCAACACTAGGCTTCTTAGAGATCAAAACTAAGAAAGTAGCATTTAATTTACTAAGAATAGATCTAGATCCAAAGAACTCCTTAACAACATTACAAATATCCAACTCCACAATTGACCAAAAGGATTGAAAGAAGATCATAGGGAAGCCATCCAGACCTGGATATTTATCTCCTTTAAAATAAAACACCACCTTTTTAATCTCTTCAACACTAGGAATAACAGTAAGCTTTTTGTTGTGACCCTCATTAAGAAGAGAGGGGATGATAGAAAGGAGATTGTCCTAATTATCAATATTAAGGTTCCTATTCAAAGATAGAAAAGAGGAAAAGTAATCAACCATGGCATTAGAGATATCTTTCTCCTTATCTAACCTACCATTCTCAATTCTGATAATGAATATCCTACTAGCAACCCTATGTTTTAAATCTGTCATATGAAAAAATCTTGTGCTCCTATGACCAGCTTTAAGCCATAGAGATCTCAATCTTTGTCTCCAATAAACCTCCTCCTTAGCTATAATGTTACGATAATTCACTGAAATAATATCTTCCATGACCCTCAAATCCTAGGGATACCCCTCTTTTTGGATATCTTCTTGAACTTCATCTAGCTTAGCCTTGATGGAAGTCTTAATTTGAAAAATGTCCCCACAAAATTCTTTATTGCAAACTTTAATTTTATCCTTAATAAGTCTAAGCTTCTTAGCCACCTAAAACATAGTGTGTGTGAGTGATTTACACCTTCATGAAATTACAAGATTAACTAAGAACAACAAGAATTAGAGCAAAATAATCTAACAAATGCACAATTAATCTATCAACATCTCATGGTTCTCTAAATTGAAGTAGTAAGTGAGGCTCTCAGCTGCAAATCCTCACTAGTGACACTCTAATTATGAGAATTGAACTAAGAATGATATGCAAACTAGATCTAATTATCAAATTCTAGCTCTATTTGATAAGAAAATCTCTAAAATGATCAACAATTGAAGCTAATTATCAATGAAAATGCTAAGTGAGTGGTGTGGATGCAAATTGCAAGAGCTTTGCTGCAATTCAAAGATATGGAGTGGATGAATAATGCCTCAAAATGCCTTCTATTTATAGGATTTTCCCAAGGGTAGGGGGTAGAGTGAGATAACCATGGTTATGCTTGGGTAAGGTCAATTGGCTTTGCTTTGTCCCTAAATTGGGGGACAAACATTTAAATGGTTTCAAAAGGCTGGACCATTTCAACAAAAGTGAGTGATTTGTGTCCATTTTGTCTCCTTTTTCCTTTGTTGAGAGAAATTATGATTTATTAATTAATTAAAGTAATTAAATTTAGCCATGAAGGGTAAGAGGTTCATTTTGATTTTTCATTTCAACAACTATGTCATTAATTGAATTTAATCAATTTCTTAGTGTTTTTCCCCTTTTCAAGCTTTATTTAATCATTTAATCATTTAATTGAATTTTCCTTTGATTTGAATTGCCTTTGTTCCATTTATCGATTTTTCATGCTATTTTAATGACTTGATTGCACCTTTTGATTGATTTAAGCCTTTGCCAATTTTCCATGTCTACAAATGCCCCTCTTTGAGTCGATGTGCGAAGAACACCGATTCAAAGATTTCCTTAGTATGATGATCTGATTCAGGTCCTGGTTCTGATATGCCTCTGATCGTTCTGATTGATGTACTTCCTGATGATGATGATGTGCCTCTGATATGGTGCTGATCTGATTTTGATGCCTCTGATATGATACTGATCTGATATGGGTCCTGGTTTGATGATAGGTCCTAGGTTCACTGATAAAGGTCCTGGGTTGATTGATAAAGGTCTTGGGTTGATTGATTGCTGATATGTTGATAGGTTTGATATGATGACAGATTTGATATGAAACCGATATGAAATTGATTTGCCTCCTGATATGATAACGATGTGATATGATACTGATATGATACTGATATCTTGATATGATACTGATATGATATCTTGATATGATACTGATATGATATGCCCCACTGATAAATGTTTTTTTGATGCGATGCCAATTTGATACTCTGATGCCCCCTCAGAAATAAAACATATTGATTCCTTGATTTGAAAGATTTTAACTGATTGGTCCAATATGTTTTTATTTCTGAAAAATATTGATGATATGCCATGACTCACAAATTTGCATATCCAAGATAGATAGGTTTGTTGTAGTTAAGCAAAACAAGTGATTATAATAACAGGATAATGGTACCAATGAATGTGATTTGTCAATCTCATAGGATAGTTCTGATAGGATAAATCAATCAGTGTGAAAACCGATATGATTTGATACTGCTGCTTCGTTCTCAGGACACAGAGACACAAACGATGGTACTGGGTGTGATTGCTTGATACTTTGATAGGATTGATTGACGTAAGATGATTCACTGATATAAAATACTGATATGATTCCCTTGATTTGCCAAACAGGCACATTTTCGTAAATGATATATATACGGACCTTAGCTTCTTGGATATTTGGACTTAAGTCATGAGTTTGACCCAGCTAGAGTATATGTTATTGAGATGATTGATTATGGAGCTCTTTTAGTTTGTTGATATTGTATCATGATATTTCAGTTATTGATCAGGACTTGGATGTATCACTTTGATGACATTGTATCTTTGATTAGACAAAGTTCATGGATCTTTGATGTTATGGACACTTATGATTTATGGACTTTCCTTGATTCTTGATTGAATGACCCATTTTATGATTGATCAAGATTTCAATTGAATGAACCCCCTTTTCCCTTGGAAAAATACTACAAACAAATGCACATGCAATTAATCTAACATGATAATGCAATTAACCTTCCACGATAATGCAATGCAATGCAGCTAAGTGTCACTAGCTTTTAGCAAATAAATGCCTTGAGGATAAATTTTCGTCATTGAGCATTTGGGACCGGAAAGCAAGTACAATCACCACTGCCCACTGACATGATGATATGAATACCACTTTTTATCGCATTTGGTAACCTCCTTTTTGAACTAGTACAACCCACACTAGTCGAATAAACCAACTATGAGAGTATGAATACCAATTTCAACAAATTCAATGTTGCATAAACAAGCAAAGGTCAACCTTCCACCCTATATGAAAGTCCTTGATGGTTCTTTGATGACCATGTCGTTAGACGAATTCACATAAGTTGTTGGATATCCCTCAAGATAGTCACTCAAAGACAAGAAAAATATCATGTCTCAATCATCGCCAATCTAGTCGAAACATCATCGATTAGCTAAAAAGATGTGATAAAAATCAATGTAAGTAAAGATCATCAAAAGAAAGCTTCAAGTGTTTTGCATTGTGTCATGATTTTCAAAAAGTATTTCCAAGTATTCTGATCTTTTTAAAGTGTTTTGTCAATTTTTAATCCCGAATAATAAAGTCAATGAAGGCTCATGGATCAAGTTGTGGTAATTGAATTCTTGGTTAGTGAACAATGATATTCATCAAAGGTTCACGAAAATCTTCTCTCTTCTGAAACTTTGATAATTCCCTCTCTGATGTGACTGAAAATTGTACTATTGAATCCTTTTGAAGTTAATGCCTTGCTTCATGTGAATTCATGCATGTTGTTGAAATCCGCTGATTAAGATCAAATGCCCCAGTTGGATAGAAAAAAAAATGGTGGACTTGGACAAACTTCCAAAATATTACCGAAGCTCAGTTTATGCAAGATGCAACTCAAAAGCACTTCATGCTGTCCTTTTTACCCGCTCTCAAACAAGATCACATTGGTTTGCCCCCAATATCTTAGCAAGATATAGGACACGAAGGATGGATTTGCAAGCTGATGGATTAGAGATGGAAAGGCTATGATGGAAGAAGTATGCGAATGTGACCCATAGGACTATCTCCTCAAGAGTACCCAAGCTAAGGAAAAAATGATATAGCAATGTGAAGCATGTTTTTGGATAAGCCATGGAAGCCAATTGTGCAGGGCTAGATAGTGTATAGGATAACAATTTTCTGCCATGAAAAGGAGTGATCCAAAAGAGTGGACATGTCAAGAAGTTTTTGATAACAATTTTTTTTTTTAAAAGTTCATCTTCTTGATCAAGACCAAGGGTCAATTTGGGTAAGATGTGTATAAGATAACACAATCAAGATAAAGGAGTGATGGAGGCTATGAAGGGATGTTTTGGGATTATGAAAAAGCTGATGGAATGATGAAGGTGAATTTGGGATAAGCAAGATCATGATAGGGTAACATGGATGTAGCAAGTACATAAGCTAATGGCAAGGATAACAGATGTTAAGATACTCAATGCTCATGGATGTGTTCAACCTTGTCAAGATGAAGGTGATAGAGGAAATATGGATGAAACTTGCCCCCAAGTGTAGAGTGCAAGAAGGAAGAATTACGCATGATACCTGTTTGCTAGGTTTTCATCATGGTACTTGTCTAAGGCGCCACAAGAAGTGGTTTTCACCCTAGATTTATTTCTTTTTATTTTTGCTACCAAGGTGCCTATTGCTAGGTTTTCACCAAGGCACTTTTTCTCTTTTTTCATTTTTTTCTTTTTTTCTTTGTTTTTTTCTTTTTTTGTATTTTTCAATATTTTCACAACATTAGAATCTTTAAACAATGCTCCTCTGAAAGATATGCTATAATAAACCATGGGTATGACTAGGATGCTCAAAGATATTGATAAGAGGGATGGAAGTACGGAAAGTATGCATTGGAAAATGAATGTGAGGATAAGAAGAAGGTATGTTGAAGATGGAAATGTTGGCAAGATCAACTTTGACACACACTTTGAAGAGTGGTGGAATGATGGAGGAACAATAGATGACAGAGGTAAGGATCTTTTTGAGGTAGTGGATTTTGGGATGTAAGAAGATGAAGGATGTTTGGAAGGAGATGGAATGGAAGCCTTTGGAAGCTTGAATGTCAATTTTGATTCTTCTTTTGTGTGCAAGTCTTTCAACAATGACTTGGGAATCCACATATTCTTTGATTTTTCTTCCTTTTGGAATGCTTTTGAATGCATTTCTTCAATGAGGGATTTAGGAACCCACATTTTATTTTTTTCTTTTTGCTTGATGGACCTTTGCGGCCTTTTGGATATTTCATTTTTCTTCTCATTCACATGTCGATTAGATGGGACATTGTGATTTTTATGCACATATGGATTCTTGGATTTATGATTTTTATGTTGCACATCAACATTGCTTCCAAAAGACTTAGGAATTGTGGATGAATAGGAATAATATGGATGGTTCATATGGATTGGTGTTTAAACATTCTTCAAGTATGTGTGTCTTTGTTGATCTTGATACATGGTAGGGTAAGTGAATGGATAGATAGGGATGATAGGAATGGTTGATGGGGGAATATATGGACCTAGTATGGATGGAAGGAATGAAGACTTTTGTTTTGGGACATAGGCACCCAAAATGGATTTGGAGGATAGTGGAGGTATGTGGTTGTATTTGAATGGAGGAATATAAGGTGTGAAAGGGATATCAATAGCTTTGGAAGGAGCTCCATCATCAACGTTCTCATCTTTAAGATTTATCTTTATACTAATAGGCTCATGAGTAGCTTTGATAGGAACACATTTGATAGGATCAACTGAAGCTTGAAGGGATTTATTATCTTGCAAGGGATTTGGAAGAATGATGGTTTCTTGAGGTGAACATGGAGGAATATGACAAGGAAATGATGGGATACTTTGATCTTGACAAGGATCTTTGAATTGTGTAGCGAAAGTATTTTGCTCTTGTTTTTCAATATGCTCATTGGAAGTTATGGAAGGGATATCTTGATCTTGCTCAGGAAGTGGAGAAAATATGGAACTTGGAAGGGTACTTTGTTCTTGGAACGGAAGGATATCATCTTGAAAGACATGAAAGGATGCAAGGGGATCATCACAATGTTCAAGGGATATGGGACCTTCATCAAATATGGGAGGGGTTTGTATATAATCTTGATCTTGATCTTTATCAATATTTGTTTCTTTTCTTTTTGGATTATCTTCTTGACATGAAGCCACTTCTAAGGACAAGGTAGATGTTTGGATATGTGTGGGGAATGTTTGGAAGAATGGTGTAGGATCCTCTTGAATAGGTATAATAGGCATTGAGGCACATGAAGCTTTGGGTTCTAAGATCTTTGAAGCATGGAAACAATCTGCAGCAAGATGTAAGTTAGCTTGGGTTTCTTTTAGAGGTAGCCCTTGAGGGTAGACATAGTCAATGGGAAAAGTATCATCATTAGGCTCATTCTTTGATGGAGGAATTTTGGATAATTGTGGAGCTTTGGGAGATGAAGAAAAAATGAAAGGAATGCTAGTTATGGGAGGGTCTTTGCTAGATAGAGGTTCGGGAGATGAATGAAGGATGAAAGCTGTACAAGTCATCCAGGGAGAAACCTTGTTAGGAGATGGACAAAGGATGAAGGGATTACTCTTGCTATATGAAAGTTTTTGAATTAGATCTTGCTTGAGAGCGGTATTTTTCACTCCATATTCTTTATTATCTTGATCACAAATAGGTTGATTATGCAATTTCCTTTGATCCAAGATAAGTTTATCACTCTTAAATGCTTCCTTTTGTGAGGAGGATGAAGATATGGATGACCCATCATCATAGAGGAATGGCCAAATTGATCTTAATGATGGCTCTTTAGATAAAGTATCTTTTTGCTTTTCTTCATCCTTTCTTAAAGTTGATGTGTCATAATTATGTGGAAGCTTAGCTCCAGATTGAGCTAAAGTTAGGAAATATGCTTCTTTATCCCAGTCCAAAATTCGTTCCATTATTTCTATAAACACGGGATCTTGGGATGCTCTCACAACATCATCTTTAGACACCTCATCACTTTGAAAAGAATAGCTTGATATTAATAATGACATTTTATATGATGTATCTCTTTGGTTTTCCTCATTCTTTCTCAAGGTTGATGTGTCATAATTATAAGGAAGTTTAGCTCCTGCTTGAGCTAAAGCTAGAAAATATGTGTCTTTATCCCACTTCAAAAGTAATTCCATTATTTCCAGAAACCTGGGACTTTGGGATGCTTCAACAACATCATCTTCAGACACCTCATCACTTTGATTCCTATGGAGATCTTGATCTTGACTTCGATAATTATGCTCCATAACAGGATTGATTTGTTTCTCAAATAGGCTCCTCATTATGGATCAATCCTTCCTTCTTTAATTTCAATCTGATTGGGTTGGTTTGGAATGGGTAAATGGTATTGATCAATTTTTTAAGATTTAAAAATTTTAATTGTATTTTGATCAAGTACTTTGGAACTTCTTGTTTGAAAAGTTGAAGACAATCTCAACACACACATCAATAGTTCACCATGTCCCTAGATCATTCTAATGTGTATATTCTTGAATGTTTCCATGGGTTTGAACACAAGAAAGACTTCCAAGCAAGCTACCTAGCACAAATTTGGCTTTTAAATGGCTCTATTAGGTAGTTTTTGCTATTTTACCGTTATGTAGTAAGTTTTCCATTCAAAATAGATCTTAGCCTTTCATCCCCCAAGTATGTTAAGGGGCTTCCCACACGCACAAAAGCACGATTTTGCGCAATCCGTTAGGACTACTAGAGGAAGTTCGAAAGAGCTAAAATTCTTTTTGTCGTGTACCCCATTAAGGATACTCGCATTTCATTTTATAGTGGGTCGGATTCTCGCGGCAAAAGCAAGTGTATCCCACTTTGGGCTGTCCCTCTCACTAGCCCTTCTAAGGCAATCTCGGGAGGCGAGCCCACTAAGTTTTAAACATGTTCATTTGAAAGCATGAAAAGTGGATTTGGTAGAGCAAGTTTGGGAATTTGATTCACTCAAAGAGTGAAGAGCATATCCCTATTGCTTTTCCCTTATCCCAAACACTCACAATCAATTTGGTTCTTTTTCAACCCCGTGACAAAGGGGTTCTTAGAATTGAAATGTTTGTTCTTTTCTCTTAATGATTAAACTATGTTTTGAACTTTGAAATGCCACAATTTAAGCAAAATTTGCAAGCTTGATGAGAGAAATACCTCAAACGATGCTAGCAAAGGCTAGGTGCATTTTTAAGTAGTAGATTTTCTCATTTTCTCTCCAAATCCTTCCATCACCTTAGCAAAACGTTCCCTCCACCAACAAGTTAGTCAACACAAATTCATACAAAGTGAGGGGAAACCAAAATCAAAAAGCTTAAAATGATCAAATTGATTATGCTCTTGATTTATTTTGAACTCAAATATTTGCAAATTAAATCCAAAAGGTGCAAGGTATACTCTAATAGGACGTCCTTTTTTGTTTCTTTTTTGCATGCAAAAAAGAAAAAATAAATTTTTGCGTACTTTTCTGTGACAGAGCATGTACCTGAGACAAAAAAATGAACGTGAAGTTAGAATACAGTCATCATTTTAACATTTTTTTGACAAAATAAAGAAAATACAGCCAGGCGACATTATCCAGACTATAGGCGAGATAAAATTTAATAAAGACGTGACTACTTTAACCGCGAGCGTCACCAAAAGGGGCTCAAGCGAGATTAAAATAGGCAAGTGCGATATCAAATTTTAGCAAAGCGTAAAATCTTTACTACACGCGACAACAGTAATTACTTTGATACAATATAAATGCTCAACCAGGCGACATTGTTCATGTTAAAGGCGAGATCTAATTTAATAAAGACGTAATTACTTTAACCGCGAGCGTCACCAAAAGGGGCTCAAGCGAGATTAAAGTAATTAAGTGCGATATCAAATTAAACAACCGCATGAACTCTTTATTTCAAGCGACAAACTAACTCAGAAAAGCGATATTTAATTAATTGAAAGCGACATTTAAAATAATCAAAGCGAGAAATTAAATGCGAAAGGCAGGAAACTCCCTTTACACCAGGCGTAAATTTATTCCTCGGCCGCGGCTTTTAATTCTGTCCAGGCGACATCTAAATGACCAAAGGCATCAGCTACTTGTCCGTGACGCGAGAATTTAATTTTCGCAAGCGTGATTTCTTTCTCCAGAAGCGTGATTCTGCAGGCTGATAAGCGTGATTGTTCAGACTCCAGGCGACATTTTAATTTCCGCAAGCGACATCTCTTTGCTTTAGGCATGATTTCTTTACCGGCAGGCGTGATTTCTTTCCTGTAACCTGCAAACAGTGAGCAAAATCATGCATATCTAGCCTAAATTTTGCAAATAACGTGAAAATTATGATAAATTTGAGGCCTAGGGCCCCACGGTGGGTGCCATTTGTGTGTGAGTGATTTAAACCTTCATGAAATTACAAGATTAACTAAGAACAACAAGAATTAGAGCAAAATAATCTAACAAATGCACAATTAATCTATCAACATCTCATGGTTCTCTAAATTGAAGTAGTAAGTGAGGCTCTCAGCTGCAAATCCTCACTAGTGACACTCTAATTATGAGAATTGAACTAAGAATGATATGCAAACTAGATCTAATTATCAAATTCTAGCTCTATTTGATAAGAAAATCTCTAAAATGATCAACAATTGAAGCTAATTATCAATGAAAATGCTAAGTGAGTGATGTGGATGCAAATTGCAAGAGCTTTGCTGTAATTCAAAGATATGGAGTGGATGAATAATGCCTCAAAATGCCTTCTATTTATAGGATTTTCCCAAGGGTAGGGAGTAGAGTGAGATAACCATGGTTATGCTTGGGTAAGGTCAATTGGCTTTGCTTTGTCCCTAAATTGGGGGACAAACATTTAAATGGTTTCAAAAGGCTGGACCATTTCAACAAAAGTGAGTGATTTGTGTCCATTTTGTCTCCTTTTTCCTTTGTTGAGAGAAATTATGATTTATTAATTAATTAAAGTAATTAAATTTAGCCATGAAGGGTAAGAGGTTCATTTTGATTTTTCATTTCAACAACTATGTCATTAATTGAATTTAATCAATTTCTTAGTGTTTTTCCCCTTTTCAAGCTTTATTTAATCATTTAATCATTTAATTGAATTTTCCTTTGATTTGAATTGCCTTTGTTCCATTTATCGATTTTTCATGCTATTTTGATGACTTGATTGCACCTTTTGATTGATTTAAGCCTTTGCCAATTTTCCATGTCTACACATAGAACCTCCCACCTCGATCTACCACCATTCTCTAATTATATTAATAAGATCTGGGTGATCAAGCCACATTTTCGTAAATTTGAACAGAAAGTTCCTTCTGACCACAAAGGGATCAACCATGAAGGAAATGAGAAAATGATATGAACCCACCTTACTTACGGAAGATAATGAATATAAATATATATTATACTAGTCACTTGAGATAAGAGCTCTGTCAAGGCAAACCTGGATAAGATCCTTACCAGTCCTTCTATTAGACCAAGTGTAGTTAACTCCCTGCAAGTCCACATATAGAAAAGCTTGTCGGTTAATAAAATCAATCAAATCCGGTCCACCTTCCATATGATTTTGAGATTCAGTCCCTCCAAATTTTTCATTTTCCTTAAGAGGAGAGTTGAAATCCCCCATTAACAGCTAGGGAGAGTCCAAAAAAGAGTTCTTATTCTACTCTAGTTTTCTCCAATACTTAGCACATCAAGACTTAGTTGTAATGCCATAAAAATTAGGGCAAAACACACACAACATTTTTTTTAAAAGAACAAAATGCCAACTACATTACACACTAAGGTACACTCTCAACTCGAAAATTAAACACTTCATCTAACACAAGTCAACTTACAAGGGAAATCATGGCATGCGCTAGCTTTCCAACATCCCTTGTTCATCGAGTGCATTAGTTGAATGAAACCCTAACTAGGGTTTAACATAAAATTATGAAAGGGAAAACATCATAGTCTAAAATCCAAAATAAGAGAATAAAAATAAGGTCAACAATTAGCTCATCGAAACCTACGGGTTCAATTGAAGATGAATCAAATCTACAAATTCAATCGGAACACTAATAGCCCCTAACAGATACCAGGTAACCATTTAGGGTCAAATGTAGAATTCGATTTAATGGGTTAAAAGGTTATAATGCAAACTTGGAAATAACCCCAATGCATACTAGGGTTAGCAAACTATTAATAAATTAAATATAATAATGTTTGAATAATTGAATTAAAATTATTATACCCTTAGATTTAAATATAATTTAATTAATGTTCAATATACTTAAATATTATTCCAACTAAGAGATTTTAAACATTTAAATAACGTTATATTTACTAAATCATATTATTATTATTAGGGTGTAATATCTTACCTAGGTCCCACCTTGGAATTATAAGATTATTAATCCCCCTAATAATTCAAATATTTAAAGTAAAAAAGAAAGGGATATTCAAAATAAAAATAAAAATTGACAATCTATTTATTTCCTTAAATAAAACATTAATAATATTTCAAATAATATTAAAATATATTAATAAAAAAATATGAGATCTCATATATCAATATATTAATTAAATAAAAGGAAAAGCCATAATAAATACCCAACATTTTTGAAAAAATCAAAGATAAATCAAAATAACATTTGATGTCCAAATAAGGGATACAACTTTAAAATATTAAGGGCAAGATGAAACTCACCACCGCTCCGGCTCCCGCCCATGGCTTTCAAATTCCTCCCGCTCATGCACTACTGTCTGCTCCAGGCCGAGTGGCTATTGCTTTGGACATGCGATCCTCTTGTGCGCACTCCACTGTTGCCCCTGTGCCTTCTCCTGCTGTGTCTAGTGGTTATGGACTATCTCAGTCTTGAGTGTCTTTGTTTGGGTCTCTGCCGTGGTTTTCCCAGACGGCTCTTGCAGGATCCCCGGTGGCTAAGGGAAGTTCCGCGATCTCTTATGCAAATGGGGCTACGTTTGAAGTTGGGATTTATGGTCCTGCCTCTATGGGGAGAGGGGGTTCTCGTCCTTCGGTGCAACCCATCTCTGTAGGTAAATCAGTTTTGACTAATGTGGATACTGATACTATTGAAGAGATCTCCAAAAATGCTGAGGATTTCGCTTCTACTGCTGCTATTTTTTATTTTAGGGGTTTTTGGCCCTCTCTTCCAGATTTACATGCTTGGATATCCAAACATTGGGAGCCCATTATAACTGATATAGTTCAGATTTATCCTGTGGCCATGGGTTTTTTTATTGTGAAATTTGAAAATGCTGTAGATAGGAATACTATCTTGTGCAATAGTTGTTTCTCTTGGGAGGGGTGTTTCCCCCTGACGGCCAAACCCTGGTATCAGGGTTTTGATCCTCTTTCTGAATCCTTTAATAAAATACCCATTTGGGTAAGATTTCTGAATCTTCCCCTACATCTTTGGCTAGATTCAATTTTGGAAGCTGTGGGGGAGGCCATTGGGGATTTCCAAATGGTTGATTCAGATTCCTCTGATGTTTTTAAGATGATGTATGCTTGTATTCTTGTGGAGGTTGATGTTTCTTTGGGTGTCCCTGAGAATATTACTTTGGCCTCTTCAATGGGAACCTGGACCTAGAATCTTGATTACTAGGGTATTCCTTTCAGATGTAGGAAATGTCATATGAATGGACACCTTGCTGCGAGGTGTTCATCTAATAAGGTTAGATCGAAGAAATCACCTTCTTGATGGTTTCTGACCACCATTATATGGTTTGAAAAGTTCCAAAGGATGGGGGAGTGGCTACCTGCTCTCCTCAGACTGATCATACTGTGGCTAGTGCTCTTGAAGCTCTCTCTAATGCTACAAATGCTCCTGATGCAGCTGTTGGCAAAAATGTTGTCCCTATTGTTGTTGTTTCTATTGCTGATGTTGCTATTGATGCTGTCTTTGGGGCAGCTGGCGTTGGTTTTCCTGATTCAGCTATCTTGGCAGTTGCTACTGCTGCTGTCTTTGATGCTACAAATGTTGTCTCTAGGGCGGCTCTGGTTCAGAAAGTTAAGGCTGCCCCTTCTTTTGCAGTTGTCTCTATCTAGAATATAGAATTTGGCGCTGGTTCAACTATCTTATCTCCTGTTGTTGGCTGCCCTTTAGTGGGTTCTTCGGGTGTTTCTCAAGATTGGCAGAAGGTTGCTGAAAAGGAGGAGGATGGATGGACATTAGTCAAACGAAAAAAAGTCAATTCCTCCAAACCTTCATTTGATTTGTCGTTACGGTCTCATAAGAATGGACCAAAATGTAAATCTTGATGGTCCTTTGTTGTGTTTAGCTGGGTTGGTTTTCCACCCTCTTGTTGGGAACTATGGTGTGTTCCCCTTGTTTGTTGGGTGGTGTTCCACAGTTGTTTTAAGATCTTTTATTGCTATATCTTTATCTTCTCTTTGTACAAGGTTTCGGGTCCTTTCAAAACCTATTTTTACTTAATCAAAACATTTGATGTCCAAATATTTTAAAATTCCAATAAAGGAATCTTGGTGATGCTAGAGCATCTCGGGTCCTTGGCAATCCTGTTTCACCAAAAATATTTTGGAGTTTGTCTATGTTGCTTGGTTCCTTCTTTGATTGAGTTGGTCGGTAGTTGGTCGATTTCCTTTGGTTACTGAGTGTGGTCGGTTATCTCTTGGGTAGTCGGTTGTTTCATTGGCGCTCGACGATGCTTGTCTTTTGCTCGGTCATCCTTGCTTACCGAGTAGTTTCTTTTGAGTTTCTGTTGGGCCCACTTGTGCATTTATTATGGGTCATATATTTAATGTTGGTATTCATCATGGGGAAGCGTGTGGTCCTAGATCTGACTGTTTCTTCCATTGATTGTGGATCTGAAGGCTGACTTAGTTCGGTAGACTCTTGTATAAATGTAGTTGCTTGGTTGTAGTTTAGGAGGCAGTTCTAAATAGAAGTAAGAAGATAATAGATTGGAGATGGTTGGAAAATCCTCGCATGTTTGAGGACTTCTGTAATTCATTGTAATACTTGGCCCTAACCGGGAAGGCCTTACAGCCCGACATGTATGATTCTATTTGATGAAAATTAATGAAAGATCTTGCATTTTCTCTCTCACTGTTGTGTGTTGTTGCTTCCGCGTGTTGTTGAGTAGGCTGGATCATTAGGGCATGCCATATGTTTGGCCCCTTTTGACCTTGCCTTGTGCCAGGTGGAATCAGAGGGAGGTGATCTCTTGATCTAGGTCTGCGGATCTAGGTTTGTAGGTTCCTCTTGAGAAGCCCTAGTTAAATTTTTGTAGGGTGGCAGATTGCGATCTAACCTGCAATTGCAGAGGGTTTTCAAGATGGTTCATGGGAGGCGAGATGCGGATCCAGGATTGGCAGACATGTTGAGACAAATTGCTGCTAGATTGGAAGCTGTTGAAACAACCCAGAGAAGAGGCAAATATCTTGAAGATGTTAGTGATGATGAAATTGAGGAAGAACATGTGAATGTAGAACCTGCACCTATTATGGATCAAGGTGAAGAAATATTTTTGAAGGCATTGACAAGTCTGAAGTCTACACCACATTTCAATCCTCCTAAGTATGGTATAAAATTGGATTCTGATGAATTGGTGGACTGGATCACCGAGATGGAAAAGTATTTTCAGTATGAAAACATTCTTGAAGATAAGAAAGTGAAGATTGCAAGCACAAAGTTGAAAAGCCATGCATCCTTATGGTGGGAACATCTGCAGCTGGATAGGAAGAGGAAAGGCAAAGACAAAATCAAGGTACAGAATAAAATGGTGAATAAATTGAAAGGAAATTTCTTACCATGTGATTATCAGATTAACATAGTTAGGCAAATGCAAAGTTTGAAGCAGAAAGACAGCTCGATAAAGGAATATACTAAGGAATTCTAAGATTGGATATCAGATCTAGACATGATGAAGATTATGTGGAAAGAATTGCTAGATACCTGAATGGTTTGAGAGTTTCCATCCAAGAGGAAATTAGTTTGGTCAAGTTGGAGAACATTGAAGAGGCTTATCAATTTGCATTGAAAGACGAGGAGAAATTGAACAAAATACATGAGAAAAGACAAAGAGGTCGAGGTGGTAGATTCCCTAGAGGAAGAGGTAGATCTAATGGTGAAAATGGTAGATCTGAACCAGAAAAGAAAAGTCTGGACAAAGGCAAGACCGAGTGGAAAGGTGAAAGTTTATCTAGAGGCAGAGGCAGTAACTACCAAGCTGGTTATAGTAGAGGAAGTTTCCGAGGAACTTGTTACAATTGTGGAGAAGAAGGACATAGATCTTTTGAATGTACACATGCTAGTAAGAAGGCTAGTAGCAGTAGAAATGCCTTGTTGCAAGAAGAATCACCGAATGAACCTAAGAAAGAAAATAACCTAATGGTAAGGAGAGCACTGTGGAATGAGAGCAAAAAGGAAGATCCGGTAAGGGAAATTTTGTTCAAGACCAGATGTAGAGTTTTTGATAAAGTTTGGAAGGTAATCATTGACAGTGGTAGCTCGAAGAATCTAGCATTTGAGGAAATGGTCACAAAATTATAGTTGAAAAGGTTGGAACATCGGAAGCCCTATCAGATTTCATGGATCAAAGATGAGCATACACTCCTAGTAAGTGAACAATGTTATGTGAATTTGAAGATTGGAAAGTACTATGATAAGGTGTTATGTGATATCATGCCTATGGATTGTTGTCATATTTTGTTGGGTAGACCTTGGCAATATGATAGACATGCTATATATGATGGGAGATTGCATAAGTATACTATTGTGGCTTATGGAAAGAAATAAATCCTATTACCATTGATGGAAGAACCTGTTAGTAATATTTTCACATCTATGAAAGTTTGTTTGATGGAGGGAAGAAAGTTTGTCAAAGATTTGAAAAAGAATGATGTATGTTTTGTTGTGATTCCTAACAAAATGAGTAAGAAAATAGAGGATAATATCCCTGAGGAGATTGATAAGTTACTCACTAAGTACAGTGATATCATTTATGATAATGTACCTAATGGTTTTCCACCAAAGAGAAGCATTGATCATTGTATGAATCTAATCCCTGGAGCTAGTTTGCCGAATAAGACACCTCATCGGTTGACACCTACCGAGAATCAGGAATTGAACTGATAGATTCAAGAGTTGTTGGAGAAAGGTTTGATCAGAGAAAGTTTGAGTTCATGTGCAGTACCTGTTGTATTGACATCAAAAAAGAATGGATAATGGAGAATGTGTATGGATTCCAGATCAATCAATAAGATAACAGTGAACTATAGGTTTCCTATACCGAGAATGGATGATATAATGGATAGTTTGACTGGAGCAAAGTATTTCACCAAAATTGATTTGAAAAATGGGTATCATCATATCAAAATCAGAGAAAGTGATGAATGGAAGACTGCTTTCAAGACAAAAGAAGGTTTGTATGAGTGGTTGGTTATGCCTTTTAGTTTAACTAATGCACCGAGTACTTTTATGAGGCTGATGAATGAAGTTTTGAAGAAATTATTGGGTAAGTTTGTGATTGTATATCTTGATGACATTCTGATATTTAGTAAGACTAGAGAAGAACATTTGTTACATGTTAGACAAGTTTTGCAGAGATTGAAAGAGGAAAAATTGCTGATAAATCTAAAAAAGTGTTCATTCATGAAAGAGGAGATTGTGTATTTGGGATTTGTGATCTCAACTGATGGTTTGAAGATGGATCCTGAAAAGGTTGAAGCTATTTTGAATTGGCCTACACCTGTGAATGCTAGTGAGGTAAGATCATTTCATGGTTTGGCAAGTTTTTACTGGAAGTTCATAAGGAATTTTAGTTCAATTTGTAATGCTATGACTGAGACTATGAGAGGAGATAAAAGAGAGTTCAAGTGGACACATGGAATAGATAAAAGTTTTGAGCCCTTGAAGCAGAAGGTTGTTGAATTACCTATTTTGACATTACCTGATTTCAGTAAGGTATTTCAAGTGGAATGTGATGCAAGTGGAAGTGCAATTGGAGCTATGTTGAGTCAAGAAAGTAAACCTATTGCTTTCTTTAGTGAAAAGTTGAATGATGCTAGAAGGAAATATTTTGTGTATGATCAAGAATTCTATGCTATTGTTCAAGCACTGAAGAAATGGAGACATTATTTGATACTGAGTGAATTTGTGTTGTATATCGATCATAAGGCTTTACATTATTTGGGTAGTCAAAATAAATTGAATCAGAGACATATGAAATGGGTTGAGTATTTGCAAAGTTACACATTTGTGATAAAGCATACGAGTGGATTGACTAACCGAGTTGTTGATGCATTAAGTAGAAGAAGATCTTTGATGATCAAGATGAAAATTGAAGTTCTTGGATTTGATGAGATGAGAGATTCTTATGATTTTGACCCTGATTTTTCTAAGCCATGGAGAAAGTGCAGAACACCTATTCAAGATCAACAAGACACTAAATGGGATGAATATTTTATTCAGGAAGGTATGTTGTTTAAAGGTATTCAGTTGTGTATGCCAAGAGGAATAATGAGAACTAATTTGATAAAGGAGAAACATAGTAGTGGTTTGGCTGGACATTTTGGTATTGATAAAATATGTAATTTTCTTAAGGAGAAATACTATTGGCCACAGTTGTATAAAGATGTTCAGAAATTTGTGAAAAGTTGTGGAATTTGTCAAGCTTCAAAAGGAGTAAGTCAGAATACTGGATTGTATGTACCGATTGTTGTACCTAAGAAACCTTGTATTGACATCAGTATGGATTTGTTCTTGGCTTACCGAAGACAGTAAGAGGTAATGATTCTATATTTGTTGTTGTGGATAGATTTTCTAAGATAGCACATTTTATACCTTGTAGAAAGACATCAGATGCAGTACATTTAGCAGATCTTTTCTTTAAGGAAATTGTCAGATTGCATGGATTACCAAGGAGTATTATCTTTGAACGAGACAGTAAGTTTGTTGGATACTTCTGGAAGACCCTTTGGAAGAAATTTGGCACTGAGTTGAAATATAGTTCTACATTTCACCCACAAATCGATGGATAGACTGAATTTGTGAACATAAGTTTGGGAAATCTTTTGAGATGTTTAGTTTGAGACACACCGAGTAATTGGGATTTTGTATTGGCACAAGCAGAGTTTGCATACAATCATTCAGTGAATAGGAGTATTGGAAAAACACCATTTGAGATTGTGAATGGAATACAGCCAAGAGGTATATCTGATTTGAGAGACATTGCTGATGAAAGTAAGAGAAGTGTTGAAGGAGTGAAATTTGTTGAGTACATGAAGACGTTGCATGAAGATGTGAAGTTGAAGCTGGAAGAGAATAATAAAAAATACAAAGACAGAGCTGATAGATCAAGGAGTCATAAGACTTTTGATGTTGGTGATGAAGTGATGGTTCATTTAAAGAAAGGTTGATTTCTTGTTGGAACATATGGGAAGCTGAAGATGAAGTTTGGACCTTGTAAGATTTTGAAGAAATTTGACAGTGGAAATGCATATGAAATTGAGTTACCTGATGACATGGACATATCACCTATTTTCAACATTGTTGATTTGCATGAGTATCATGAACTTGATGAAGACATGGCAGTACCGATGGAATATCCTAAGAAGCAAAAAGATGAAGTTGAACAGATTTTGGAGCAAATAATTGGCAAGAGTACAAGAGGAAAACAATATATGGAGTATCTGGTAAAGTGGAAGAATAGACTGATTGAAGATAGTTCATCGATTTCACAGTCTGAGTTGGATGCAGCTCGGATCATACCTACCAAATGATTCAAAGAATCATTTCAAAATAATCCCAGGTGTCTGATGCAGGAGCATCTCGGGTCCTTGGCAATCCTATGTCACCAAAAACATTTTGGAGTTTGTTTGCGTTGCTCGGTTCCTTCTTTGACCGAGTTGGTCTGTAATTGGTAGGTTTCCTTTGGTTACCAAGTGTGGTTGGTTATCTCCTAGATGGTTAGTTTTTTCATTGGCGCTCGGTGATGCTTGTCTGTTGCTCAGTCATCCTTGCTTACCGAGTAGTTTCTTTTGAGTTTCTGTTATGTTGACTTGTGCATTTATTATGGGTCACAAATTTAATGTTGGTATCCATCATGGGGAAGCATGTGGTCCTAGATCTGACTGTTTCTTCCATTGATTGTGGATCTGAAGGCCAACTCAGTTCGATAGACTCTTGTATAAATGTAGTTGCTTGGTTGTAGTTTAGGAGGTGGTTTTAGATAGAAGTAAGAAGATAATAGATTGGAGATGGTTGGCAGATCCTCGTATGTTTGAGGACTTCTGTAATTCATTGTAATACCTGGCCCTAACTAAGAAGGCCTTGTAGCCCAGCATGTATGATTCTATTTGATAAAAATTAATGAAAGATCATGCATTCTCTATCTCAATGTTGTGTGTTGTTACTTCCGCGTGTTGTTGAGCAGGCTGGATCATTAGGGCGTGCCATATGTTTGGCCCCTTTTGACGTTGCCTTGCATCACTTGAGATTCTAAACAACAAAAAATAAATAAATAAAATTTAAAATCAAAATTCAAAAGCAAAAGGGATAAGTCAATGACATTAAATACTGATGCTAGTATTTAATTTGACTTATTAGAATTAAATGAATATTTTCAAAATAAAAAATTTAAATGTTTTTGGCTCCATAGGCCAACCCTAACCCTAATTTTAAAATTAGGGTTTGGCCCAAAAATAAAACATGGCCCAAACCCTAATTTCTCTATTTTGGGGTTTGCAGGTTGGGCCAAGAGCAAAGAAGAGGAAAAATACAAAGGGAAGTAGACACACAAGTATACAAGGACATATACACACACAAAGTGTGTATATACTCCCATATATACTTGTGTATATACTCAAAGTATGATTCAACAACAATGGAGGATCAAGGAACAACAATATAAAGGTATAAATTTATTTTTACTTGTCCACAGATTCTACATTTAGACTTACATATATATATATATATATATATATATATATATATATATATATATATATATATATATATATATATATATATATATATATATATATATATATGTTTTCAAATATAGTAAATCTCTATCTAGGGCACAAAGATATATATTCAAATTTTAAGTCTTCAGATAAAACTCTACTATAATATGTCAATCTTCTCTATTATACAGTCAAATCACTGTTAAAAAAAAATAGTGTATCCTTCTCAGATACATACATTTATTATGTCGGTTGATTAAGAATCTATTAAATATTTACTGACATTTTATGCCAGTAAATATTTCATGGAATGCTGGAAGCTTTATTTATTTATTTATTTATTTTCTACTGGTATAAGTGTATTTTTAAACAGAGAGCAGTCAAAAATAATTTTGTTGCACTGCATTTATCTTATTGTTTATTTTTTTATACTAATCGTGATGCGATAAAATTTTATTTCAATAATGTGATGGGCTTGGGAGAGGACTGTCTCCCCCCCCCCCCCTCCCCCCAAACCCCACCATGGGTTGCTACGATGGTAGCAACACCCACCACAACCCCACGTGGGTAGCTGTGGTGGCATGCTGCCACTCGCAGCCCACCACAGTGGCACTGCGGCGGCAGTGCTGCCCCCGCAATGCTCCCTAAAAGGGAGGTAGCGGTGGCAGGAATGTCGTGCAGCCCCACTCGGCTGGCCAAAGCCATTCCACGCTGAAGCATATTTTTAATACAATTTTTTTTAATACAAGCAAGATTTAATGTATAGTCTTATTTTGTTTTGTTAATATTAAATAATATTTTATGTATTACATTTATAATGTGATATATATATATATATATATATATATATATATATATATAATTGTATATATGTATATATATTTGTATCAACCAAAAATATGTTTCTCTTTGAAGATAGATTGTTAGTTTAGATCTTGGTTTGGTGGAGTACTTGCTCGGTTTGGGAGACTGGTTGCTCGGTTTCTATGTTTACTGGGGTTGCTTGGTCTCTGAAGAATGATCGGTAACTAAAGGTGTCGATTTCTTCTAGCGCTCGGTGATAACTGCATTTCTCAGTCATGGTTGGCATGGTTGGTGTCTGGCGCTCAGTTATTTCTCTGTTGCTCGGTGTTCTTGCTTATCGACTTGATTTGTTTGGATGGATCGACTTGGCCGACTAGTTCCATTGATTTGGATTGCGCTCCTCGAGTTATGGATTGACCATTGGATGTGGGGGGACCTAGATCTGGTGTGTTGCATTCTTCTATGCAAATCTGATGACCATTGGGGCCATCTTGGAGAGTTTATTTATTTGTAAGGCTATTTGAGAGCCGACTAATGTTTTGGCATTTAATATTTGTATATCTTGTAGAGCTGACTTGTGGATGGGATTTAGTATTTAAGTAGATGCTTGGGTAGTTGTTTAGAAGAAGGGGGAGGGGGATTTTGATGCAGAAGAAAGGTTAGTAGCCTGGGAACTTAGGAACAGGAAGATTGCTTGGAAGTTTGAGTACAAGTTTAGATCTCAACTGAATGCCTACCAGTGTGCTATGTGTTGTAGACCTAGGCTAGCTGAATACTGATGTTGTGGAAAAGATTTGGATCCTACAAGATCTTGTAGACTGTTACTTGCTTTTTATTTGGCAGTAATTAGGAAGGCCTAACAACCTAACACATTGCATGTTATCAGTAATTTGATGAATAAAAACTTCTGTTCTATTTCAGATATGTTGTTGTTGTGGTGTATTTCCGTTGTGTATTGGTTTGGCTGCAAGGTCAATCAATCCTTAATTGTATACACCAACCTTGACTACATCAAGTGGTATTAGAGCCAGGTTGGTTCCTATTTGAGCAAAGTCTATTCTTGTTGGAGCTGAGTGGATCTTGTGTGTTTGCACTTGGATCTTGATTTGAAGATGCCTCCGAGGAGAAATCGTGAGATCTCAGAGGAAGAAGCTACTGGAGAATTCAGTCTTGATGATTTTAGGGCTTTGTAGAAACAAGTGCAAGATCTGCAAGAGGAGTTGAGAAAGAAGAAGCCTACCTTGAAAGAGGGTAGTGATGATGAATCTAAGGAAGAAGATCATTTTGAAGAAGCTGTAGAAGAAGCTAGAGATCTTGAGGAGAATTGAATTCTGAAAGCTATGTCTAAGATTGGGAAAAGACCTAAGATTGAAGTTTCTGCATTTGCTGGAAGCCTTAGGCCAGAAGAGTTGATTGATTGGATTAATGAGATGGATGAATAATTTGAGTATGAAGAAATAGAAGATCCTGATAGAGTTAGATTTGCAAAGAATAAGTTGAAGGGTCATGCAAATATCTGGTGGAGAGAAATTTAGTTGGAAAGAGGTAGAAGAGGAAAAGAAAATATCACTAAGTGGAACCAAATGGTTGACAAGTTGAAGAAGCAATTCATTTCGGTGGATTATGAATTGGGCATGTTTAAGAAGATACAAGCTTTGAAGAAGACTAACAAATAGGTAGAGTATATCGAGGAGTTTTACAGAATCCTGATTAGGACCGGTCATTCTGAAGCTGATAAAGAGAAGGTTGCTAGGTATGTCTATGGTTTGAGACCTAGTATTCAAGAAGAGTTACTTACTATGTGGATGAAAACAATAGGAGATGCTTATCAGATGTCATTAAATATTGAAGAGAAGTTGAATAAGAAGTATGATGGAAGAAAGAGCAATAGGAATCGAGGTGGTAAAACTGGTGAGGCAGTTGCTGAAAGTAATGTAACAGAGAATCCTAAGAATACCGATGTGGGATCTAGCAGTGGTCAAGGTAATAAAAACTTCAACAGTGGATAGAAAGGAAGGTGGAAAAATGAGTTCACCGGTACTTGTTATAACTATGGTGAAGCTGGTCACATAAGTTTTCATTGTCCTAAGAAGAGGGTTGCACTGACTGCTGAAGAAGATATTGTGAATGTTGCAGAAAAAGGTGAAAAACTTATCACTAGGAGATTAGCTACATGTGTCCAGGAACTAGTGCAAAGGAGAAATTTGTTCAGAACGAGATGTAAGTCAAGGATAAGGTATGTAATGTTATAGTTGATGGTGGCAGTTCTGAGAACTTTGTTTCAGATGAAATGGTTAGTAAATTGAGTTTGGAAAGAAGGAAGCATCTTAATCCTTATCAGGTTAGTTGGATACAAGATGTTTCTAAGGTTAGGATTGAAGAACAATGCTTGGTTAATTTTTAGATTGGATCTTATCATGATGAGATATTATGCAATTTATTACCTATGGATGCTTGTGATCTGTTGCTCGGTAGACCTTGGCAGTTTGATATGAATGTTTTGTTTGATGGTCGTGGTAACACCTATGTGGTTAGGCATGAGGGAGCTTGACATAAGCCGATACCTTTACAGGAAACATGGACTAAGGAATGTGGAGTCATCAGGTGTTGTCCATGTGACAGTGATAGACCTCAGAAGCATAGGGTTGATGAACCTATTCCTGCAAAGTCTAGTTGGAAGGAGAAGGAGAATGATATTTCTGAAGAGTTTGTTGAGATCAAGAGACAGATGATCTTTCTGACAAAGATGGTACAATAGATGGTGACATTCATGACACAGAGATATGTAGATGATATTGAGTTGATTGAGGAGTCCGGAGAGGATGAATCTTACCGAGGCACTGATGTGATTGGTAGTGGTCAGAGTCAGTTGCTATCAGTTGCAGACATAAAAGATAAGAAAAGTGGAAAGCAGAAGAATTTGCTGCAAGGAGAAATGAACGAAGTAAGGACTACTTGGGATGGACAAGAGGAGATATGGGTTAAGAACAGATTTGACATACCTGTTCTGATTCCCTTGAGGTGTTCCTGATTTCCTTATGAGAAAATCTTTCTTACCTGGGGTGTTTGATGCAGGAGCATCCTAGGATTCTTGGCAATCCCCTATCAATGAAAAATATGTTTGTCTTTGAAGGTAGATTGTTAGTTTAGATCTTGGTTTGGTGGAGTACTTGCTCGGTTTGGGAGATCGGTTGCTCGGTTTCTATGTTTACCGGGGCTGCTCGGTCTCTGAAGAACAATTGGTAACTAAAGGCGTCAGTTTCTCCTAGCACTTAGTGATAGCTGTGTTCCTCGGTCATGCTTGGCATGGTCAGTGTCTAGTGCTTGGTTATTTCTCTGTTGCTTGGTGTTCTTTCTTACCGACTTGGTTTGTTTGGATGACTCAGCTTGGCCGACTGGTTCCATTGATTTGGGTCACACTCCTCGAGTTATGGATTGACTGTTGGATGTGGGGGGACCTAGATCTAGCGTGTTGCATTCTTCTATGAGGATCTGATGACCGTTGGGGCCATCTTGGAGAGTTTATTTATTTGTAAGGCTATTTGAGAGTCGACTGATGTTTTGGCATTTAATATTTGTATATCCTGTAGAGCCGACTTGTGGCTGGGATTTAGTATTTAAGTAGATGCTTGGGTAGTTGTTTAGAATAAGGGGGAGGGGGATGTTGATGGAGAAGAAAGGTTAGTAGCCTGCGAGCTTAGGAACATGAAGATTGCTTGGAAGTTTGAGTACAAGTTTAGATCTCTCCTGAATGCCTACCAGTGTGTTGTGTGTTGTAGACCTGGGCTAGCTAAATACTGATGTTGTGGAAAAGATTTGGATCCTGGGAGATCTTGTAGATTGTTACTTGCTTTGTATCTGGTTGTAACCGGAAAGGCCTTACAGCCTGACACATTACATGTAATTGGTGATTTGATGAATAAAGACTTCTGTTCTATTTCAAATCTATTGTTGTTGTTGTTGTGTATTTCCACTGCGTATTGGTTTGGCTGCAAGGTCGATCAGTCCTTAATTGGATCCACCAACCTTGACTGTGTCAAATATGTATGTATATATATTATATTATATATATTTACATAAGTGAATATATATTCATATGGAAATATATATATATATATATCTTTATATATCATATATATGTAATTATATTAATATATCAAAAGTATATTAATATATTTATTTGTATATATATATGTATATACATTCTTTATATATATATATATATATATATATATATATATATATATATATATATATATATATATATATATATATATATATATATATATATATATATATATATATATATATATATATATATATATATATATATATATATATATCCAAGAGATAAGAGAATAAGGACATGCTCATGAAATCAATAAACACATTTTATATGTACATGTGAGTATATGAGGATATATACACATTTATATATGGTCATATATAAATGCATGTATTCTCATGCAAATACACATGTGAGTATATTCTTTTAGGAAGTATATACTCATTTAGAAAGGGAAATTGTTTTTGAACATAGGAAACATAGAAATTTTTCTTTTCTCCAAATACAATATAGAGACAATCATGCTATCACTATATACATCTATGTGTATATACCAAGTATTCATACATAGATGAATATACATGACATGTTTTTGCTCAAGCACTTTCAATGAGGAAACCTATTCTTTTAAGAACAATAACAAATATGATACGTTTTTCCCTTTTTTTAAATTGAAAAGAACTAAAAAGGAAACTTACATACATAGATTAATGAAATTTTCTCTTTCTTTTCCTTCCAAGAAGAAAAAAAACTAGCAACTTAATGTTTCTTTTACAAACAAAAAGAACACACTATCAATACATTATCTTGCTTCAACCTTCAAAGGAATAATAGTAGAACATTCATTCAAATGAATACAAAGTTATTACAAGCATTTCACATGCTTAAGACATTTACATGGCCTATTGCACCACTTTTACATAAGGCATTATAGCCATTCAAAACTCAAAATAACGAGTAGGAAGTAGTCAAACTCTCCATATACTCCATAAAAACTAGCAAGCTTTCCATTGAAAAATTTGCAAAACAAAGCCAAAAGACATGGAGGCTCACCTCCCAACCTATGCCATTACATGGCCACCCCCAAGCTTGGGGAAACAAAGATGGATGAGGGATTACAAGAACACTTCATTGCACAAACACATAAAAACCAGCAAGTAATCAAGATACATAAAATTCCCTTCCCATGGATATGCACATAATGGGTCACCTTGGATCCATAAAAGGGGTGAAGGTGGAAACTACCCAAATAGGAGAAGCCATTCTACAATAAAATACATGCCTTCAACAAGGCCAATAATCTATATACGTTGTCTTCACTAGGCCATAAAAACAACCATCAACCCTTCCATTTTCCTTCACAAAAATAATACCCTTATGACCCCCAAAATAGAACACACAAGAATGGCAACATGGATGCCCATACATCCATGTCTCATCCCTTTCCTCCTTGAGGAAGGACTCTACACTAGATGGGCATTCCCAACTCAAGCCCTTCACCCATCAAGGCTCTCTTCCCTCCCAAGGGTGAGTTTGGCCTTGCACACCCAAAAAATACAAAAACTTAAAGAAAAACAAGCAAATAGACATTACAAGGAAGCCATTAAAACACACATGAAGCTTCACAAAACTCCACAAAACACATAGCAATAAAAATCTACATTTTACAAACAAGAAAAAAAGACAAGGGTCTTCCATGTCAAAATCCACCAACCTCAATCCAAGCTATGACAAAGTGGGTTAAGAAGAGCTCCCTTATCGTACAAGCCTTCCTTCCTTTCTAAGTCCACCCAAAAACCTGCTAAGTCCACAAGAAGTCTCCAAAAATTGGAGAGTGGGAAATCAACATCCTACCAAAATCTTCTCCATCCCACTAAAAATGCAAACCCTACCTAACCTCAAAGGTGATTGGACACTCTCACCTAGGATTCTCTCTCAACAAGAGGGAAATTCAAAATTGAAATGAGGAGAAGACTTGGCACACATCCCAAATTTGTAACTTTTCAAAAAATGCATCTTTTGAAGGGGAAAAAATGGTCTAAAATCATCTCATTGGTCAAAATTTGAACCCCAAACCAAGGTACACCTATGAGATAGTCTATTTTTAACCTTAACTATCCTTTTGGGTCACTTTTTGCCTCTCAAAAGTTCAGTAAGAGTTGACTCACGAAATTTAAAAAAGATTCCCACCCAAGGCTCAACAACCAAGATACATAATCTTGGGATTCTACAAGAAGACTCCAAAGTGGAAGACAACTCACATACAATGCACTTGGCCATGCTAACTCACAACACATGTGTCAATTGGCACCACAAAAAGGGTACAACACATCACTACACACATGGCATGCCAAGTAGACATAAATTTAAAATAAAAATAAACATATTCAAATAATACAACCAAGCATCACTTTACAACAATAAACATTACACCGAGGTTATTTTCTCCCCTTGGAGATAACCTTGGCTTAACAAGATATTTACATGCATCCATCTTTAATTTCCCCTTATTTAAACAATGGTCTTACCTACACACTTGACAAAATATCAGTAGCTCATGAAAAGTCAAATACATATACATTAAAAATTCATCTCAATAATTACACTCATACATCTCATAAAATTCCAACTGCATCACATGATAAGTCGCATAATCTCCAATAACACATTTCCTAAATTTTAAGCATATTAATCCAAGAACATATTAACATATTAATTAACCTAACATATTAACCATGATCATTTCACATAAGATTCTCTTGCATAAGCATAAAATCAAATGTCATATTTTAATTAAAAATTCATCAAATACTATAACATCAAGACCTAAAAAATCAAATCACAGAATATGTCCTAATTCATTTACATGCAACATTTCAACTAATTCGCTTTTCTCGCTTTACTATAACATCAAAACACACTATGCAAAATCTCCTACTCAACATCAAGACCTAATAATCACTTTTCTATTAATACATATCTCAACATAAAATAGATTCAAAGGGTCATTTGCATAAGCATACATATCCAATAGAAACATTTCAACATTTGTGCAAGGGTACATTCACACCTTTCCTACAACATCTTCTAGAAATTACATACACACAAGAAACACCATTTAACTACTTTAGAATATATATTTCACCTTTTATTATTTTATAGCCTTGTACTAATTCAATCTCCATAAAATATGCACTCGATAGAAATATCATAAAGATTGGTTGAACTCAATTAACTCTATTTCAAACATAGACCATCCTAGAATGATGAGTGCATAAGCAACTTGAAAAAGAGTACATCACAACGAAAGTCAAGCCTCTATTCAACAAGGCACAAAACCATAATGTAACAACATAATATTTCAAATTACCGAGTCTATAATGCACAAAATAATACAAAGATAGAGTCTCATAAAAACACCTGACACGACTCCAAAGCTAAACTCCTGATAAACATAAGGAAAAGCTGGGCAAGGGGCATCTCACGATGTCATCAATTCATAACACAGATAAAATTCATGACATTCACAGGACCGACTTATCCCTAACTCTAAGGGTCGTCGAAATGCGATTCAAGGCCACATCCTTCATCTTCCAAATTCACTCAAAACATTGAAAACATGCCCCAAAACAATCCTCCTGGTGGATTCACCCTCACAAGGGACCAACATGAACATTCCCAATGAGTGTGCAAGTTGAAATCACATCATTAGGATGTTCGTGCAAGGAGTTAAATGAGGGAGGCACTACATTAGTATTAGGATCATAAACATTAGACAAAACCCAAGAGAGACCATCATGAATATGACTAAATTTGATACTCAAAAAGTTACCTTCATAAAACAAGATGCCTCCTTGGATATACCCTTGATTCCAAAAAGCAGCCACTCCCTTAGAGGACCCATTAGAACTACAACCATCGACACCGTACTTATTAAAGAGTTTAATCTTTTCAACCATTTCTCTTGACATTTTAGTCTCTTGAATAAGAATCAGATCACGTTTATGATCTCTCAGCAAATTCCTTAAAATATCCTCCTTATGAGGGGCATTAAGTCCCCTAATATTCCAAGAGATAACTTTCATATTTTACCACGGGTACAAACTTTCAGGATGGTAAGTTTCCTTCCATCCACAATATCATATTTACTCACTCTCTCCCTAATGTCTTTCTTAGATCTTCCATGTGACCATTTTTTCTGGGATCCGACATCAGGCTTCATCCATGTGACCCCTAGCCCATTGCTCCCATGCCTGTAGCCCCCTTGCATTTCACAGACTTCCCACCAAGGCTAGTTTTCCCACTCATTCTCTCCATTCAAAATTTGTATGGCTTTGTAATTCAGTTGTGTCTTTTCACCAAAGGGTGTTTAGTTTTAGTTAGGACTACTCTTCCTTATAAAAGGAAGTTGTTTCTCAATTTCAAAGACATCATCAAAATTATGAATTACTATCATCGACACCTTTCAAGAATATAATTTTTTTATATGTCCTGTGCAGTATTTGACTTCAATTAATAGAAAGACCTTATTGCTATTGTGGAAGAAACATTGGTGTATGCTTTATTTTCTATTTGGTTGATACAATCATTGTTATCTTAGATTTTTTATGTTCAATTTTGTGCTCTATTTCATCAATTTATTCATCAAGGGTGAAATAAGTTAATCTTTGCGTAGTTGTGTGAATTACTCTTTCAAGGAAAGATATTTGCATCTATTCACATAAATAATAGCATAGTATTTTGAATTATAAAAGAGATAACTGTTATATTACATTAGGTGTAAATCTAAAAATTGGCTAACAAAGTATCATAGCAAAATAATCATCATTTGACTCCGCACCCAATAACAACAAGGCACTGGTCCCATATAGATTACATTTCATTATAGGATTATAAGCAAGTAGATCAATTAGAAGGCCATAGCTATAAATAGATAGTAACAATCAATTAGCTTATTTTAATTAATCTTCTCTCATTTAATAGTAGGTATACCTGCCTAGGTAATAGAAAAGCCTAAAGAGTAGGGGAAAATAGCCAAAGTCGGGCTCATTCCATTCGTTGGCCAAAACTAGTTGTAGGTCTTGAACATAGAACTTGGCCTATTCTTAGAACCCAAGAAGCTGCAATTTTGAGTTCCAACATGATCAATTTCAAAAAATGTTTTTCTCATTTTTGTGTAATAAATATATGAATTGGATCATTTTCATGACCACTATCCTTTGTAATCAAATTTTCAAGTGTTCTAAGCTCTATGCGATAAAATTTGAATAGCTAGGGTTTTTTTTGTGAATGATTTATAAGTGAAGACTTAAGCCATTTCTTGATCAATTTGCTTCAAATTTTCACTAATTGGCCTACAATTGTTGGTGTAGCTTGACTTTAGCTTATATTTGAAACAACTTTGTGATTGTTTGTGTATATAAAGAATCCCTAACCTATAACTAAATCCTAAAGATGTGATAATGGATAGAGCATATGGAGGAAAGAGAGGACTTGAAGAAGATTTATTTCTTCACAAACATGTGAGTATCTCTAGCTAAAAAGGGGGTGATGATTTTTTATTTATGAGCTTGCAGTCAAAGATACAAATATACCAGTTTTAGGATGCTCTATCTTTGAGCACTGACATAGGAAATTATTGTCACACTTTCCTTAGAGAAATGAATGGATCCTCGACATGGGCAATGTGGTGGTGGTCAATGTTTTCATAGATGAAGAATTTGTTAAGGAAATAGTAATAAGATATGGTGCCTAGTCTAAGAGTGTCTTAGTAGGGAACAAAGCCCTCATAATTTATTTCACAAAGTCTTATATCCCTAAGTTGTTTGAGCTTAGAAGAGTTGTAAACAAGGCTATCAACTTCAATGTCTTCAAAAAGAAGTATGACACTCATTAGAGTGTCTACATGTCAACCCTAATTCCCAAGCATAATATCAAGGGTCTAGATGGTAATCGATTGTGGGTTGTGTGCTTAGAGAAAGAACCTTTCAACATTGAAACATTTGAAGATTATTTCATGAAGACATATCATTCACTCTATAATGGATGAAGATGTGGAGAAAAAGATACAACATCACCTAATGTTCATGGTTGTAGATATTCAACATAACATGGTGAATGAGGAGTTTGACTTTGCCTCTTTTTTGGCATATAAGATGCATAGACAAATTGTGGACATTACCAATTATGCAAGTTTAAATTGTGCTCTCTCATGTGTCATATGATCTTGTATGCTAGTAGAAATGTGTAAGACCAAAATTTAAAAGAGATAATTTGATGATAAAAAGAAAACACTCCTAGTACAGTGTTGGATGATAAAAAAAAAAGATGATAAAATGGACAAGAATCGTAAAAGTAGAAAAGGAGATCATGGAAAAATATCCAACTTTCCTTGGATTCTTTACTAATGAAAGGGATAGGATGCTCAAAATTAAGAAGATATTAGCTCATACAGATCAATTGAGGGTTGTAGAAGAAGGGAGACCTCCTATCCAAAGAGACCCTAATGTTCCAATAAGGCTTATCAAAGAAAGAAGTGATAAGCCTAAGGAAATGTGTACTAGAATTAGTACCTTCATAGGGTTAGCTTTGTCAACTAAATCAAAATAAGAACTAAATGACCACAAAAACAATCTAATTAAGCTATTTAAAAGACATATGAGAACTCTATGGCTCTCTAATTAGGGATGCTAATGAAGACCTCTCAACAAGCTCTCACTAGTGACAGTCCTAATATGAGAAAGTATGATAAAACAAGCTAAAACAAGTTAATTCCAAATGAAAAAGACTAATTAGATCCTAGATTTTCCTTTCTAGCTTAAAATTGCAAGAGGTTTGATGCTTTTAAAATAATTGTGGATGATTTGTTCTTCAATTATGCCTTGCTTTTATAGATTTTGGCAAGGGTAGGGGGTGGAGTTGATTTGATCATGGTTTGATTAGGGTTAAGTCCATGGTTCCACCTTTGGAGACCATTTAAATATTTTATCCTCAAAGCTTGGGACAAGAGGACAAAATGGGTGGACAGGATTCTTTCTCCTTATGGGTGGTGGAGATTCGATGTGAGCTTGGTTCTCAAATCCTATTGGTTGATGCATTTTCCTCCCATTTGGTGGTTGAGGGAAAATAGGATTTAATTAATTGAATTTAATTAATATGTTTAGCCATGTGTACCCCTTGAATGGGTTGATTTGATTTAAATGAACTATGCAATTCATTAGATTAATTGCATAATTAATTGATTTAATTTGATTTATTCAATTTTAATTGATTTTATAGCTTTTGATTTTTAATTAAATTTGAATTATGGCTTGATTTCAATTTAGCTTTGATTTTAGCTTGATTTGATTTTATTGTATTGATTTTTGCCTTGATTTCTCACATGAATTGATCTTGTCCATTTTCAGGTGATTACAAATGCCCCTCTTTGAATTGATGCACAAAGTGTATCGGTTCAAAGAATGTCCTGATCATTTCTGATGTGAAGTCTTGATTAAATTTGATGTCTGATTTGATGTCTGATAGAAGATGCAGATTCTAATGATGGGATTGATGCAGTTTTGATTGATTTACAGTCCTCGATGGTTGACTTGATGATATGTTGCCTGATTTGATACAATTTGATGTTTGATGCCCCTTTCGATTGATAAGTCAAAAAAATTCGATGAAAGATTAAGCTTTGATTTGATGGTCATGCTCCTGATTTACTGATTCTGATGTTGATCCTGATTGTCCGAGTGTATGCCCCCTCAGAAATGAAATGAAATTTGAGCGTAGTGGAAAAATATTACGTTTTCGATCAATTTGCGTGAATTAGGTCAATCAATAATAAATTTTGATTTCATTTCTGATAATGTATTCATGATTGTTTGCTGACAAATGCCCCTAATTTGGCAGAATGGGTGAAAAATTTGGGTTTGTGATCATTTTCTGGTCAAAGATGCCCTTTTTAGGTCAAAATGGGCTATATATAGGGGTAAAAGTCCTTTTTACTATTCATTTTTACCTCTCCCTTTTGTCTTTTTGCTCTGACCCTTTCTGACCTTCGACGATGGTGATCCCTATTCATGAGCACAGATTCAAGCGAGGCCGTCGATACACGCGTCCACCTGGCTATGAACCTCTGGAATGTACTCTAACAACTTGCTTTGTCAATTTAATGCATTTAATTTGAAATTTTTTGAATTTTTATAGGAAAAACCCCTTTTTTTGCATTTTTCAAATTAAAAAGTGCGTACAATGCTTTTAGAAGCGCGTACAACTTTTTTAAAGTGCATCTACGGTTTTCTGTAGTGCTTACACTATTTTTAATAGCACATACAATCACAAGAACTAGGGCATGATTCACAATCACCCTTTTCTGCAGCGTGTACAAATTTACTTGGACGTATAGGGGTTTCTTGTAGCACGTACTAAGTTCTATAGTGCGTACACCTTGTAATAGCGCGTTTAATAATTTCTTCAACACATTCACCATTTAAAACTGCGCTTTTGCATTTCAGTGCTTTTAAGCATTTTAATGGCATGTATACCCTTTTTGGTCAAATGTGCAAACTTCTGAGTCAGTTTTCTGAACCGTCTGGTGTCGTCAATTAGTCGATTAGCTTAGGTATTAAGTCCGTTTGATAGCGAGTTGTATGATGTCAGTTCAAGTCACGTCATATTGAATGTTTGATTGTCAATCTTGATTTCGATGATGGATGATGATAAAATTTCCATCCTCTCTGAATAGAATCAGGAAAATTGATTGTGGTTTGATTTTGATTTTGATTGTTCAATTGAATTTAGATGATCCAATATGTAATGATTTTGATTTCTGATGTGTTTAACTTTCTTTTTGTAGGCCGAGCTTAAATCGCTCGATGTTCATGGCTTGTACCCGTTACCTTTTAGCATGATAGATGACTTGAGAAATCCTAAGCGCCAAGTCATTGGTAGATGTGGTCTATCATTCCTTCTTTTCTCCCTCGATTCCACGTGAATTGAGGTTTGCTCACACCTATGGCAGAGTGATGGCACTCTGACCATAACACGTTCCATTTTCCTATGGGGGAGATGACCATTACTCTCGAGGATGTGTATTGGCTCTTGCGCATCCCGACTCATGGGGAGCTTATCTATTATGACCAGGTCTATGATGGGACTACCTGTAGGCGAGTATTTGGTGATCTGACCATTGGTGATGATTCTATTTAGTGTGTATAGTTCCCATCTTTTCTTGTTCTTACTATAGTCCTGGGTGCTCTAGTTGGTGGATTCCTCGTACTTGATCGATGAGGTCATATTTTTTTCATTGGTTGGGGTCATATCTTAGAGGATATGATCGCTCAGCCATGTAGATTTGACTGGGGGACTTGCGTGCTCGCTCAACTATATCATGAGTTGCACGATGTGGTATACCATCGTGGGGCTACTCTTTGTATCGGGGTGGTCCTTCTATAGCTGTGGACATGGCAGCACATCCCTGTCACTCGTCCCATTTCAGTTTGTCACCATGATCCAGGATGGACCTTCGCTTGGATGTATGAGGGCATGGTGGTGCAAGCCCACTTGGGCAAGTTAGACTATTGAGACGTATCGTTGATGATATTGATCAGGTCATTTGGCGACCATATATTAGGTGCGAGGCATGGCCTAAGGATGTAGTTGAGTTACCTTACATGTGCATGTCACGATGGATGATAGGGCACACACCTTTGATTATAGAGCAGTTTTGTTTCTTGAGGGTCTTACAACAGTATGGATGGATACATGGTATGCCATAGGGATTGGCATTATACGCCCGAGTATAGGTTGAGAGGTCTCTATGGGGTCCTTAGATAGATTATTGGACAGCCCGCCATGATTTGTTACAACTGACTCACCTTGCGTGGGATATGAGACATCATATCGTAGATGCAGATATGACAGATGATTACGTTGAGTGGTTTCCTCAGAACCCGTTTATGAGATTTAATGATCCAGCTGAGAGAGTTTTGGGCATTGAGGAGTCTGATGATGATGGCGGAGATGGTGATGGTGATGGTGGATGAGGTCATCGGGGACGACGGGGTCAGCAGGGTGATAGAGGAGGTAGGGTCGTTATCCTAGTTATTGCTGCTACGCCTATCCCTCATAGGGGTGGTGTCCAGATGAGGGGTGGGCGGGTGAGGGTTAGAGGTGGTGTGGACAAAGCTCTGCATTAGGTTGGTGTGGATAGATTGGCCAGATGGACCCAACATCAGGTCAGGGTTTTCAGGCAGGTGGGTGCACAAGTTCTGGCCGATGTGGATGCCTAGGCTGCACATATATTGTTAGATAAGGCACAAGGTTTTCCAGCACCTCCACAGGCTGCTTCTACTTCTTCTATGCCATCTTCTTCCATGCTTCCATCTTCTTCCATTCCATCTACTTTTATTCCCTCTACTTCTATGGCTCCACCACAGGCTCCCTCTGTACAGGCTCCTCCTACAGAGGCTCCAACGTCTATTGCCGATGTTCAGGGTTTACAGTCTGATGTATCATAGATTAGATAGTAGGCCAGTCAGCTGAGTAGTATGATGTAGGCCTTCATGGCTGATATGAGTTAGCATGGATTATAGGCTAGCTCGAGTAGGGCTCCAGATGTTGATCATGGTCTTGATGGTACTGGTGGTTCTAGCAGTTGACCTGTTTTTGAGATGATATACCTTATTCTTTGATGTACATGATGATTCATTTTTATCTCGAGATATTGGACTCATATTATCCTTTGATCAGTTGATGTTTATTTATGCTTTGATACTTGTTGATATTTTTGATGGACTTTGATTTTTAGATACTGACGATTTTGATGATATTATGGACTTTGATAATCAGTTAATAGATTTACTTTATATGATGTCATCATGTGTTGGACTTTATTTTTAGGTGCTTGATATGATATGCAGATCTATATGATTCTATCTCTACATGCTTTGTTTTTATGTTTTTCAAATGCAGTTTATGATATGAATGCACATGTCTAATTTATGCTTAACTGGTTGTCTTATTTATGACATAGAATAGATGGATGCATATGGCACTTGGTTTAATATTGTATGATGTAATGGCGAATGTTATGTGATGGTACTTATGGATGCATTTATTTGACAGTATCGATGTATGAAATGTATAGATTTTAGAGGATATAAATGTGATGCAAAATGTGATGGATGCAGTTTATGTAATGTATGATTTTGGATGATTTGTGATTAATGATATATAAATGATATAATGATGATCTTATATGTAAATGTAAATGAACTAACACTTATAATCAATGTTTTAAATGTATGAATTTTGATGAATGCACCTAGATGAGCAATGCAATGTACTTAATGAGATGATTTTGAGAGTGCAATGTGGTAGAATGAATGTAATGCAATCTTAGTAATGTTTAACGATGAATTAATGCAATTAAATGATGTGGATTAATCAATTGATGCAAACTAATGCAATTTCTTAAATGACATGGTTACCTAATGAAAGATAATGCATGAAAGAAACTAGATGTATGCAAACTAATGCAATGTTTTAAAATGAACTTAATGAAATGCAATGAATAATGAAATGTGATGACCTAAGAAAAATGATTATGAATGAATTTAAAGATGAATGGAAACTAATGCAAATGGATTTAATAGATATGACTTTTAATGATAATTAAAGATTTGCTTGTAATGATGCAATGAATACGGCTAAATGAATGCAAACTAAAATGAATTTAAATGAACTTAGGTTAATGTCCTAAATGGATGTAAGATTATCATGATTGAAAAGAATCTAACAAATGCAATTAATCTAATGCAAGGCACCTTTTGTTTTTTGTTTTTTATTTTGACTTCCAACACACTCTATCACATATAGTTTTTGATGTGCATTTTGATTTTGATTTGATTTTTGATTTACTACACCCCCTTTCTTATTTTTCTCTTTTTCAATTTCTATTTTCAAACTAAGATAGGCAAATCACTTAAATGCATTTAATCTAGAATGGATGCAACTAACTTTAACTATTCACAAATTAGGAGCTTATATTCATCATTGAGCAGTTTTGGAATCCTGAAATTAGTACAACCATCACTAGTTCAACTATGATGATATGAATACCTTTTTCACCCTTTTCGTTGCTTTCCCATCCTTGGTACGACTATCATTGATTGAGAATAGTCATGAGAGTACGAATACTAATTTTTTTAGATTCTATGTTGCAAGTGGGTTTTGTTATTATGATATTTAACATCAAAACAGCCAAGGTATCCTTTTGCGTAAACAAACAAAGATTTCAGTTTACCCATATGTACATGTCCTCGATGATTCTTTAATGATAATGTCCTTAGACAAATAGCACATACTTCAAAACTTTGACCTTAAGACACTCATTCAGAAACCAAAAAAATATCATGCTTTCATCATAGCTTGTCTAGTTTAAAAACTTTCATTGATTCACTAGAAATACATGATTTCATCAATCAAATGAACACTTTAGAAATTTTTTTTGCATCATTCGTTAAATCCATAGTTCAAGTATAGTTCTATCCATTTCATACTTTTAATCCCGATAAATATAAGCGTCCTTATGGGATATTGGATCAAAATTTTGTGTTTGATTGAAATTTGGATTAGGATTTGGATTTGATTGTGCAAGTGTTTTGATTTTTGATTTGGTGTCAGATTGATATTTGTTTTGATGAATCCTTCCTCCTTTAGAGTAGATTTTTCCCCCAGTTTGATGTGATTGCGCAGTGGAACTTGGGACAATTTGTAGATTGGATTGGTGACAAAACCTTTAGGTACTCGTAAATGTAATTGTGGGTTTTATTATGCAATATATACAAATGCTGGCGAATGCAATATTTACAAGGATGATACTAGGCATGAGACTGACTTGGACTTTCAATGGCGTCTGTTTACCAGGTTTTCACCAATTGAATGAATTTTTCTCTTTTTTCTATTTTTCAAGTTTTTTTCCTTTTTTTTTTTGCTACCAAGGTGCCTATTTGCTAGGTTTTCACCAAGACACTTTTTATCTTTTTCTATTTTATTTGTATTTTCTCTCTTTTCAAATTTTTTTTGGTTTCCATATCATCAAGGCACCTATTTATTAGGTTTTCACCAAGACAACATCTTTTTGGGGATCATTTTGAATGTTTTTAGCTTTCCTCATGCTCAATTTTCTATTATTTTTTATCTTTTCTGCATTTCTGATTTGTTTTCTCTTTTTTGCTTTTCAATGTTTTTGGTATTTTCAAGATCTCTTTTGACTATATACAATAAATAGGATGCTCTCTCATCTGATATCTCTGATACTTTTTTTCTCTCTCTTCAATTGCTTCATGTGTAGAACCTTTTCAAGTGTATATTGTTTATTGGTTCTTGCAACTCTTCTCCTTCACAATCAGCTAGTTTATAGGTGTTTGTCCCAAAAGATGAAGTGATCACAAAGGGTCCTAACCAGTTTTCTTCCCATTTTCCTTTCTTTTTCCTTTCTGCTTGATTCTTGGAATGTTCTTGCAATACTAGATCACCTATTTGGAATGTCCTTGGTTTGATATGCTTGTTATAATTTCTAGTCATTCGATTCTGATACACTTTTAATTGATCAAAACCTTGTTGTTGTCTTTCAACTAGCAGTTCTAGTTCATATAACCTAGCAACTCTATAGTATTCTTCACTTAGTAAACCATGCAATGAGACTCTTAAAGACGGAATTTCTACCTCCAAAGGTAAAACTACTTCTGCTCCATAGGCTAGGGAAAATGGTGTAGCTCATGTTGGCGTTCTAATGCTTGTTCTATAAGCCCACGGAGTAGGGTTTATTTGAAGATGCCAATCTCTTCCTGAATTATACACATTTCTCTTCAATATTTTTAGGATGTTCTTGTTTGTAGCTCTTGCCTGTCCATTACCTTGTGGGTAATATATCGAAGATGAGTGATGTACCATATGAAAATTTGTACATAATTATTTCAAATCCTTATTTTTGAAATGTTTTGCATTATCTGCTATGATGGCATGAGGAACACCATATATACAAATTATGTGATTTAATATGAATAAGGATATTTGCTTTCCTATGGCAGTGGATAAGGGTATAGCTTCCACCCATTTGGTAAAATACTCTATTGTAGTAATGATGAATTTATGACCATTTGAAGATGGTGGATAAATCATACCTATCAGATCTAAACCCCATTAATAAAAGGGCCAAGGTGTTGTCATGGGATGAAGCTCTTGTACTGGTACGTGGATCAAGTTCCCATGATATTGACCTTTATGACAGGTTTTTGCAAGGTGACAAGTGTCCTTTTCCATAGAAGGCCAAAAATATCCTATCCTAAGAAGTTTCTTAGCTAGGGTTAAACCATTTGAATGCGACCCACAAATCCCCTTGTGAATTTGTTGTAAGGCTATGGTTGATTCCTCTTTCTCTAGACACCTTAGAAGTATTCCATCTAGACTTTTGCGATACAATGTGTCGGATACCAAGGTGTAGCGAGAGGCTAGTTGGATAAAGCTTTTCTTTTGATTTCTAGTTTGGTCTGAGGGCAATATTTGGTCTTTCAAGTAGGTGTAAATGGCTCCATACCTAGGTGATTCATGTCCCATTAGTAAGAAAATGGTATGAGGATGGGAAGGGTCAAATGCAGGTTGCTCAACTTCTTCTACCAGGAATTCATATCTGACACTTTTATCTGGTATTTGGAGAAGTGATGCCAAAGTAGCCATTGCATTTGCTGCTTTATTCTTATCCCTCGACACTTGCTCAAATGTGATTAGAGTGAAGTATTTCTGAAGATTCTCAATCATGTTCTTGTATGGTATCAACTTATCATCTTTAGTTTGATACTTTCATTAATTTGATTAATAACCAGTTGGGAATCTTCATAGATTTGTAGCTCTGTTACTTTCCATTATAATGCCAACTTTATGCCAATGACCAATGCTTCATACTCAACTATGTTATTTATGCATGTGAATAGAAATTTTTATGATTTTGGAATTGTGGACCCTTGAGGAGTAATCAATAGTATCCCTGCTCCTGATCCATGTTGTGTATAAGAGCCATCAAAATACAATTGCCATGTTTTTTCTTCAACATTAACAATTTCAAAATCTGGAAATTCCACATGGATTGGATGTTCATCTTGTAAAGGTGATTCTGCTAATTGAACATCTATTACTTGGCCTTTGATAGATTTTCAGTCTACATACTCTATATCAAATTCACTTAAGACCATGACCCATTTGGCCAATCTCCCATTCAATGTTGTTTTGCTGAGAAGATATTTTAAGGGATCGATCTTTGCAATGAGTCGAATCTTGTGGGATAACATATAATGGCGTAATTTTTGGGAAGAAAAAACTACGACCAAGAATGCTCTTTCAATGAAGGTGTAGTTCAACTCATATTTCACCACTTTTCTGCTTATGTAGTATATAGCCTTTTCTTTTCTAGCTTCGTCCTCTTGAGCCAAGAGTGCCCCTAATGCATGCTTTGTTGTTGAGATATATAATATTAAGGGTTTACCACTAATTGGCACATTAATGTTGGAGGATTCATTAGGTACTTCTTCAATAAGGTGAATGATTCTTCACATTTCTCATCCCATTTGAACAATGTGTCCTTGTGAAGGAGTTGAGTGAAATTGTGGCACTTTTCTGCTAATTGAGAGATGAACCTTCTAATGGATTGAATTCTACCTTGAAGAGATCTCATTTGATTGATATTTTGAGGTGCCCCCATTTCCATGATTGCTTTTACTTTGGCTGGGTCTACCTCTATCCCTTTTGCTGAAACTATGTATCCCAATAGTTTTCCTGATTGTACATTGAATGCACATTTCTTCGGATTTAGCCTGACTTTGAATTGTTCTAATCTTACAAATATTCTTTCTAGAATGGGTAAATGTTCTTCCCTTGAGTGGGATTTAGCAAGTATATCATCTACATAGTCCTCCATGAACTTGTGCATCATGTCATGAAATATAGTCGTCATGGCTCTTTGATAAGTCGCTCCAACAGTCTTGAGACCAAAAGGCATAACATTCCACCAGAAAGTTCCCCATGCGCATGTAAATTTTGTCTTGTCTTGATCCTCAAGTTCTATCTTTATTTGATTATAACAACTAAACCCATCCATAAGTGAGAACATTGAATGTCATGTTGTTAGATCTACAATGACATCTATGCTTGGTAGAGGAAAATCATCTTTAGGACATGCAAGATTAAGATCTCTAAAGTCTGTGCAAATTCTGATAGACTTATCTTCTTTGGAAACCAGCACGATGTTTGAAATCCACTCGACATAGTCAATGGCTCTTATAAACCCTACTTTCAGCAATTTTTTCAACTCCACTTTTACAAGAAAAGCTATGTGTGGATGCTTCTTTCTTAGTTTCTGCTTAACCGGTATTACTCCTTCTCTGATATTCAAATAATGCATTATTAAATTTGGATCTAATTCATGCATATCATCATACGAGCATGCAAAATTGATTTGTTTTTCTTTGAAGAATTTGATGAAATCCTTCCTTTCCTCACTAGATAAGGACGTTGCTAAGTGTATGATTCTTGGCTTTGATTCTGACCCAATGTTCACTTTCTCAGTTGGTTCAATTAAGATAGGCGATCTTTCTTCGTAGTGCTCAGGCAAAGTATCCAACCTTTCTTCCTTAGGTGCCTCTGTTGGGTTTTCACCTTCAGAAGCATTCTTTATTTCTTTTTCTTTTTGATTTAATGTTGCCACAATGTGGTTTTCAACATTAGATTCTTTCCATTTTTTATTTTTTTTATTTTTTTTTATTTTTTTCACTTTTTTCCAAACTGAAAGGTTGAATACTCCCCTTCGTCACTTTTTCTTGATATTCCATGGTAGAAGAAGGCTCAACCGCATTAAGGTATTGGGACAATAAGTTATCATTCAAGAATGTAGGAAGGATGATAGGTTCAATGGAATCCCATTCAATTAGTTCAGGATAGATAAGGATCAAAGGATTGATGCTTTGGTTTGGTTCAATAGGGTTTAATGATATGACCTCATTTGAAGGTTCAAACATTGTATCGCTCAAATCTATGAGATGTGCTTCTTCTAGATTCTCTAGAGAACTAGGGTCAAAATCTTCCTCACTAGAATCCTCTAGGGTTTCCGTTGGGTAAAAATTTATTGGATTAAACCTAGGGTTAGATTCTTCTATAGTAGGTCTCCATGATGGTATGTAAGGTTCTCCTACCCATTGATTTCCTTCAATTTCCTAACTTGGCACATTATCTAAGACCTCTTGACTAGAACTTGAAGTTTGATTCCGATTTGATTCTGAGACTTGTTCTTTTCCCTTGCTAGGAGTATAGGTATGGATGACATCAACTTCTTTATCTTGACATGAATCACTTGACAATGAGTCCCATTCCCAATTGTTTGAATCCTCATCACTTTGGGAACCTAGTTGTAAGATTTGGTCATAAACCAAGGGATACTTCTTTTGAGTGTACCCTTGTTCTAGGTACCCTAATCCAGTCTTCTCCTTACTATCTCTCCATGACATTTCAATAGGTTCTATTAATCCTTCATTTCTTGTACCTAAAGGCCCTTGTCCTTTGTATCCCATTTTCTGCATGATTTGAAATCCTTTTCCATATTGGTGAGTGGGAATGCTTATGTTTTGAATGCGCTTTTCATGTGCACTTGATTCCTCATCTTTATATAGCCAATTTAAGATTTCATTATCTTCCTCATCCATGGATGAAGAAGTTCTTGCGCTCACAAAGTGCTCATTATATTTATGAGGTAGGTTGGATGGTCTTCCATGGGATTTTGGAGATAAGGGTAGATCCATCATGGATAAGGAGCATTCACCTACACCCTTTTGTTTGATTTGACATTGCTTTTCAAAATTCTTCATCATGTGGTCCATTTTTTGATAATGGGAATCTTTGGTGTAAATTTGAACGGATCTTGCTTGGTCTTCTTTTTGTTTCTCAGGAACACTTTCCTCACTAACCTTCTCTTTTCCTTTTGTCGATGTAGTTAGGTTAGCAGGAGTTTGATTATTTTCAACAACAATTTATTTTCCTTCCTTTTCTTTTGCCTTCAAAGATGGAAGATCTTTTGAACTTTGCCCTTGTTCTATTCTTTGGGAAATAGACCCTTATGCATTATGCGGGACTAAGGAGTCATTAATAGGCTTTATGTTATTACAATATTGAAAGGGGTTAGAATCCCCGCTTACCATAACTTCTTGTCCCATGTAGGGGAATTTGAGATATTGATGGTAGGTTGAAGGTACAACCTGCATTTCATGGATCCATGGCCTTCCTAATAGGATATTGTAAGTTATTTTTAGGTCAAGGACTTAGCAAATGGTCTCCTTTTGCATTGGACCAACTCGGATGGGAAGTACTATGACACCTTTAGATGCGCTTTCTTCATCATCGTAGGCTTTTATGGTTATATTTTTCTTTGGGTTAATAGCCCCCTTAGAAAATCTTAACGCTTTAACCAAGTTTAAGGTACAAATATTCAGGCCCGCTCCCCCATCAATGAGGACTCTTTTCACTCCATGCTTGTGGATTAGGACCTCTATATGCAAAGGCAGATTTTACGTGTGGGTTAAAGATATGTCATCTTGTTCTGAAAAGGATAAACAATGGGGTGCAACAAGATGACCTACCATATTTTGGAATTTATCTGCATCCAAATTTAAAGGCATGTTGGTTTCCACTAAGGCTTTTTCTAGAATCTCCTTATGAGTTGGTGAAAGTTTGAGTAATTCTAGAATAGAGATTTGAGCAGGGGTTCTTTGCAATTGATCTACCAAATTATATTGTTTTAAAGATGAAGATGAGGTCTGATTTGGTAAGACAATTCTTGGGGCACCTCCTGGTAAGGTAATCTCGATGCTTGCCCCCTAGTTACAACATTAGATGTTTCTTCTTTTGGCTTTTCTTTCACCGCAATCACATTTATAGTGTTTTCATCACTTCTTAGAGTATTTATGGTGTTATCATAAGTATGAGCAAAGTTAACCTTTTCATTACCTCTTTTGTTGTTAGGATTGGTATTTGATGATTCCTCTTTTTCATGATTTAAGAAAGGGTTTTTGAAAGCCGTATGGTCTTCATTATTTTGAGGCCCTTCCACTTTTATTGTTCCATCATCAATTAGGTCTTGGACAAGTTGTTTCAATTTCATGCACTCATTCATTCTATGTCCCTTGTTGTGATGGTATTCACAATGATGAGAATCATTCCACCAATTAGGCTTGACTTGGGGTTCATATGGCCTTGATTTGGGTAAGGTAATGACTTTATTAGCCACCAAAGTTCTTAATGCATTTTCCAAAGGTTCACCTAAAAAGGTGAATTTCCTCTTTTGATATGTGGAAAAGAAAGGCTTAGGTTTAGTGACATTGGAGTTATTAAAGGGATTATTGTTGTTGTTAGCATTGTTGTTGTTTTTGTTGGGATTGCTATTATTGTAAGGGACTTTGGTTGTTTGATTAACGTTATATGTTGAATTCGCCCCGCTTGATAAGTTAAAGGGAGTAGCCTTTAAGTTGTGTGCTTCCACAACTCCATCATTCACAAGATTTTTTTTTTTCAACCATAGTCTTGGTTTGTCATTGTGATTGTTGGCTCCTTTATTATTGTTATAATTAGATAAGTTAGGATTGTTATTAGTGTTGGTATAGGGTTTAGTATCTTTGAATAACTTGATTTCCCCTCTTTTTGTTAAGGTTTTATGATCATTGCAAATGTAATAGCACTATCTCATTGTATGTGTTTTCCAAATGCAACAATCTCTTGCATTATACTGAGAATGAGCCAAGAAGAGACATGTCCCTTCGTGGGACATGTCTATTCATTATTTTGTAATTAATATAATGACAATTATGATCATACATACATACATACATACATACATACATATATATACATATATATATATATATATATATATATATATATATATATATATATATATATATATATATATATATATACATATATATATATATATACATATATATATATATATATATATCTTGAGTATTATATTAATTTATCTAATATTTACATAATAATAATAATAATAATTTTATCAATTTAACTATTTAGTTATTATGACAATAATTATAATCTAACTTTATATATGCATATATATCAATGTATATAGTAATATCAATTATTATTTATATTGATATATATGAATATATATAATAAATAATTACTCATAATAATCATATAGTCAATATTATTTATTTAACCGATGCTACAAATATCAACACTCCCTCTTAGCTAGGGAGGATAAATCAATCCAATGTCAACACTTATGACACTTGGCAGTATCAATCATATGATGTAAGCAATAAAGGCATCATCCTCAAGATGTAGTCAATAGAAACATAGTCTCAATATGTGGATTGCCTCCATCGGTGATTCTATCCACAAGTTCTCAAGTGGATTGCCTCATTCTATCTACAAGTCTTAGGTGGATTGCCTCCATCGATAATTCTATCCATAAGTTCTTCGATCCATAAGCTCTTGTGTGGATTGCCTCCATCGGCGATTCAATCCACAAGCTCTCATGTGGATTGCCTCCATTGGCGATTCGATCCACAAACTCACGAGCTTTGGTGTGGATTGCCTCCATCGATGATTCGATCCACAAACTCATGACCTTTGGTGTGGATTGCCTCCATCGGCGATTCTATCCACAAGCTCTCATGTGAATTGCCTCCATGGGCGATTTTATTCACAAACTCACGAGCTTTGGTGTGGATTGTCTCTATCAGCAATTCTATCCACATGTTCTATCTATTATGATCGGTTTCAGCCATCACAAGATGTTTATCATAATAGAAGGTCAAGTTATTGTAAGATCGTCACCTTACAATAACTTTAACAAATACAAGTGATAATCATTTGGAAGTCGTCACTTCCTCATGATTTACACAAGGGGAAATCCCATTAAAAACATTCATGATTCATTAGTATAATAATCAATTATATCAAGATTACCTCAAAAGTGTTTCACCTTTAATAGTGAACTCCCTCTCAATCAACAATTCATTTATAAGCATCAAGTTATTTCTCCCTTGAATGTAATTATCTTGTGCTTCTATCCTGAAGGTATGTCAAAGAGAGATTACAAATAGCTCACTAAACTATCTCGATCGAAAATACCAATGATAGAAGCATACAATATTTTACTAACCAATGGTATAGCATGAATTACAAACTCAAAAAATATGTGCATTAATAAAACATGAAATACTTATCTTTTATAAATTTCAAGTATTTCATTCTGTAAGGTGAGCCCATATAGAAAATATCATGCAAATTCAAAGAATGATTTCGTTGTTCTTGAACATTACTTGAATTAGTCACATGACTTATCTTCAATATCCAAAGGTTCTATACACTATTAAAATCTTCAATTTGATCGGATATCTCTTCAAGTGGTTAGGCTTATAAAGAAGGAACTTCACTCTTTTACAAATATATTTTTTTATAGACCCATACATAGTCGGCCATAACTTTTGAACCTAAACATTTCTCTTCAATCACTCCAGTGAGTTTATTTTAAATTTGTTTATCACCAACATATCCGAAATTTAGCAAAATCCAACGGTGCATTTGTGAGATATGGTCCTCGTACTGAGACTGTATTTTCTGAGACAGTCACACATTCACCATCAATAAACTACTCTCTTACATTTGCAACTTGGCTCTGATACCATGTTAAGGTTTTATGATCATTGCAAATGTAATAGCACTATCTCATTGTATGTGTTTTCCAAATGCAACAATCTCTTGCATTTATATTGAGAATGAGCCAAGAAGAGACATGTCCCTTCGTGGGACATGTCTATTCATTATTTTGTAATTAATATAATGACATACATACATACATACATACATACATACATACATATATATATATATATATCTTGAGTATTATATTAATTTATCTAATATTTACATAATATATATTATTATTATTTTATCAATTTAACTATTTAGTTATTATGAGAATAATTATAATCTAACTTTATATATGCATATATATCAATGTATATAGTAATATCAATTATTATTTATATTGATATATATGAATATATATAATAAATAATTTCTCATAATAATCATATAGTCAATATTATTTATCTAACAGATGCTACAAATATCAACACTTTTAACCAACACTTCTTCAATTTTGATCCCATTTTTTATAAGCTTTCAAAAGTAGGGGGACATTGAAGTTGGAGCCTATAATTCATCTCCACATTTAGGTTATTCATAAATATCTCCATTTTTTCCTTTTCAGGGATGCTTCGTGGATATCTTGCGAAAACTATTCTCCACCTTTGAAGAAACCCTAGGAAAGATTCACCATCTCGTTGTTTAGTGTCACATAGGTTGAGCATGGTGATCTCGTGCTCAATGTTGTAGGAATAATTGGTTACGAATTTGGAGGCTAATTCCTTGAATGTCTTTATCCCTTGTGGGAGTTTCGAGAACCATTCCATGGTTTGGCCTCCCAAACTTCTTGGAAAAAGTCTCATTAAATAAGTTGTGTTATACATGAATTCTATACTTATAGCGCAAAACTCTCTAAGGTGGTCGTGTGGGTCTGATTTACCCGTATATTTGTCATATTTTGGAAAGACCACATTTATTGGGAAAGGTGCCATAACCAAGCTTTTATCAAAAGGAAATGGGCATAGGGCCTCGATAGAAAATGGCTTAGGTTTGATTGCCTTCTTCATTAGGTCGATTTGGGCTTGGAAATTTTTTAGTTATTTATTCATTGCACCCATCAGATTATCATCTTCCTTGTCTTTCTTAAGTTGATCAACATCATAATCATGTGGAAGTTTCACCCCTGCTTGGGCTAAATTTAGGAAATATCTTTCCCTATCCCTTTCTATTAATTTGTCCATGACTTCAAGAAATTCAATGTCTTGAGCCTCCCTATTAGCTTTATCTTTGAGTGTTTCTTTAGGTCCTTGATTGGCATTATTAATGTTGTCATTGTTTCCTCCATGGATGTAATCATGAAATGTGAAGTTTCTATCCATTACATCAGTTCTCTTTTCAAAAAGATTTGGGAGACTATCCCCTTGGTTGTGATTTATGAAAGAGTTTTGAGATTCAAATTCGGGGACCTCTTTTGCAATGTAGGTGTTGTCTTCTTGTAAAGATAACTTGAGTCTATGATATTGTGTAGAAACCGACATTCAACAAGGTTTGATTTCAAATTGTTTTCCCTGAAACTTGGTAATTGTTTGTTTTTATGAAGAGATTTAAAAATATACGATGAATTTTCAAAAATGGATATCTCTCACTTGTTGTACGCATTTTTCAAACAAAGCAATCACAAATACACTTGTTCTTTTTAACCCTCTAAACAAAAAGTGTTTGAATTTGTAAGGACGTTATCACGGGTTTTTCATGAAAAAAAACTTCAAGCAATCTACCTAGTTCACAAGTGGGTTCATAAACATGACTCTATAAGGTAGGCTTTGCTATTTTAACAAGGTATTTAATCAAGATTCAGTTCCAAATGGACATTAAGTTTTCATCCCAAAAAAATTAGGAGGCTTCCCACCACTGGTATGTCAAAGTTTTGCGCAATCCTAAAGGACTACTCGAGGAAGTTCGAAAGCTTAATATCCTTTTGTCACACACCCCATTAAGGATGCATGCATTTTATTTTATAGTGGGTCAGATTTTTGTGGCAAAGGCAAATGTATCCCACTTTGGGCTATCCCTCTCACCGGCCTCGTTAAGGAAAATCTCGGGAGGCGAGCCCACTAAAGATCTAGCATATTCATTTTGAAAGCGATAAAAATGAAATTAAGAGATAGGTTTTGGGAGTTTGATTCACCAAAAGGTGGAGAGCATATCCCTATCTATTCTTGTTTCCCAAACACTATTAACAAGGTTCAATTTCCAAAACCCACTAACTAATGGGAATTGAGTATTTCTACTATTTTCCACAAACAAGGGGTTGTTTGATTTAGTGCTTGATTTTATCCTTTAAGCTATTTACTTTACTAGATTTGAACAAAAATCACAAGGCCATAATTTAAAGAAAAATTGACCAAGTTTAGGCTTACCATCAATCGAAGCTAGCAAAGGCTAGGGGCATTTTTGATGATTTTTCCATGATTTATGCTTACCTAGTGGCGATCGTTCCTTCCTTTTTGCTTCTCGTCCAACAAGTTAGTCAACACAAACACGCAAAATGAAGAAAAATAAGAACAAAATTGAAATCTAACCTTATTTATCAAATTTGAAACAATTTGATTAAGGTAAATAGATCCAATTTAATGAGGCAAATTTAGATTTATATGCTTCTACAATCTTCAAATAATGCTCATATACCTCAACTTCTTGTTGTGAGTTCTCCAAAACCAGCTGAATGTTTGCAATATTCTCCTCTTTGATCTTTTTGGCCAAGGCTTTTGCTCCACTATTGAATCTAGTCTCTGGCTTTTTGACTCTTTTATGACTAGTCATCCTGTAGACATAGACAAATCATTTTTTGAATGTTAAATTCTGGAAATTTGCAATTTAATCAAATGCGCAGTAGAATCTATTAAATGTGTTGCTTAAATGATTGAAAGTGTTGTTAAAACTATCAAATGCGTTGCAGAAAAATCTTAAAAGTGCAGAAACAAAGTTTAAATGTGTTGTTTAAGTAAGCAAAGGTGTGTAAAGAAATCCTCAAACACGTTGGAGAATAGATTGAAAGCACCCAGGAGTTAGGGCACATGCGCTGAAAGAATTTAGACAAGAAGATAGAAAGATTGGATGCATTGAAACTTTGTGCAAAGGCGCACAACTTTGTCGTAGGAGCATCGTTTCAGACCTTGTACGCGTTGGAGAAAGTAGTGTACGTGCTGCAGAAAATTGTATAAGTGCTGAAAAACCTGCAAAACAAAGAACAAAATAAGGATTTGCAAGAAAAATTTAATTTCTCCGAATTTAAAAATTAGTGAGGCCTATTGCCCCACGGTGGGTGCCATTTTGTGTAATAGGATTAGTACCTTCATAGGGTTAGCTTTGTCAAATAAATCAAAATAAGAACTAAATTACCACAAAAGTAATCTAATTAAGCTATTTAAAAGACAAATGAGCACTCTATGACTCTCTAATTAGGGATGCTAATGAAGAGCTCCAAGCAAGCTCTCACTAGTGGCAGTCCTAATATGAGAAAGTATGATAAAACAAGCTAAAACAAGTTAATTCCAAATGAAAAAGACTAATTAGCTCCTAGATTTGCCTTTCTAGCTTAAAATTGCAAGAGGTTTGATGCTTTTCAAATAATTGTGGATGATTTGTTCTTCAATTATGCCTTGCTTTTATAGATTTTGGCAAGGGAAGGGGGTGAAGTTGATTTGATCATGGTTTGATTAGGGTTAAGACCATGGTTCCACCTTTGGAGACCATTTAAATATTTTGTCCTCAAAGCTTGGGACAAGAGGACAAAATGGGTGGACAAGATTCTTTCTCCTTATGGGTGGTGGAGATTCGATGTGAGCTTGATCCATGTGAGCTTGGTTCTCAAATCCTATTGGTTGATGCATTTTCCTCTCATTTGGTGGTTGAGAGAAAATAGGATTTAATTAATTAAATTTAATTAATATGTTTAGCCATGTGTACCCCTTGAATGGGTTGATTTGATTTAAATGAACTATGCAATTAATTAGATTAATTACACAATTAATTGATTTAATTTGATTTATTCAATTTTAATTGATTTTATGGCTTTTGATTTTTAATTAAATTTGATTTATTCGATTTTAATTTGATTTTATGGCTTGATTTCAATTTAGCTTTGATTTTATTGTATTGATTTTTGCCTTGATTGCTCACATGAATTGATCTTGTCCATTTTCAAGTGATGACAGGAACAATCTCTATATGTTGTCATGACTGAAAGTAAACAAATCAAGAGGCAAAACACCTCTAAGAAGAAAGGAAAGATCCTTTGGAAATTGATATAGAAGATACTTTAGAGGTGTCAAAGATAATAAATGACATCTAATAGAAGTATTGATTACTTGAAGGTTTCTAATGATAATAAATGAGATATTAGGGCCTTCACTTGCAAGAATTTTTTATTAGACGATAATTTTATCAAAACTCAAGAATTTAGAGATTATGTGGTAAGGACAAGACAAGATGCACATTAGAACAAAGTTGTAGAAGAAAGGAATAGGGTTGATCCATCAAACAAAATGACAACTGTCATTCAGCCTCCTAGCTCCACTCATGGTTTATCTACTTGAATGAAACTTATCTCCTACTTGCATCCCTTATAATGTATTATATTATACCCTTCGTAATGAGATGGTCAAAGTATTAAGAAAGCTACAATATAATTGTTATGCATTCATATCATAATTCTTTCCTTTATCATTCTATTCCTTTTTATAGATCATGCAATATTCTATTTCCATTTCAATTATCCTCTCTGGTTCTAATTTAGGTCTCCTTCAATCTATAGATTTTACCTTTCAAATCTTTTCAACAATAAATATATTTATGTTTGTGGCAATAATGTGTTTATGTCTTTTCTAATGCTATATTTATATCAATAATAATTTGTTTATGTCTGCTCTAGATATATTCTAGTCCTCTATACTAATATTTCTTGGTTTGTCCATGGTCTTCCCTTTAATTTGTATTCCTAGTGATGTCTGAGGAAGGACCATCATTCCTTCAATATATTATTGTTGGTGCTTATTGCTTACTGCCTGAAATATTTATCTATGCTTATATGGTATTATATCCTTTAATATATCATCTTAGTTCCCACCCCTTTCTCATTCCACATCTTGTTGCATCTTATATCATGCTCAAGAGTGTTGACTATTCAAAGAGCCACAATACAAGTCAACCCTATCATATTTGATTAAATCCCTCCTTTTGGACTAAAAAGGTGATTTGTTAAAGATTTACTAATGTTGTCCCTTGTTTACTTGGCCCTCATTACTATTGCTGCCCTTAATGCTAGTCAACTTCAACATTATTTTAATTTCTTTTGAATGCCAACATGTCAACCCTCCTAGTTGCTATTAATAGAGGTGTTTTGTATTTACAAAGCCCTAACTTGGCAAAGCATGACACCATTGCCATGAGTATAGCCTTCTTACTTTCACTTCCAAAAATGTTATGATCATACTCGTTAGATGAGTAGCCATCTTCTTCTGTATAAAGGCCATTCTTCTTCTTGTGTTATGACATTTTATTACTACTTGTTCTAAAATAGCAATTTGATGCAATGTGACCAATCTTACCACAATTGTAACATTTGAATGGTAACTTACCCTTATACTTGTAGTCTCTTTTCAATTTCCTCAAGATGTGTGCTTCTCCCAGATCTAAACCTTCACTGAAATTTGAATTCTCTTTCTTTGTGAAAGCCTTGGGGTTTCCTCCTTTCTTGAGGATCTGTCATTTAAAATTTTCATCTCATAAATAGTTAGTGTTTCATGTAGCTCATCCATAGTCTGGCTATTCAAACCTTTTAATTCTTTTATTGCAAATTTTTTTTAATCAAACTTATAAGGAAGAGATCTGAGTAACTTTTTGACAATCATTGGCTCTTTCACTTCTTCACAAAGTAATCTTATGGTATTGAGAAGTACTTATATGGGATTGACAACTTCATCAATCTAGAGTAGGTATGCTACAATATCTTCTTTCTCCATATTTAGGCATCTAGTAGGTTTGAAGCTTTTCTTCCTTGATTTTACCATCACCTTCATATATATCATAAGCTTGTCCCAAACTTCTTTGTAGTCCCATGGTGCTTTATCTTTACAAAATTAGAGTTAGATAGACCACATAAACAACATGCCTAGATTTTCAACTTGATTCACATGCTCTCCTCCCTATCTTATCACTTGGAGAATTTTCTATAATTTCATAACCATTCACAATAGATTGTCAAACATCAAACCCTAGGTTTCCATCTTTACTCTCCAAAAACATAATTGGATCCATCAAAGGAAAATATCTTGATTGAAGAAAGACCCTCTAGAGAAACAAAGTGTAACATCCCAAATCTACCTCAACTTGTTAAGCTTCTTTCAAGGAACTTGGCTTTGATACCAATTGTTAAGCACATATATATACTGAGAGGTTGAGGATGAGGGATTGGGGGGGGGGGGGGGTAGATGAATTAATTTATGAAAATTCCAAGTTAATTCAACATTAATCATTAATTACTTCTTCAAGCGTCTCAAAAATAGCTAAGCAAGAAGCAATGATACATCAACACAAAGATTGTCGAATTTACATGGAAACTAGAGAGGGAAAAAACCATGATGAAAATAGGTTCTTCTATTGACTAAATCCAAGCTAACAAAAGACATTAAAGAACTTACAATGATATGTAGGCAACAACCTACATGAGACCCAAACTTCAAATACATTTGTAGACACCAACCTACAAGAGATACTTATCCTCTAATACAAGAGTTGAGCACAACTCAAACAATGAAGCACCGGCCTCAATTACAATAATAACTATATGTCATGTGAACCTTCAAGGTTAAATTTTTAACATCACCCTTATGTGACCAACATCCAAACACTTATCACAATGTGCATGAGATCTTCAACTTTATTTGCATACTCAATTCATCTCTACTACAGACAACTTACACAATGTTTGTCGCATCCACCAGCAACACCATATTGGATTGGTCAAGATTGGCAACAGATATGCATTGTTAGGCTAATTACATTCATATCTCAACCTAGAACATAATTATAATATTCACAAGTCAGACACAAACACATTCTTAATTCAACAACCATGAAACATGTATTCATCTTGGTTCAAAATCCAACACGCTACACTAAGAATTGGAACATGCTAAGTGTTACTCAAGATAGACTCAATTGGTTCTAAGCTAACTTCACACACTTCCTCCTGCTAGTGCACATTATAATCCTTTGGCACATTCATCAACTAGTACCATGAACACTTTGTCATCTCTAGCTCTCTAGCCACTTGACCAAATCCTCTAAAAATCTAGAATATGATGCTTTATATGTAATTTTATCTGACTTCCAAACTGCAAGCCTTAACTCTTTATTGCAATTAAATACATAACCAAACACTATGATAAAGCAACTGAGTGCACATACTATTTTTGAGCAACAAACTTCATAAACCTATCACAGATACTTCTAGACAAAAGCATATGTGCTAGGTACTTAAAAACTACTAATACCATAACAAGATGATAATATTATCAAACATCATGATGATAATATTACAAACATAATTGATTGTCCCTTAAATATTTTGCATATCATGTAAAAGTAAATAAACTTACAACATTTCCCTGGATACCTTGACATCAATGACAACATTGACTGCACCTTTAACATCAATGACATCACTATGCTCAATCGAATCTCCAAGATCTAGTGGTACTTTGAAAATAAACAGTATTCCATCTACTCTCAAGACAATATTGAAACAAAGTTTCCACCTCTCTTATGTTAGCTACCAACTCATTTGAGGTGTCCTGCTTAATCAAATTCCTAATGGAGTCTTATTAATATGTATCAAACTCAAGAAAACTAATAGAATCATACACGAATTTCATGAAGGCATCCCTAGAAAAAACTATTTAGTTAAAACCATTACCACAAAGATAATGCAAGCAATATACTTTTGGTCCACCATGTTTCATAACACACAAAAGCTGGTCTAATCATAAGAACTTGCACTTAAAGAAATAAGAATGATCCTTTCTTGTTAAGTCACATCTTAATAAATTACCCTACAAAATAAACTTGACTAGCGATCTATCTCTATGTATGGCCTCAAAATGAAGATCTCATTCTCCTCTTCACCTTTTTGTTTTGTAATGGAGTTGTGACCTAATAAGGATAATACTTGAATGATTAGTACAACCTCATCTTTTACAATATCAGCCAGTGTCCTCTTGTGGACATTGGCTGATATCCTCTCCTCTTCATTTTAGAGCCCTCTACTTATCAAGACTTCTTTGTTAGGCATATAAAATTCTTAAGCATTGAGTTGTTTGTTAGGCATATAAAATTCTTAAGCATTGAGATGGAACAACTAACCTTTGACCGGCATGTCCTCCCCTTTGTTGCCTTGATTAGAAGTTCTCACTTGTGTTGAAACATTCATCCTAGTTGTTGAAACCCATAGAAATCACTCCAATATCATCCCTCATGTGTCACTTCCAAGCTCTTCCCTTAATCCCGCAACCTCTTCAATTTAATGTATTACTTATTATATTCTTCCCTCTTTTTCTTGGCTCCAAGAAGTTCAGATTACCAATGCATACACTTTCACGTCAATGAACATCCAGACATACAAGGACAATTCTAAAAGTGTCCAGACTCTTGACCAGATAGGAAAGGCAAGAGTTATTCCAAGTGAAAATTATTCCAGAAGCAGTCAATGACTGAATAAATCTGTTGCTCATTTGAGCAGACAAGAACCATAGTATTGACTGGAGAATCAGTTGTCAAAGAATATCAAGAAGTTAGACCTAAAAAAAACCGAAAGACAACAAGAGAAGCTATAGTGCAAGCATCAAGTTTTCGTAGAGCTTTATTTTATTGTTTTGATATAGAGGAATCAGCATTAGCTGGGATCCCATTTAAAAATGTCCTGATTATGTGGCCCCTGTAACCTCTGGCCACATGAGCTGCCTCTTTCTCATGCAGTATATATTTTCGTACCTTCATTTTTATACTATTAAGCAATCCTAACAAAAAGATGAAATATTTCATTATATCTTAGTGAAGCTTGAAAGTTCAACTTGTAAAGAAGAGGTAATCACCAAATACATGTGAAAGAACAAACCCTGTCTTACTATCCAAGTCTGCTTGTAGCTTACACCTGTCACAATCAGTGTTTACTAAAGAGTCAAGATATAATACAATCACGTATTAAAGGGACCATAGCACGTGGCCAATCTAAAGAAACTAGATTGACAAGACTTCAATTCTCATTACAGTCAGTTTCCAACACAAACTTTTGTAAATGCAAGCCAAATACTACTTACTGCATTTTTTAAATGAACTCGTATGAGATGCAGCTACTAGACAACAAATTATCTCGAATACGAACCTAACCATTACTTTCGCAGAATTAAGCCACAACAGTGATATTCAAATTGGCAAAGAAATAATTCACATCCTGTTCTACTTATTAATAACTTGTTTGCATGGCAGGGAACACAAATTAAGCACCTTTGAACTGCTACACTTAGATCGTTGTATGTTGGCAATGCCGAAAATCCTTACAGATTTGACAAAATTCCTGATAATGAACCACCTCATGCCAACCTTGCCTCATAAGCCCTTTCACTTGAAACAGCCAACCATCCTTCTTGAGCTTACAGTGGTATAGATTGAATTCCAAACTAAGTGCTTAATCCTACACTAAACTTTCAAAACCAAAATGAAGTTTAAACTCTTTTTACTACAGGGAAAAAAATCTATGATTCATCATTTTGACCTGAAGCGAGCTCCACAACAATAACAAAGGATGGTTTTCCTCCTCCTCGGACATACTGCACATCACCATTCATAAGTTTTACAAGTTTTCGGCAAATGAGCAATCCAAAACCCTCTTGAGATATGTCATTATCCAGATTAAACATCTGTTGCACCAATTGTTCTGGCAATCCCCGGCCTGAATGACTAATCCTGCATAAGAAAATTATCTTTGTTGTTAAGGAGCTATCTAATTGACAGTAAAGTCCCTTTGCGTCTCAGTCAATTGAAATCAAGACATACATGAAGCACTTCATGCTTTCTGATATTTGACTTTCTGTGTATCATATAAAACCGTAAACAATATTATTATAACTTATAGGTAGAATTCTATTCCAAATCCAACCACATCATGAACAATGCTTCTAAGACATTGCTTTTGCAGTTTGCAGAAGTTGCATACTTAACATGGGTTGTACACATTTTACAGCTCACTATCTTCAGCACAACCTTATATTTCAGTGGCATACTCTTTGTTTGCTTGAATATTGTGAAGAAAACATCATGCATGAAAACATTCAACTAATATTCAAAAACAGAAATAGCATACCTGAATTCTAGATGCATGACATGTATGCCACCCCCCAAATGCTTTTTGGTTGAACAGACTTTGATTCCAATCCAACCTTTTAAAGGTGTGAACCTTATAACGATTCCTAGGAAATTTGCCAAAATTTGCTGAAGTCTCAACTGATCTCCAAATAGGCAGGTGGTACTCATTTCTTTTGGTGAATCATGAATCATCTCCAGTCCCTTTTCTTCACATTGTATCATCACTTGACTTATGACAGAATCAAGCAGTGCTCCCAGTGTAAATTCAACAGTGTCCAGTTCCAAATAACTAACAGTCAATCATTTAAGATCAGTATAACTTCAAATTTCCTGAACTACCTTTATGAACAACTGATACTAAGACTCGATGGCAAAAGGTTGAGTTCACAATATATTACACATCTGTAAACAATTAAAAATGCATAAACAAGCAATGAGAAAATGAGCATTCTCTAGAAAATGTGATGGGGTTTTATAATCCAATGGGTTAATAATGCAATACATTGTGCTAACCAAACCACAATATGCCTGATACTTGATTCCCACCAATACATATTAGGACAGTTATGCAGCATAATAAATTGACATGCAGTTTTTACTCAGCAGATAATTATTTTCATAACAATTGTAGTTAATTTTACACAAATATAGAACAAAAATGCCTCACACACTCCCATGTTGCTATTTTTATATTGAATGTACTTACCAGCCCCATTGATCTCATTTGCTTCTGATATTAGTATAAGTTCATTCCTGCTGCTCTTCTCAATCTGATGATTGGATGCACTTACTAATCCTGTCAATCATTGTCGCTTTATTGTAGACATTAATATAAGTTCATTATTTCCTTTCTTTCAAGAAATTGTCCCTTTCCCAAGCCATTCCTCATGGAGACTTTTTGGCATACAAAACATTTAACAATCTGTGATCATACAAAGAGTTAACATAGAACTAAATTACACAATTGACATTAACTATGACAGATCAGCCACCAAACATATCAATTTTTTGAAGCGTATATCTTGTGAAAGATGAAAAAGATGTGAAGAAAAAGAAGCAATGCCATTTCCAAATTGAGTTCAAGGATATAAGATAATAAAATTTGAGAAATTTCAGGAAAAGTTAACAAGGAAAATACTTCCCAGAAAAAAATAGAAAAGATATTATCGAAAGAAATATCAGAGGAACATAGGCTCTATTCTAAACTTACCCAGACTCTTCTACAGATAGACCTGATTAATTAGAGGGAGAATAGATGGACCAATACAAAGTGAAACAAGAGGTTTGTTTCTTAACTGGTTAATAGTAATACAAGATTATATGTGAAAGGATACGAATAAGACCAAAGATAAAAAAAAACTTTACTATGAACAAAAGAATGGGTCCATATATCTTTATTACATGAGGATGCTGAATGTGCGCACTCTATAATGTTATTAGAGGCCATTAGCAATCCATCCTTGTATTTGACATTACTTTTATCATCAGTTGATAATTCGTATCAGCATACATACCAAAAGCAAACTAGGATTCAAGGGGCAACTATCTGTTCTTGAAAGAAACTCATCTGAGGTTTTTATCAACATAACTGGGACAGGCACTCCACATTAAAATTGACATTACTTTTGTAGGCATAGTCTCAACCATGGCTATGCCAGCCCCTAAACTAACCAGATAGCATCTTAAAGTGCATGGTAGTGAGATCTCATTGCAATCTTCTAGTGTAAGAGTTTCAGATCAAAAGAAAGAAAAAAAAATCCCCAGGAATGACCAAAGCATCTGAATGCGATTCAAAAGTACACCCAGTAGCAATAGCAATACAGTATTGAATAGAGCTCCAACATCTAAAATGTAGAAGAGACTACAAGTTAAAAGCACAATAACATTTTTCAGTAACTACTAGATGGGCAGACTCAAAGTGTATAAACCTTAAAATGTCGGAAAAGACAGTGTCATTGTTACAAACATTATAAATTACCATGTGAGACTCAAATCCATTTCCCATGAAGATAAAGTTGATAAGATGATGGAGACAGTGCCTGGAGGAACTCACTTGATTTAATGACCATAAAAATCCAAGGAAGATAATGGCTTTCCTGTTACTGAGTTATAAACCACTATGAAAGGGCTGGTAAAAGATCTGATAATTAGATCTTTAAGAATGTAAAAGTTTTAGTTATTTTATCTAGAAATAGAAAGGATACAACACAGTTGATTTTCAGATAAAATAATTAAAAAGTAAAAATATCTGATAATATCCATGAAAGAATGGCCTGTGGGGTTCAAGGAAAGTCTTCCAGAACCAAAGATTCTCTAGAAGACGAGATGGAACTAGCAATGTGTGCCATCCCAAATCTCTTGAAATATAGACATGTTGGGGTAGCATGAGAAAAGGAGGCTTGAGACATCCTGTAGCTGCTGGCAAAATAAGGGTAGAGCATAAAAAAATAAAATTTGTGGCAATGCACAAAAGAATCTTATTGACATTCCCTTTTCACTTCAGTTCTTTCCAAAGTTTGGCTGTAAATTCTTATGATATATTTCAGATCAATACTGCACCTTCAATGTGTAACATGATTCATGTCTGAAGATGCCATATGTTTCCTTTTGAAGAACTTATTTGACCGGGTGCATCAGGTCATCAATACATGTCTATAAAGTACTGCAGAAGAGTTGATGCTTTTATTTTCAAGTATGGGGATGAAAATCAAAGTCCAAATATAAGATTAGCTATGCTGTCTCAAATCATTAACAATAAACTAAATATTCATAAGACTTCGCATAATATAATACAAAGAATAGGACATATAAAGTGATTAATCTTCATTTCAATTTAAAATGGCTTTAAAAATATGGTTTCTAACTAAAAATGCCATAATAAAATACCAAGGTAACAATTTTTACAACATGATCATTTTGGAGAGTTTGCTTTACCATGAAAATGCATGCTAACTACCAACATTACACAAGACTAAGATTATTAATTAAGCTGTCATTTGAATGCCATACACCAATAAGAGCATGCCCATCTCCAATCTTTCTAACACCCTCTATTTATTACAGTATCATCACATAAAGATTGGGAAAGAATAAAATGGACAGGTAGCCAATGCCAAAATGTTCCCATAGGCTTGAAGAATGTTTAAGTGATATAATTTATGCGTTCCTGTAAAGTGTAAAGCATTCATTTTTCTTTATGTACCCTACACAACTAACTATTACCATTAGCTGAATGCCTAAGTTTGACACAACAAAATATAAATCAATGAGAAATATAGTGAGTTTATTTGAGTTCTATAGGAATCTGATGTAAGCATATTCATAGTGTTCAGGGTTCTGGGCAGCAGAGGGATCTTATAATTAACTTCCTCTGTAGGAATTCTGGTGTATGCTGTAGGAGTGTTGATACTGATTCATACAAACCCATGAAGAAGTCATCATCTTAACTCTAGTTTTCCCTCTCATTTGAAATTTTGATTGGTAAGTTTAATTTTGTCTTCCAAGATTTGTCCTGCACCTCCACAGTGCATCATAATTCACGGTCAATGAAATGATGTATCTTTCCTCCAGTGATAATCTTTAATATACTTGCACCAGGTCACAAAAACATGTGTTTAACAGTGAGTGAACTAAGAAGATCTTGAAATTTAGGAAGTCTGGTGGGGTTTTGTAAGCATATCAGATTGTTTCTGTTGAATGCTCCTAGTTTAATCTAGTCTATATGTCTGAATATGTTTCTCTACACTAGAATTGAGATTCATGAATTGTATCTGTAAAATTGCATTTATGTGATAAGTCATGCTAACATTTTGAACATCTTGGACTGGTAAGTTGGGTTTTCCATGACAATGCATTCTATTTGCAAAAGCAACAAGGATAAGATCATTAATTGTTATAATTTGTTCAACGTTAAAGACCATAAAAAAATTAACATACCCGTCTTCAATGCTTTCTAAGTCCATGTCATCCAGAATCTTCAACAGCTGTCTTTGGCAAAATACACTTGTTCGAACTAGTTGTTTCTGTTCTTCCTTTAAATCAGTTTCTTCAATCAACTTTCCTGTAAACATGATTCCATGAAGGGGGTTTTTTATTTCCATTCGAAGATATGCCAATTCCTTGAGTCTTCTCATAGCTGTTTGTTCCGACATACGCTGCACATGCAATGCTTGTTGAAGCTCTGGGCTGGTAATATGCAAAAAACAGAAAATGCCTCTGATTGTTCCCTCTTCGTCTACTTTCTTGTTTGCAGAAAGTAAGGCTTCTACATATTTTCCATGACGCTCGAAAAATCCAAAAGGATTTTTGTCTGTCTCTTGCCCTGCCATTGCACTATTTAGTACGATCCTGAGCTTTGTCATAGCATTTTGACCTTTAAAACGACAGCATGTCATGTGCATGCCAAAAACTTCTCCTACTAGCATTTTATCCATTACCTCCTCCCTTTTCCACCCAGACAGTTTTTCCATAGCGAAATTCCACTCAGAACACCACCCAAATTCATCTGCTCCAAATATAGGAGGAATCAAGGGATTCGGATTCTGAACTATTGCCCTGTAATCACCTTGAATACGAGTGAACTTATCCATAACAACCTTTTCTCCTGTCACGTCCTGAGCAACAAAACACACACCCACAACATTGTTCTTTGGGTCCCTGCTTGAGCATGCATTAACAATTAATATTACTGAACCTTTTTCCTCCTGCATGCCGTGTCTTTTCAGTTTGATTTCAATGTTTTTCTCTTCTTGCCCTGCAGTTATTGAAATATTCTGTAAGACTAACTCAGCCCAATCAAAATAGAAAGGATAGAAAGATCTGATAATATAGTCGCAGTCATTCTCATAATATAAGAACTTTTCTATTGAAAAACAATCAAGGTTCAGCAACTTGATTAACATATTCTGGCTATCATTTTGAAACCAACAGTGGGAATGGATTCTAACTGAAATGAATGCGTTTAAATATTTCTATGACAGAAATAATTTTGGAATGATTTGATCACCTTGCAAAGCCAAGCAGAGCATCCTTTTCACAGTCTCAATTGAGTCCCCTTCAACAAGGTTGACTAGAGGCTCTCCGAGAATCTCCTCCGCAGACAACCCAGTGAGTTCAGCAACTTTTGTATTCCATCCATTTACCAGACCAAACGCATCAACAGCCAAGATTGGCACTGTTGCTGTTTCAATTAGTCTCACCATCTCATTCGTGACTGCATTTAATTCATCCATTCCCTGAATTCTCAAGTCAATGTTTTGTGTGTGTATCATTGTCTTTCCATCACTGTCATCAATCTCTTTGAAAGAACCCCTCAGTATGAGCTGCAAAGAATGAATTGCATCCATCTCGACATCCTCCCAAGCTATACTTCTTCTTTTGACCACTTCAAGGAATGCCTTGAATGAAGATCGAGGATGCATTTTTCTGCTATCATCTTGATCACTGACATCATGTTTAGCACCTCCCCATTTGATTTCTTTTGCAGTATGGGATCGGAACCAAAACAAAAAGTCTTTTGATGTGATTCTCACTGCAGCCATTCCGCAAACTGCATCGGCTAACAATGCAGCTCCAGGATACCCTGCCTCTGCAAGGCTATCTGTGCTCAAACCCGTGGAGTCCATATGGTATTCGGAAATCCAGTCCACAATATCAAGTATCTGAGTCTCGGTAGGAGTCGTTCCAAGAAGCCACATCTTTTTACCATAATAAAGGGCAGCACCATCACACCTAACAAGATCCGTTATGTTAGGCTTCTGTGTCACAATTCCCACAGGTGCATCTCGAAGCAGCATGTCACAAAGCAAAGTTTGGGTTCGCAAAATGTGCTTCTCTTTCAATTGAGCAGCTAATTCAACTTCCTTGTTGAGTTGAATTCCAAAAACTTGCATTAAGAATTCACAAGCATACCTCAGAGGAAAAGGAACAAATCGTGGACTAGTGTGATGACAAACTACAAGTCCCCAAAGCCTCCTTCCTTTCTGTTGCTGCTGCCCCTCACTGTCTCCTTCCTCTTCGTCTTTCTCATTGATGATTACAGCCATCGCCAGAGATGCTATGGAGCCCATGTTGATCATGTATTGTACATGACAACCATGAGGCGCTCTCAATGTTGATCCACACAAATTCAATTCTTTCGGTAATCTCGTGTCCTCTACTACACTTACAGGGGGTGCACAACAATCACAAATCATTCTTACTCTATTCTTCATAAATAAAAATCTCGAGGCCTGGGGGATATCCGTTGCAGGATAGTGCAAACCCAGATAAGGTTCCAAATCGGATCTCCTAATTTCAGATATCACCTCCCCATGATCATCATCATGGAATTTATACGCCATAACACGATCATAACCAGTTAATTCCCTCACCTCCTGTACAACCATGTCACACAACAGACCGATATCTCCAGATGGCATAGATTGCAACCGTGATATGGCCTTTGCAGCAAGCTTATAGGATTGTAGTGCTCCGGCAGTAGTCATAGCAACATCTGAAGCCCTAACAGGCTCAAAATCTATTACCAAGCCCATATCAACTCTATGAAGTATAGCATAGAAGGGCTTACCTGAATTTTTGCAATGAACCAGAATTGGATTCAGAAGATTCACCTCTGTATACGCCGCAGCCTTCTGCAATGCAGCAGCACTAGAAGAAGAAAAAAGTTTAGTAGCGTCAGTTCCAATTCCCAAAGCATCTTGCTCCCCAACAGTGGGAACAGCATGAGGAGCCACTGTGAGCATTTCTGGGGCATTTTCACTGTAAGCAATCACTTTACATGTCTTATCATCCACTGCAAGCATGCACCCAAATGACTGAAGCAACTTTCCTCTCTGTATCTGCTGCAAGTAGGCAGTGACTCCGTTTGATGGCACAATCTCTAAAGGCCTACTAATGGATTTGGAGTAATCAAACTGTTGGCCAGATTCTTCAAAATCTGCATGGAGCCTTGCATCTCTAGTTGTTTGGGCCATTATTAGAGCGCTGTGCCTTGATCTAACAGAACTTCCCGATGAATAAGTGGGCTTAGAGGACGCCATGTTACTCAAAGACTCACCAAGAGATTCAATTCAAAATTGTTGTTTTAACCATGTGGAGGACCCAAAATCAATACCCAGAAAGGACCTTTAATAATGTAATTGACTCTCTACAATCTTCTAAGAAATCCCCGACCCACATGGGCAGCCTAGAAAAATCAGAACAACCCATCTCCATTGACAGATGTGCCACTGGAAAATGGGTATATATCTTAATAAGCGTGCACTGTGCCCACCTCAGATGCATATATGAAGCTATGCCCTTCTAAAATATAGGTTTCTTTCTTCAGTACACAAATTTTCGCTGTAACCGATCCTTAAATGTATCGGTTTTTGTACCTCCAGAAGTAATTATGATCCACAGGAATCAGGCAATGGGCAGATTCTGACTCTTTCTGCCTGAGTGCATCAACTGGTGTACCCTTTCTCTTAAAGCATGAAAAAAAATGAAATTTTAATAACGTCGACGAGATCAAACAGCTCCAAATAGTAGATATTCGCTAATAAACCTTATTAGATATGGTCCACACCTTCACCTTTTAAAAGCTTTTTTTGATGCCCTGGGTATGTTGCCCTGCGACATTGGGGAAGTTACAGTTTACATGTGCTTAACGAAACCGAAAACCGGATGTAAAAAGAAGTTAAGCTTTAAATAGCAGGACAAACAGTAGAACAGAATAGCAGCGCAAACGTTAGAACTTAGACCAGACCCAATATAGAATATAATCGAGGTTTTAGCTGTGTCTAACCTTAGCACTTCGGATGCTCGTTTTTATGTTGTGTTGGAAGGAAAATTTTGGTCGGAATTTTCTTTGGAAGATATTTGTAGGTTGGTGATAACTATATACGATTTTTTGGAAAGTCTTGTATGTGTTTTTTTGGATGGATTGAATATTAATTTAGGTGATAACTATATACGCTTTTTTGGAAAGTCTTGTATGTGTTTTTTTGGATGGATTGAATATTAATTTAGGCATAGATTGTTAATTAAAAGCTGTAAAGTGAGGGTGAGGGTGAGGGTGAGGGTGAGGGTGAGGTTTGGGCATCACAATCTATTTTTAAATATTAGATCTTATGAAAAAAAAGGTTTTATGGGCATTCTTATTTTTTGAGACTTGAGAAAGAAGCGGGTTGTAAAGGTAGGAAGACTAGAAATTACTTTTTTAGTTTAGATTTCTTTTCCCGTCACTTGTCAATCATTTGAAGTTATTCATTTTTTAATCAATTTATTTTTTTATTTTTTATATTTGTTTTCCAATAAACGAATTCAAAAATAAAATTCATATGACCAAGAGGTTCTGTAAATTTCGGAAGATTCTTTTATGGAGGGTGCTATACAAATCCATTGATGTGTAGGTACCTAATACGAGAGTACGAGCCATCGGCTAAACCTCTTCGACTAAGAGCCAAAGACTAAGGGTATCCATTCTGCCACATTTGCTTGTAACATGATCTCGACCTCATCCCTTTGGAACCTTACACCCAGCATGACTTGATCCTTCATGGGCTCATTGAGAACCTTTCAACTTCACCAGTAGACCAAGGGCCCATTGACAACAAAGCTTAATTTTTAAGCTTAAGTTGTGCTACAAAATTCATGGGACCGCCTCCTCTAAAATAATCCTAAAAACCCAATGAATTTTTTTAGGAAGTGCACGTCTATAAGACATCGTCTATAAGACCCCCATTGATATCTTTTAAGCCTAAAGATATTGAAATTCTATTTGATGATCTCATTTCTATCTCGTGTGACAATACTAGTGCAATAAATATTTCAAAGAATCTAGTACCGCATTCAAGGACAAAACATGTATCAATCCAGTATCACTTTTTGAGAAAGAAAGTTTTGGAGAATGAGGTGAAACTTGAATATGTACCTACAAAAGAACAAATTGTTGATATATTTACCAAGGTACTTTCTAAGGATACTTTTGAGTATCTCTGAGAAAGATTAGGGGTTATTGACCCTCCTTTTTAGATCTAAATGCATACGAAGGTGCAATAGTCTAATGGACTTCATGTAATAATCTTAAGTCTAGACTAATGGTGGAGGCTTCCTCTTAGGGGGAGCTAAGTGCAGTTGTGAGTTGATATGTATTTCATTGAGTAGAATGAGTAAGTAGTTTATTGGCCTCTGCCATTGATGTCAAAGGGGGGGGGGAGATTTGGCATAAGAGATTTGTTGTTGTTGTTGTCATTAATGTGTTGTCATCAATGACAAAGAGGCAGATTGTTGCAAGTTTGAGCAGAATGGTTGTTGGTTGAGTTAGTGAGGTTGTCAATGATGTCAACATATTCTTGTTGTTATTAGTGATTGATTGTTGTAGATGACATTGAGTTTCTTGTGCAATGGTGTTGAGAGTTTTGTTCTACATATCTTTCATATTGCAAATCTATTAGTGTGGTTTTGATAAGTTATTGAGTAGTGTTTGGAGATGTTGGATTTGAGTTTTTATGATTTGGATCACAGTTCGGTGGAATTGGTGTTTATATGAGTGTTATAGTGGTTGACTGAGGTTCCTGTGTGAAATGCATGCTCCACATTTCTCCACATGATGGTTTATGGTGTCGTCATTTTGAAATTGAGTTTGTAATGTCCTTAGCTTCATTCACTTCAATTGGTATGAGATGTTGAGTTTTAGAGGCATGGTTTAAAAGTTCAATGTTGTTCTTACTCTAGGTTTGGCTAACCTCAGATGTTTATACTTTAACTAAAAGCCTTAGTGAATGCAAGATAAAATGTGACATGTATGATGTTTATTTTAGTCCCACTTAAGGCATGTTGTGGTCCCCTTCTCATTCCTTTCCATCCCACGAATGTGTAGGTGTTGACCTAATTTGAATTGTGTTTGGTTAAGATGCTTAGTTGACATTGGGAGATTTTGTTAGCATAAGGATGATATAAGAAAATAATAAATGGTTGAGAAGATAGTGTGACATGTGTGTATACCTGTGTGAGTTTTGTGCAAGTGTGTGTGTGTGTGATGAGGATGTATGAAAAAGTATTTGGCTCCCTGTATGTATGAGTTAGTGCAAAGTATGGTATTGTGCAGTGTAAACTTTCACTTGTTAGCTACCAAAAGTAGTGAGAAGAAGGTATCTACAAGTCATTCAGTTGAGTTGCAGAAGTGCATCAATAGTGGATTTTTCTCTCTTTTATTATTCTTCATCTGGGCATTGAGCTTTCTTTCAAGTAGTGAGCCCTGTAGTAATGAGCCTTTCTTTGTAAAAACCACCTTAATCGGTGTCACCCTAACATGTGTTTATGTATATTTGAGAATTAATCTTCTCCATGACTTTTCCCTTAATAGGGTTTTCCACGTAAATTTGGTGTTTCATTGTGTATGATGGTTTTTTCTCTTTACACGCTCTTTCATGTTTACATCTTGCTATGGTTAAATATTAAATATTATTTTTTGTGGGTGTGATTCAAGGAAAGGTTTAAAGTGTTTTTTGACAACTGATTCACCCCCCTCTCAGTTGTCATGTGCATTTAAAAACTCTCCCATCTAGATAAAATTTTTTTTGAACAAACAAGAACCTAATCAAGTTAATGTTGTCCATGTTTGGGGTAGTGATAAGCCTAAGATTGTTGTCCATCTTCATCAAAATACTCCTCAATATCAAAATAAACCAATCATTGTGATGAAAGGTGCTCAACATCCTAAGTATCATGTTGTTTCTCACACATAACACAAGAAATAATCAACAATCTACCAATTCAGTTGTCCTTCCTTCCATTCTCTCTTCTCAATCGGTGTTTCCTTCTGCACCCCATCTTCCTCAAAATCTTGGAAAGGAATATGATTTAGTCAAACAAATATGCACTACTCCTACCAAGATATTCCTTTGGGAGTTAATTCAAGCTTCCTCCACATATCATGAAGTGTTACAATAAGCCTTAAGAAACATGAATGTACTTCCCCCTATTAGATCTAAAGACATGAATTCTCTATTGGAGTGTATACACATTACCAATACTCAAGCTAAGATTGTGTTCTTTGAAGATGAGTGGCCTTATAAGGAAATTCAAAATCAATGTGATCCTCTCATGATTGTGGTACTTATTAATGGTAATATTATTTGAAGCACATTGATTGATAATAGATTTGGTCTTAACATTTGTAGCATTGATTTATTACATAACATTAATGTGGATATTTCTCTTATTCAACATTATTCTATTCCTATTCGTGACTTTGACAATATTCCTAAAGAATCATTAGGTATTATAACCTTACCTATTAAAATAAGTCATGTTACTTTACCTACGCCTATTCATGTCATGCCCAATACTCTCACATATAACCTTCTTCAAGGGAGAGCCTAGATTTATGCTATGCAATTTACCCCTTCAACTCTCCATCACAAAGTGAAATTCATCTATAATAATATAATGCAATCATTGAAGTTGACAACAAATCACAAAATTTCTTACAAATGAAACATTCTTCTATCCCTTCACCAATACAAGTTGATACAATATAACAAGAGAACCTCCTAAGAGATGATTGGGGGTCATTAAACTTTACACCATCTTTTGTGGGAGAATATAAAGTTCCCGAGTTTAACATTGGACCCTTTAAAGGGCTTAGTGGGTCATTTGTTCAACCCTCTCCTCCTAACATTTCAATTCATAGTCTTGAACATGGTTTAAGATGTTTGCAACAAAACATCAAGACTCATGCAAAACCGATATCTATGGAAGGGCTAGGTTTCCAACCTCCTCCTTTATCCCCTACCTTATTGACTAATACTTCTTTTATGTCTTTAATCAAGATAGTGTTTTTCCTTACCTTCTCCATGCCAATTTGATTAATAGACCAAAACTAAAGAAGAAACGTAGACAAGATCTTACAAACCTTCCTTTTTGTATGCAGCACTGCTATCATGACCACTCTACTAATGAAAGTTAATATCTAAATTACAAAATTCTAAAACTTATTGATTATGACAACATTTACGTAACATGTAACAATGAGTGGTATTTCAATTATTATAATTTTTGTACAATAAGAAAAGGTAATCAAGGTAGACTGCTCCTCCTTTCCCTAATGCATAAGTAGAAGAAATATTGCCCAATAGGATCAAGTAGGACTTAAGCACTAAGTGAGTTAATAATCCTTCATAGTAATGAATTGGAGGAAGTTGGATTTGAGGGAAAATGATATGATAATGCAAGATAGGAGGCTAAGTAAGAAAAATTGATAAGAATCAAGAAATAAAAATCGATGAAAAATAGATAGATAGTTGCAATGACTTGAAACGTGATCTAGAAGACTATACTAACTTGCAATATAAATTTTAAGTGATTGTATGATACATAATGAACTAGACATTTTGTTCCGAGGAAACATTTGCATATTTTTGTTGCGTTCCTAGTAATTTTTCCTGTAAACAATTGCAGTCTTCATGTCAGATCTTGTACTTTCCAGATTAGTCCCAACAAATGTGCCACATCAACCTACACATAGAAAAATAGGGAAGAAGTTTTGATGAAGGGGGTTACCTCGGTCAAGTCTCTATTTGGAATCAAACTTGAAATGAAGTAAAGGAAATGAAAGTATGCTACCATATAGCAGAGGCAAATCTAAAAAATAGAATATGTCATACTTTGGCAATACAAATTCTTCCTTGAATGTGATAAAATATGTTGCTGCGATAAATTTTACTTAACACAAAAACCCAAAATAAAATTATGAAAGACAAAACCTTGTATGATGAATGTTGTAGTTTGCCACAATTCTTGATTGAGAAGAAGAAATAAGACTTGGATGAATGTAGATGTGGGTTTATGTTCTTCCTTGGTAGAAAACTCCTTTTCTTGACCTTCAATGAGGGAAAGAATCTTGATCCATGGAGAAGAACACCTTGAATGCTTGAGAAGAATTCTAGATCTTGAATGCTTTCTTTGAAACCTTGGATGTGAATGTTGTAGATGCAAAATGATAATCATGGTTACAGAATGAGGAGAGATAGGGTGTTTATATACCTCTCACATCTCTCACATATTTAAGGATTCAAAATCAAGCTAGGCCGACTACAGGATGTAATTTCCCACCAAAACACTGCAACAATGCCTCAGTCCAAATTTGGGCCCCTAATATCATAGGTGTTGCATACCTACTAGAATGAACCAAAATTTGAATAGAGTTTTGGGGAGATGGGGTAGATATAGGATTAAGGGGTACAACTAATTTTGAGGTTGGAGCATAACACAAAGGCCACAAATGCTAACATAGGGCCTAGGCGATCAAATAAACTACTAGATTGGAGGAATAATAGATGATCACACTTAAAATGAGGTCTTGCCTCAATTTTAAACAAGATTGGAATAATAAATTACTTATATTTAAATTTAGGTGTCCATTAAGTGCCATATGAAGTCCTATCATAGAAAACACACTAAGGTCGGTGCTAAATAATCATGAAATTGTACACCAATTAGGTGCTTACAATTTATGATGGTACATTTAGCCCCTACTATAATGGGAGTATGAGACAACCTCATGTTCATGGTAAAGGAAATGAGAGATAAGACAAAGAAGAGAAAAATGATCATTGGTCAAACTGTAAAGAGATAAGACATCACTAAGTTTGAGGACACTAGCTCCCAAACAAAGGATCTCAGCTTGTACATCCATGTGCAAGGACACATAAAAGAAAGACAAAAGCCTAAAGCTTACTAAGATTCTAAGTCAACTAGTTGAAGAGACCTCAATGAATCTAATGTCTCAACCGCTAGTATCACACTTAGAAAGTTATTGCAAGAGAACAAGTCACATAGAAAGAGCTAGACCATAAGACAAGGATGAGACAAAAATCCATGATCTAACCCTCTAGAAAAGCTATGAGAAAATGGAAAAAAAGGGAAAGATCATGAATCCAACAATCTAGCAAGTTGTGTGATGCTAGGTGATCCATGGGGGAGGAAGAGGAGAAGGAAAGACTAGCAAGTTTTTTTATGCTAATTCCACTCATCCCAAAGAGAGAGAGAAGGAAAATTGATGGTCTAGTAAGTTGTGTTATGCTAGTCAATTCTACCTTGAAAAAATTATGCACAAGGTTCCTTATGAAATTTTGTGCATAGAAGTAGCTAATAATTTTTTTGTGTGCATGGGTGACTTATAAAAGTTTTGCACACAGGGGTGGCTTAAGAGATCAGTCTTACAAAAAGCATAGTCTCTATATGGATCCATAATAGTGACCAATCTAAGAATTGATAAAGTTTCATAATGTACAAAGAGGTTGCATATACACCCCCTCTTTATGATGGCGACATAGAACTATGGTGGCATGATAAGGAAAAGAGAACAAGGATACCTACTTCCAAAAACAAGGAGATATCCTTAAATAAAAAATGCATAGAAAAAACCTTAGCAAAGAGTGAAAACTCTTGTTTGCAAAGTAAATAGATAATGATGAAAGAATATCTGCAAGTGGGAAGAGACCCTTGAAAGGAAGAGATCTTTGTTTGTCATCGAACTTCAAGAGGAATCTTTGAACAAAGATAACATCTTCAAAACAAAGAGGGGGAGGAGAACAAGAATGCACCCTTGTAGCCCCCCATTTATTTGTGAAAAAGGGATTCTTGATGAAGGATGACACACTCTAAGCCCTCAAATAAGGGTATTTGTTTAGGATAGACATGCACTTTCTAAGAAATGAAAAGGTTGTAACTCGGGATTCAAATCTCCTGAAAAAGAGAATATCCTTACGTAAACAAACAATCTTCATGCAAGAAAGGATATCATGTGACATACAAATACCACATAACAAAGAGAAAGTGAATCCTTAGAAAGGAACAAGAGATTGAGAAATGTAATTGTGCTCCCCTAAGGGTGAAGGCGAGGAAAAAGATAACCCACTATATACCCTAAGTGACATATCTTTTATAATAGACATGCACTTTCAAGTAAGCATAAGGTTGTAACTTGGGATGTAAATTTCCTAAAAAGGAGAAGATCGTTATATAAAGAAAACAAATCTATGCAAGAAAGGACATCATGTTATAAAAGACACAACTCAAAAAAGGGAGTAAATGGGTCCTTGTGATAAATAGGAGTGAAATAGTACCCTTTCCCCCAAAGTGTGGAGACAAGGAATAGGGAAGAATATTATGTTTCTCACAAAGTATGATTGCTCCTAATATTCCACCACCATAAATGACAATGATCACCCAAAGGATAGGCTAGCAATATCACATAATGAGGAGCAACATAATAGGAACTTACATGTTATTTAGAATGACCATGACAAAGGTGTCATTCATCATTATATGCCATTTAAATCATACTACAATCAATGAATTCTTAAATTTTGTATTTCAAGTTGTAACATTCATTAGTCTTATGGCCACAAATTTGATGATATACACAAATGGAAGAATTGCCTTGTTTATGTTTGCTACGTTTTCCATTTATTTTTCAAAGGAAGAGTAATTAAGTTGGATTTAAAAAGCTCAAACAAAACATTCTCTTGTTTTGATGAGAAATTAGGAGGAGAATTTATAGATTGATTGGACAAATAGGAAAGATAGAAACCTAGAGTTTCATTGGAAAAATGTGATATAGATTTATCATGGGTTTCAATGCTTTGTTGCATACATCCTATACCATGTCCATCATCAAGATTTGTAATATCAAAATGATAAGAGTCTTTTTTAGGTGAAATTGGATTGAAATTTAAAGAGGCCCAATCAATATCCATATATGTTCAGAATGAGGTGTTTGGTTCTAAAATTCAAGGATTTTGTTTTTAGTTCGAAAGGTCAGTGTGAAGCCTAAAGCTTCCCAATCATCATCTTGAAGAGTTGATGGTGTGCTTGTTTGTATGAGAGAAAGAATTGAATGAGGAGGTGGAGATATAATATGAATAGTGTTGAGTTGATTAGGATCCTTACATGTTAAGGTTTCATTTGTAGAAGAGAGGACATTAAGGATATTATCATCTTGATGATTGTTGTTGTATGTGTATGGTACTGCATGATAATCAATGTGTGTAGCACCTTTTACAATGGTTATGATGTAGTGCAAGGTAGGAGAATCCCCGATGGAGATGTCCTAGCCCCCAGAAAATAACCACACAATAGAATATAATAACAATACAGAGATATAGATCCACACAATGCCAATACTCATAATAGAATCATCATATTTTCATCCAACATACCCGGCTATAAGGCCTTCCAGGTTATGGCCAAATACAATGCAATTACAATAGAAACTCCACAAGATCTCGCAAGATCCAAACCAAAACCCTAGCTAGCCCAGATCCACACACTGGTAGGAACCCCCAAGGAAGATCTAAACTTGTGCTCGCAAGCCCACCAAGCAATCTCCTTGTTTCCCAAGCCGCAGCCACTAGCTCTCCTCAAAACTTACTCCACATCCACCTCCTCTTCTCCCAAGTGGATGAATGAATGCCCAAGACTTCCCCCACAACCCCTAATTATACCAATCTAAGCCACAGGTCGGCCCTGAATATAAATTAAATACAAATACCGAAATTAAATGCCACAAGTCGGCCAACAACAACAATTAAATTCCCAAAATAGATGTCTTAGTAAAATCATGATATCTCCTAGCTCCGGATGAATTAGAACTCGTGCTTCGAACCGTAGGTAGAAATATAGGCCCTATTCAATCCCTAAAATTTTCAGCCTCTAAATATTTATGGAAAATTACTTATACAGCCTGAAATAGGCACCAAATTCCTAAGCAAGGCCGAGCTCCCCAAGGCCATGCTGAGCAACCAAGACCATGCCAAGTTCCATTGAATACATCAAATCCAATTACCGAAGACCCAAGTAGGTTTATCCAACTCTACCAAACCCCTCACATATGAAAATAAGTCCACATGACTCCATCAAATCTCCCAAACATGCAGGATAGCCAACTACCCTAGGATGCTCCTGCATCAGGTTACTAGTTAGTTTTTTGGTTGAGGGGTATTTTGAATGGTATTTACTTGATTAAGTTCTTTATTCTCAAAATATTCATTTGGAAAAGAGGGAACATCAAGGATATCATCCTCTACTTCTAAGGTATTTTCGTGATAAACTTTAGGAGAAGGATAAACTTGAGGGTGAGGTTGGGGTTTCACAATCTATTTTGAAATATTAGGTCTTATGAAAAAGGAAAAAAGTTTCAGTAAATTGGAAACTTTATGGAAGAATAGGCATTCTTAATCTTGAGACTTGAGAAAGGAGCAGGTTGTAAAGGTAGGAGGACTAGAAATTACTCTTTTAGTTTAGGTTTTTTTTTTCCATCACTTGTTAAGCATTTGAAGTTATTCATTTTTTTATCAACTAGGTTTTTTTTTCTCAAATAAATGTGTTCAATAATAAAATTCATGTGACTAAGAGGTTCCATAAATTTTGGAAGATTTTTTGTATGGAGGGTTCTATACAAATCCATTGACGTGTAGATACCTAATACGAGAGTACGAACCATAGGTTGAACCTCTTCAAATAAGAACCAAGGACTAAGGGTATCCATTTTGCCACATTTTCTTGTAGCATGATCTTGACCTCATCCCTTTGGAGCCCTACACTTAGCATGACTTGATCCTTCATGAGCTCATTGAGAACCTTTCAACTTCACCAGTAGACCAAGGGCCCATTGACAAAGCTTAATTTTTAAGCTTAAATTGTGCTACAAAATTCATGGGATCGCCTGCTCTAAAATAATCCTAAAAACCCAATGAATTTTTTTAGGAAATGCTCATCTATAAGACACCCATTGATATCTTTTAAGCCTAAATATATTCAAATTATATTTGATGAGCCCATTTTTATCTTGTGTGACAATACTAGTGCAATAAATATTTCAAATAATTTGGTACCACATTCATGGACAAAACACATATCAATCCAGTATTACTTTTTCAGAAAGAAAGTTTTGGAGAATGAGGTGAAACTTGAATATGTACCTACAAAAGAACAAATTGTTGATATATTTACCAAGGCACTTTCTAAGGATACTTTTGAGTATCTCTGAGAAAGATTAGGGGTTATTAACCCTCCTTTTTAGATCTAAATGCATACGAAGGTGCAATAGTCTAATGGACTTCATGTAATAATATTTAGTCTAGACTAATGATGGAGGCTTCCTCTTAGGGGGAGCTAAGTGCATGTGTGATTTGATATATATTTCATTGGGTAGAATGAGTAAGTAGTTTATTGGCCTTTGTCATTGATGTCAAAGGGGGGGATTTTGAAAGGGGGGAGATTTGGCATAGTAGATTTGTTGTTGTTGTTGTTGTTGTTGTCATGATTGTTGCAAGTTTGAGCAGAATGGTAGTTGGTTGAGTTAGTGAGGTTGTCAATGATGTCAACATATTCTTATTGTTATTAGTGATTGATTGTTGCAGATGGCATTGATTTTCTTGTGCAATGGTGTTGAGAGTTTTTCTCTACATATCTTTCATATTGCAAATCTATTAATGTGGTTTTGATAAGTTATTGAGTAGTGTTTGGAGATGTTGGATTTGAATTTTATTATTTGGATCACAGTTCGGTGGAATTGGTGTTTATATGAGTGTTGTAGTGGTTGACTGAGTTTCCTATGTGAAATGCTTGCTCCACATTTCTCCACATGATGGTTTATGGTGTCATCGTCTTCAAATTGAGATTTAATGTCCTTAGCTTCATTCAGTTCAATTGGTATGAGATTTTGAGTTTTAGAGGCATGGTTTAAAATTTCAATGTTGTTCTTACTCTAGGTTTGGCTAACCTCAGATGTTTATACTTTAACTAAAAGCCTCAATGAATGCAAGATAAAATATAAAATATATGATGTTTATTTTAGTCCCAATTAAGGCATGTTGTGGTCCCCTTCCCATTCCTTTCCAGCCCAAGAATGTGTAGGTGTCAACCTAATTTGAATTTTGTTTGGTTAAGATGCTTAGTCGACATTGGGAGATTTTGTTAGCATAAGGATGATATAATAAAATAATAAATGGTTGAGAAGATGGTGTGACATTTGTGTATAAGTTTGTGTGAGTTTTGTGCAAGTGTGTGTGTGTATGTGATGAGGATGTATGAAAAAGTATCTATCTCCCTGTATGTATGAGTTAGTGCAAAGTATGGTATTGTGCAATGTGAATTTTCACTTGTTAGCTACCAGAAGTAGTGAGAAGAAGGTATCTACAAGTCATTCAGTTGAGTTGCAGAAGTGCATGAATGGTGGATTTTTTTCTCTTTTATTCTTCTTCGTATGGGTATTGAGCTTTCTTTCAAGTAGTGAGCCCTCTAGCAATGAGCCTTTCTCTGTAAAAATCACCTTAATTGGTGTCACCCTAACACGTGTTTATATATATTTGAGAATTAAGCTTCTCCATGAATTTTCCCTTAATAGGGTTTTCCACGTTAATCTGGTGTTTCATTGTGTATGGTGGTTTTTGCTCTTTACATGCTCTTTCATGTTTACATCTTTCTATGGTTAAATATTAAATATTATTTTTTGTGGATGTGATTCAAGGAAAGGTTTAAAGTTTTTTTTGACAACTAATTCACCCCCCTCTCAGTTGTCATGTGCATTTAAAAAATCTCCCTTATCGATAAAAAACACTCGAACAACCAAGAACCTAATCAAGTCAATGTTGTCCATGTTTGGGGTAGTGAGAAGCCTAAGATTGTTGTCCATCTTCATCAAAATACTCCTCAATCTCAAAATAAACCACTCATTGTGGTGAAAGGTGCTCAATAACCTAAGTATCATCTTGTTGCTCACACATATAACACAAGAAATAATCAACAACCTACCAATTTAGTTGTCCCTCCTTCCATTCTCTCTTCTCAATCGATGCTTCCTTTTGCAACCCATCTTCTTCAAAATCTTGGAAAGGAATATGATTTAGTCGAACAAATATGCACTACTCCTACCAAGATATTCCTTTGGGAGTTAATTCAATCTTCCTCCACATATCATGAAGTGTTACAATAAGCCTTAAGAAACATGAATGTACCACCCCCTATTAGATCTAATGACATAAATTCTCTATTGGAGTGTATGCACATGACCAATACACAAGCTAAGATTGTGTTCTCTGAAGATGAGTGATCTTATAAGGAAATTCAAAATCAATGTGATTCTCTCATTATTGTGGTGCTTATTAATGGTAATGTTATTTGAAGAACTTTGATTGATAATAGATTTTGTCTTAATATTTATAGTGCATTGATTTATTACATAACATTAATGTGGATACTTCTCTTATTCAACATTATTCTATTCTTATTCGTGGCTTTGACAATATTCCTAAAGAAGTTTTAGGTATTATAACCTTACCTATTAAAATAGGTCATGTTACTTTACCTACGCCTATTCATGTCATGCCCAATACTCTCACAAATAACCTTCTTCAAGGGAGACCCTAGCTTTATGCTATGCAAGTTACCCCTTCAACTCTTCATTACAAACTAAAATTCATCTATAACAATATAATGCATATCATTGAAGTTGACAACAAATCACAAAGTTTCATACAAATGAAACATTCTTCTATTCCTTCACCAATACAAGTTGATACACTATAACAAGAGAACCTCCGAAGAGATGATTGGGGGTCATTAAAAATTACACCATCTTTTGTGGGAGAATATAAAGTTCCCATGTTTAACATTGGACCCTTTAAAGGGCCTAGTGGGTCATTTGTTCAACCCTCTCCTCCTAATATTTCAATTCATGGTCTTGAACATGGTTTAAGATGTTTGCAACAAAACATCGAGACTCATGCAAAATCGATATCTATGGAAGGGCTAGGTTTCCAACCTCCTCCTTTATCCCCTGCCTTATCGACTAATACTTCTTTTGTGCCTTTAATCAAGATAGTGTTTTTCCATACCTTCTCCATGCCAAGTTGACTACTATACCAAAACAAAACAAGAAACATAGACAAGATCTTACAAATCTTCATTTTTGTATGCATCACTACTATCACGACCACTCTACTAATGAATGTCAAGATCTGAATTACAAAATTCTAAAACTTATTGATTATGACATCATTTATGTAACATGTAACAATGAGTGGTATTTTAATTTTTATAGTTTTTGTACAATAAGAAAATGTAATCAAGGTAGACTGCTCCTCATTTCCCTAATGCATAATCAGAAGAAAGATTACCCAATAGGATCAAGTAGGACTTAAGCACTAAATGAGTTAATAATTCTTCATAATAATGAATCAGAGGAAGTTGGATTTGAGTGAAAATGATATGATAATGCAAGATAGGAGGCTAAGAAAGCAAAATTGACAAGATTCAAGAAATACAAACTGATGAAAAATAGATAGATAGTTGCAATGACTTGAAATGGGATCTAAAAGACTATACTAACTTGCAATCTAAATTTGAAGTGATTTTGTACGGTACATAATGAACTAGACATTTTGTTCCCAAGAATAATTTGCATATTTTTGTTGTGTTCCTAGTAATTTTGCCTAAAAACAATTGTAGTCTTCCTGTCAGATCTTGTACATTCCATATTAGTCCCAACAAATGTGCCACATGAACCTACACATAGAAAAATAGGGAAAAAGGTTTGATGAAGGGGGTTACCTCGGTCAAGCCTTTGTTTGGAATCAACCTTGAAATGAAGTAAAGGAAATGAAAGCGTGATACCATATAGCAGAGGCTAATCTAAAGAATAGAATATGTCATACCTTGGTAATACAAATTCCTCCTTGAATATGATCAAATATGTTGATGCAATAACTTTTATTTAACACAAAAACCCAAAAGAAAATTATGAAAGACAAAACCTTGTATGATGAATGTTGTAGTTTGCCACAATGTTTGATTGAGAAGAAGACATAAGACTTGGATGAATGTAGATGTGGGTGTATCACCTTCCTTGGTAGAAAAATCCTTTTCTTGACTTTCAATGAGGGAAAGAAGCTTGATCCGTGGGGAAGAACACCTTGAATGCTTGAGAAGAATTCTAGATCTTGAATGTTTTCTTTGAAACATTGGATGTGAATGCTTAAGAGTAGATGTAAAATGATAATTGTGGTTACAAAATGAGGAGAGATAGGGTGTTTATATACCTCTCACATCTCTCACATATTTAAGGATTCAAAATCAAGCTAGGCTAACTTTGGGATATAATTTCCCACCAAAACACTACAACAATGCCTCAATTCAAATTAGGGCCCCTTTATGGGGAACATAACATCTTGGGCATTGTGTTTATGGGAATATACCATCATGGGTGTTCCATACCTAGGAGAATGAACTAAAATTTGAATAGATTTTTGGGGAGATGGGGTAGTTTTCGGATTAAGGGGCACAACTAATTTCGAGGTTGGAGCAGAACACAAAGGCCACAAATGCTAAAATATGGCCTAGGTGATCAAATCAAATACTAGATTGGAGGATAATAGATGAGCACATTTAAAATAAGGTCTTGCAACAAGATTGGATTAATAAATTACTTATATTTAAATTTAGGTGTCCATTAAGTGCTATATGAAGTCCTATCATAGAAAATACACTAAGGTCGATGTTAAACAATCATGAAACTATACACCAATTATGTGCTTACAATTTATGATGGTACATTTAGCCCCTACTATAATGGGAGTATGAGACAACCTCGTGCTCATGGTAAAGGAAATGAGAGAGAAGAGAAAGAAGAGAAAAATGATCATTGGTCAAACTGTAAAGAGATAAGACATCACTAAGTTTAAGGACACTAGCTCCCAAACAAAGGATCTTAGCTTGTACATCCATGTGCAAGGACACATAAAAGAAAGACAAAAGCCTAAAGCTTACTAAGATTCTAAGTCAACTAGTTGAAGAAAATGAATCTAATGTCTCAACTGCTAGTATCACACTCAGAAAGTTATTGCAAGAGCACAAGTCACATAGAAAGAGATAGACCATAAGACAAGGATGAGACAACAATCCATGATCTAACCCTCTAGAAAAGCTATGAGAGAATGGGAAAAAGGGGAAAGATCATGAATCCAATAGTATATCAAGTTGTGTGATGCTAGGTGATCCATGGGGGAGGAAGAGGAGAAGGAAAGGCTACCAAGTTTTGTTATGCTAGTTCCACGCATCCAAAAGAGAGAGAAGGAGAATTGATGGTCTAGTAAGTTGCATTATGCTAGTCAATTCTACCTTGAAAAAATTATGCACAATGTTTCTTATGAAAGTTTTTACATAGAAGTAGCTAATAAAATTTTTGTGTGCATGGGTGACTTATAAAAGTTTTGCACACAGGGGTGGCTTAAGAGATAAGTCTTTCAGAAAGCATTGTCTCTATATGGATCCATAATAGTGACCAGTCTAAGAATTGATAAAGTTTCATAATGTACAATGAGGTTACATATATTCCCCCCTCCTTATGATGGTGACATAGAACTATGGTGGTATGATAAGGAAAAGAGAACAAGGACACCTAGTTCCAACAACAAGGAGATATCCTTCAATAAAAAATGCATAGCAAAATTTTTTAGCAAAGAGTGAAAACTCTTGTTTGCAAAGGAAATAGATAATGATGAAAGAATATCTACAAGTGGGAAGAGACCCTTGAAAGGAAGAGATATTTGTGACAAGACATCGACCTTCAAGAGGAATCTTTGAATAAATATAACATCTTAAAAGAAAGAGGGGGAGGAGAACAAGAATGCACCCTTGTAGCCCCTATTTCTAGGTGAAAAAGGGATTCTTGATGAAGGATAACCAAGAGAAAGTGAATCCTTAGAAAGTAACAACATATTGATAAATGTAATCATTCCCCCTAAGGGTGAAGGCAAGGAAAAAGATAACCCACTATATACCCTAAGTGACATATCTTTTATAATAGACTTGCACTTTCAAGAAAGCATAAGGTTGTAACTTGGGATGTAAATTTCCTAAAAAAGAGAAGATCCTTATATAAAGAAAATGAATCCATGCAAGAAAGGACATCATGTTATAAAAGACACAACTCAAAAAAGGGAGTAAATGGGTCCATGAGATAAATAGGAGTGAAATAGTGCCCTTTCCCCCAACGTGTGGAGACAAGGAATAGGGAAGACTATTATGTTTCTCACAAAGTATGCTTGCACCTAATATTCCACCACCATAAATGACAATGATCACCCAAAGGATAGGCTAGCAGTATCACATAATGAGGAGCAACATAATAGGAACTTACATGTTATTTAGAATGATCATGACAACGGTGTCATTCATCATTATATGTAATTTGAATCATGCTACAATCAATGAATTCTTGAATTTTACATTTAAAATTGTAACATTCACTAGTCTTATGGCCACAAATTTGATGATATACACAAATGGAAGAATTGTCTTGTTTATATTTTCTATATTTTTTTTTTCAAAGGAAGAATAATTAAGTTGGATTTAAGAAGCTCAAACAAAACATTCTCTTATTTTTATGAGAAATTAGGAGGAGAATTTATAGATTGATTAGACAAATATGAAAGATAGAAACCTATAGTTTCATTGGAAAAAAATGATATAGCTTTCTCATGGGTTTCAATGCTTTGTTGCATACATCCTATACCATGTCCATCATCAAGATTTGTAATATCAAAATGATAAGGGTCTCTTTTAGGTGAAACTGGATTGAAATTTGAAGAGGCCCAATCAATATCCATATATGTTTTAGAATAAGGTGTTTGGTTCTAAAATTCAAGGATTTTGTTTTTAGTTCAAAAGGTTAGTGTGAAGTCTAAAGCTCCCCAATCATCATCTTGAAGAGCTGATGGTGTACTTGTTTGTATTGGAGAAAGAATTGAAGGAGGAGGTGGAGATATCATATGAATAGTGTTGAGTTGATTAGGATCCTTATGTGTTAAGGTTGCATTTGTAGAAGGGAGGACATTAAGGATATTATCATCTTGAGGATTGTTGTTGTATGTGTATGGTACTGCATGATAATCAATGTGTGTAGCACCTTTTACAATAGTTACTGGTTAGTTTTTTGGTTGAGGGGTATTTTGAATGGTATTTACTTGATTAAGTTCTTTATTCTCAAAAGATTCATTTGGAAAAGAGGGAGAATCAAGGATATCATCCTCTACTTGTAAGGTATTTTCATGAAAAATTTTAGGAGAAGGATAAACACAACTCCTTAATGCTTCATCTCTAGCAGGAAGATTATTGAAATGGATAGGAGGGGAAGTGTCATTTAGGGAATTAGGAAATATATCACCCTCTTCTTCCACAATATCATCCTCTTACACCAAAGGACTGTCATAGGATAGGTGCATATCAACAGAATAATCAACATTATTATCCAGTGGTTCAATCCAAAAGAGGGATATCATTGAGAGAAGTATTAAAAGTATGTTCTTTCATTAATATGTCCTCATGAGGGAGACAAGATTTGGGCGATGAATCATTGAAAGGTTCATAAAGGGGAATGTTGTATACCCTAAATCATTCTATCACATTACTCAAATTTTGGAAAAAAAATAGTTTAGAGGGTTGAGAGGAAGGATTAGTAGAGATGAAGTCATCAATGACTTCATCCATCATATCAAAGTCTTCACTACTAAATGGATCATTAAAGGAAGTAAATATTTGTACAAGGAAATCAAACATTTTTCTAATCTAATGAGAGACACAATGCATGAAAATAAATATTTTTGGATTTTTAATGTTTTGAAATATGAAAATACAATACAAGAATGAACTAGATCTACAAAGCCAATATGAAATATTTTTTATGTCATTTTTTATCAATGAATGAAAAAATAAGACTAAATACATAAAATGGAATACAAACAAATCAAATATAAGAACCAAATTAGAAGTGGGAATGTTATAAGTTAGGCTCACCAAAATGTACAATAAGAAAAAGGATGTAAAAGGGTAGATCCAATTTCCTATTGCACACTTAGAAGGAATATGACTCAATAGGCTTAAGTAGTAATTGATCTCTAAGTGAGTCAATGATCCTTTGTTGATTAGGATTTAAATGACTAGGATGATATGATGATGTAAGGTTAGAGGCTAAGTAAGAAAAAATGACAAGATTTAGGAAATACAGATTGACTAAAAATAGACAGATGAATGCAATGACTTGAAATGGGATCTATAAGACTATACTAACCTATTGTTTAAATTTGAATTAATTTTGTAAGGTGTAGAATGAATTGGATTTTATGTGTCTGAGAATAGTTTGTAGATTTTCACTATGTTCCCAGTGATTTTTCTTAAAAAAGTTGCATTCATCCTGCCAGATCCTATACTCTCAGGATTAGTCCTGATAATTGTGCCACCTATACCTACACATAGAAAATAAGGAAGAAGATTAGATGAAGGGGTTTGCCTTAGCCAAACCCCTATTTGGAATCAACCTTGAAATGAATTAAAGGAGATGAAAGTGTTCCATCATATATTAGAGGCTAGATTTAAAAAATAGAATATTTTATACTTTGTCAATGCAAATGCTTCCTCGAATGTGATCAAATATGTTGATGTAATAGCTTTGAATTAACACAAAAACCCAAAAGGAAATCATGAAAGACAAAACTTTGTATGTTGAATGTTGTATTTCTCCACAATGCTTGATTGAGAAGAAGAAAGAAGACTTGGATGAATGTAGATGTGTGTGTATCTCCTTCCTTTTCAGAAAATTCCTTTTCTTTGTCTTCAATGAGGGAAAGAACCTTGATCCATGGAGAAGAACACATTGAATTCTTCAGAAGAAGTGTAGATCTTGAATGCTTGCATGGAAACCTTGGACGCAAATGCTTGATAGTAGATGCAAAATTATAATCATGGTTACTAGAATAAGGAGAGATAGGGTGTTTATATACCTCACATATTTTTGGATTCAATATTAAGATAGGCCAACCACAAGATCTAATTTCCCACCAAAACACAATAGGGGCCCGATTCAAATTTGAGCCCCTTTATGGGGGAACACAACATCTTGGGTGTTGTGTTTCTAGGAACACAATGTACTAGGAATTGTGTACCTAGGAGAATGGGCCAAAATTTGAATAGGGTGTCGGGCAGATGGGGTAGATGTCAGATTATGGGACACATTTAATTTTGAGGTTAGAATAGAACACAAAGGCCATAAATGGTAAAATAAGGCCTAAGTGATCAAATAATTTTTTGGATTGGAGGAATAATAGAGTAGCACACTTATAAACAAGGGCTTACCTAAATTTTAAATGAGATTGAAATAATAAAGGACTTATAGTTGAATTTTGGTGTCCATTATGTGCCATATGAAGTCCTATTATAGAAAACACACTAAGGTGGGTGCTAAATAATCATGAAATTGTACACCAATTAGGTGCTTGTAATTTAAAATGGTACAAATTAAATAACATTTATTTTCCTATTATGTTTGTCCACACTATGTGACATTGTTAGTCTCTCCCTTGGGGGCTGATTGTTATTCATGGTGGTAAATTTTTAGGTGAAATCATACTTTATGAGCAACATAATAGCCTTTCTTATCCTTGTAGCTACACTTGGGGGGTAAGGGTGGTATTTCAATCTCTCTTATCCTTTAGAAGGACCCATTTTCCTTTAGTTAAGTGGTGTTGGCTCATCATGTGATGTCATTTCTTACATGAAATTTATTTTTTGGTTAGTGATTCTCTATTATGCAAGAGGTGTGTATCCTTGATCAAAGTCTCTTGTTTGCAATTACATGTCCTTGATAAAAAAATTCCTTACTTGGGGGCTCAAAGCGTGTTATCCTTTATCAAGAATCTATTTACCTTGCAATGGGAAATGTATAAATTCTTGGTCCTCTTTCCCTCTTTTGATCAATGATGTTACCATTTTGTCCAAAATCTCCTCTTGTGCATACTTCAAAAGGATCCCTTTAAACTTTTTTCATGATATCTCTTTGCATTTGTGTCCTTCTTGCCTCATAGGAGCTATGACCTCTTTGACTTGAACTAAGTTTTTCTTAGAGGATATCTCCTTGGTGTTGAAGGTGGATATCCTTGTTATATTTTTCCTTAAGATGTCATCATATATTTATGTTACCATATTAAGGAGGGAGCATATATGCAGCCTCATTGTGTATTATATGACATTTTCCTTTTCCACACCCTTGAGTGTTCCTTTTTCAAGCTCTCAAGCATTCCTTTTGCAAGCCCCTAAGCATTCCTTTTACACACCATTGAGAATTCCTTTTGCACACCCTTGAGATTTCATTTTATGAGCCCTTGAGAATTCCTTTTTCACACCACTATGCATCCCCTTTTCACCCTTGAGTATTCCTTTTTTATGCCCTTATATATTATTGCAGATGATGGGTTGAATAACATGAACTAAACCATTAACTTCATCTTTAAATGCAATGATCTCTCTCTCTCTTTAATGGGTGGAACTAGCATACCACAAATTTCTATAATATTTCATCATCTTCCTCTCATGGATCTCCTAAAATACCATAATTTTATAACCCATATTCATTCATGATTCCTTTCTTTTCCATGATCTCCTAGATTTACTAGTAGGTTATACCTTGGAGTCTTGTCTTATCTTTGGAGTGTGCTCTCACTCTTTCCATGTGACCACTTGTGATTCTACAATATCTTTCGAAACATTATACTATCAGTTGAGATATGTTCTTTACCGAGGTCTCTTCAACTACTTGTCTTAGAACCTTAGTAATTTTTAGTCTTTACTCTTTATTTTGTGTTCCCTTACATGTGGTTGTATGAGTTGAGATCCTTCATTTAGGGTCTTATGCCCTTAAACTTAGTGATGTCTTATCCCTTTGAATTTTTTTCCACCATCATATTTATTTCTCTCTTTCTCATACTTAATTGTGAGTATGAGGTAATCTCATACTGCCACTAAAGTGGGGGTTTATGTACCATCCTGAATTGTACTCACTTATAATTATATGCTTATTTAGGTTCAATTTTAGTGTCCTTGGTCCTCTATTTTTGTTAGACTTGATCCAACTTGATTTTATTCCAATATCCTCTCTACAATTAGGACCCTAGTCTCAATTTTGAGACTTTTTGGTTGGACATAGTCATCCTAGATGACTATTTCTTAGGGCTAAGTCCCAGATGAATATGTCCTAGAACTATGTAATTCCCCACCAAGGAACTTGAGTGGAAAACACATCTAACCTCTAAAGGATGCAATAAATTATTTTTTGAAAAAACCGTTAACTAACATGAAGTGCATCATTACATTACTTGATTCCAATGCATAAATTTAACATTCTACTTTATGTTGCATGAACTCCTACATGAATGAGAATATTACTAACAAGCCTACATCCTCATAGGGTTCCCTAATGTCACTACTAAGAAAAATTATCTAATCTATCAATTTACTAATAAATTATAAAGATATGCATTGCATTATGAACTTCTTTAGTCTACGTTAACTTTAATGCACCAAAGTAAATATTCCTAGTACATTATTTTCCCTTAGTAATGTTAAATCAGTATCTAACATCACTAAAAAAATTATCAATTCCATGACATTAATCCATTAACTATCCATTGATTATAATAATTACATGATCAATTACTAAACTATCATTCAAGCAATTACATTTAATCAATGGAGGAAGTGATCTACATTTCTTTCCTTTCTAATCATTCAATAAGAACTATTAAACATCTAATCACATTTACTTCTTAGATCCATTTATTTTACATGAAATAGTAAAACATAAAGAAATAACTTAACTTTTACAAATAACAAGATAAAGAAATTTATTTTTTAAATACTCATCACAAAATTTGAATTACAACATAGTCTATTTCCATTTTTCTTTCACCTAGATCTACCTCCCCTTTAAATTATTTTCAATTCAAATTACATCCATAATCTATAATTACATTAATATGAAAATTATATCAAAATCCTTTTAGGAGTATACATTTACATAATGAATATACAATAATACATCTCATCATGATGTAAGTACATGAGAAAGTTCTCAAAGCTGCAAATATGAAATAACAAGTGCTAGGTCCATCCAGAAAATCACAAATAGCTCCTCGATGAAAATATTAACCACCCAACCAAATGGAACTCATAGTCCCACTACCATGAGATAGGATATAGACACCAAGGCCCACACAAGAATTAACAACCAAAAACATAAACAAGGTGGCAAACCCTTCCCAAAAATAAGGCATGAAACTCAAACAAACATCAAGTGAAATAAGACTACCAGAGCTAAAAGAAATCAAAGGTGTAAAGACTCTAGGCTACAAGATAGGTGTGTGTCATTGCAATGCCCCGACCCCTTGGATTACCTTGGCAACCAACTCTAGACCCTGACCCCTAAGTAGACATATGTGAAACCGAACACCTTTCATGAAGACAAGGATATTTGATTGTTCCATCACAAATGCGCCTTCTCCCACTCCCATCCCTAGTCTGTACTATCACTAGCTACATGAGCGAGCCATAAATTAATCTTGTTTAGTGTGTATCCCCCATTTCCCAATTAATTTATTAAGGTTATCACTTGATTAACTAACTCACCAATGGGTTACCATGGATACCATTTAGGGCCTTGACCCCCATTGAGAGCCACTCACCTAGTGTACCTAGGTTCTTTACCCATGAAGAAAAACACAAAAAATGCATAAAATAATCAAATCACATCATGAGAACATGCCATAAGTCCCATAAGAACATAAGAATATCACATTTTTAGGTTTAGGTGTTCACTTGTGCCCGTAATCCACTACACAACCCTAAACCCCATACATGCATTTAGATGGATTCAAAACATATAAGGAAGCATCAAAATGCATCAATAATGATTAAAATTTATCAAAGTATACATAGATTAAAAATATCATATATCAGGTTCTAAATGCCTCTATTACTATCTCAAAAACCTATGACATCAATTTGACTAAATTTGACCAAAACAAAGAAGCTACACAACTATATAACAAAGGAATGCACTTGTATAAAAGATAAACACACTTAAATAGTAAATACAAGCACTTGGAGCAATAAATCAACACACTTATAGCAATAAATCAATACACTTGACTAGTAAAGTTTGAAAAAAAAGGAACATTCTTGATTGAATTTACGACAAAAATTAGGCAACACCAGTGCTCTAGAAGTGGAATTTGAGGAAGACCCATTTGACATCTCCCATATTCCCTTCCAAGAACCCTAATATAAAAACCCAAAACATCAATTCAACTAGTTCAATTTTACATAAACAAAAATAGGTCCTTTAAAATAAGTGAAGAATTCCATAGAACCAGTTAATGACTTACAATTTCATTTCCAAAAGACATTTACCATTTCATAAACATAATATCATCTTAGGATATACATAGAAACATTATAAGAAACTCACTTCACAAACACATTAATCAAACTCTTAGAGAAATGCATCAAATCTTATATAGATGCACAAACAAACATATCCTTGAGATACAATTTTCTCTTTAGAATTGGATCCTATCTGAAGTCTTGCATAGATTCTCAATTGGATGAGCCAAGGGAGATCCAATCAAACCATAAATCCAGTCCAAAATAAGACCAAACCAATGCAATCTAGTCCAGAAGAGTCTTCATAGAAAATAACTCTCTCTCTCCCTCAAATTCTCACAATACTCTCACAATAGCTTTTGCAATAGTCACTCTCCTCTTACACTCTTAATGCAACACAAATCCTCACAAAATATCCAATACTCTCTCTGGAAATTCTCCCCAAAAAATCTTGTAATAATCTCCCAGGAACCATATGGAAAAATGGTTTATTTTCCCATATCATTCCCTTGGGAGAAGTTACACGAGAAAAAATTCAATTTCCCAACTAACATTATAACAAATGGTTTATTAAACCAATGTTATAATATTTAATTTCTTCTAATAATACTTTATTTTTTATTTATTTTTTATTTGTAATTTCCTTGTATATTATTTATTAATTAATAGTATCAATTAATAAATAATAAGATCAATGTTCTTTATTGCTAAATTCAATAATGCTGAAGATAGAAATTTGATTTTGTGCAACCACTCGTTCACTTGGGAAAATTGTTTTATGCTGGTGGTGAAACTGTGGTTTTCTGATTTTTCCCCCTCTTCTGAAATCTTGAACAAGATTGTGATTTGGGTGAGGCTCCCCTATCTTCCTCTTCATCTTTGGGTTGACTCCCTTTTGGAAATGGTGGGAAAGGCTCTTGGAGACTTCTTGATGGTGGATGAAGTGTCAAATGACATTATGCACTTGATTTATGCACACATATTGGTAGAGATGGACATCTCTAAGGGGTTACCAGAAATGATTAAGTTAGAGCACTCAAAGGGTTATTGGATACAAAATTTGGACTATGAAGGGATTTCCTTTAGATGTAGGAAGTTATTTAAAACAGGTCACTTGGTGGATCATTACAGATTACAGAGGGCTAAGACTAAAAATTATGCTTCTTGGTGGAAGGGTGCTTCTTTTGAACATTATACTATAGTAAAGAAAGAACATGAGGTTGCTGATACCGTTGGTCCTAAGGATGTCCCTCCTGTGAGATCTGTTCTTGTTGGGTCTACTAACATTGTTGCTGGATAGTCTATAGGTGTCTCTTCTACTGGCATTGTTCCTGTTGGGTCTAATGGTAAATCTCTCAATAGTTTTGCTACTGTTGGTGTCCCTCATGTTAGATCTGCTCATGTTGGGTCTACTGACATTTTTGCTAGTAGTTCTGATGCTGGATAGTCTTCAGGTGTCTCTTCTGTTGGCTTTGTTCTTGTTGGGCCTATTGGTAATTTTCCTGGTAATTTTGCTTCCACTAATGGCTTAGTTTACAGATCTGTGTTGGTTAATGTGTCTTTTGATTCTATTGTGTAGGCTACTAGTTCTGATTCTGCTGGACTTTCTGTTGTTGTTGTTGTTAATTTTGGACCTGGTGTTTCTCCTTTGCATGAGGAGGCAGGCCCCTTTGGTGGTTCTGTCCATAATTTTCTTGGTGGTTTTTTTGTGGCTAGCTCCTCTTCTATTTCTTTTTTGGGCTTGGATCCTCAAGGATGGCAGGAAAAGGCTTCTATAGTGGAGGAGGGGTGGACCCTAGTTGCTGGAAAACATCATAAAAAGTCCCTTCCTCAATTTGATATTACTATGCACTCCCAAAAGAAGGGAAGTAAATGAAAATCCTAATTTTTACTTGTTTTGTTCTAGATGTGGGATCCTGGTTTCATTCCCTTTGGGTAGATTGGGCTTTTGCCAATTTTTTTTGGTCTTGATTTGTGTTGTTCCTCTGGCTTGTCTTGTGCTTCTTCCTTGTGTTTTTGGAAACATTCTATTTTGGGGAATTCATTGAATATCTATATTCTCTCTAACTTGTAAGGGGTTTCAGGGTCCCCTCAAAACCTATTTTTACCTTAATAAAAAATGTCAATGTTCTTTATCCACCCATAATTATATTACATATAATTCTAAATAACAACAACTATATAGCTACAACATACATACATACATGCACACACACACACACACACACACACACACATCTGTGTGTGTGTCTTCAACAAAGAACTTGGCTCATTTCTCCTACTTTAATCTCCTTGATATTGGGACCCTTGATTCTCTCAACATCATTGTTAAGCCTAATGAGATTCATAATGACTTCAACTTGCTTCACATACCAAGATCACATACATACTATGTAATGTCCCCTTTTTGGGATTGCCCTAATTTTTACCCTAAAATAAAAAATTCCATTAAAATAAGAATTGTAAGATGGTTAGAAATATAAATTTACCACTTAAAATGCCTTTTAAAAAGACAAACCTCAATACAACATTTGGGGTCAAATTCTGACGCCAATTTGCAACAACACTAACATTTGTGTGTGATTTTTGTGTTTTTTTTGCAAGTGCCCCCGACGCTGTCGTAATACTGACGATGTTGTCATTATTTCGACACCGGTGTGATTATTAAAAAAAAAAGAAAAAGAAAAAGAATGGCTCATTTCTAATTTTCCCCAAATCCCAGCTGCTAAAAGCATCAAGTCCTAACTACACACGCAAATAGGTGGAATAATACAAGCAAGGATATAATATGCTAAAAGCATCGAGCCCTAACTATAGTTGCTTGGGGAAAGTTGCATTATGGACTGGTATTCGAACTCTATGATCAAGAGCCTGATTTGGTAACTTGCTGCTTTACCAAACTTCATATGGGAGTTCGACTTGTTGAGGTTGGTATTATTGTTACTCATGCTATTTGATTATTTCTTTTCGCCCTGCCTTCCATTTTCTATTGTCTAACTTGAGGGTATGCTTGTTGTGAGGGCCACAGGTCTATGACTATTTCTCCTTCCTTGCATTGTTTTTACATTTCTCCTTCCTTGCATTGTGAGGGCCATAGGCCTGTGACTATTTCTATTTCTCCTTCGGGCTCACTGTTGTATAATTGCATCAATATTTATTGTTGTTTTGATGCCATGGCATGGTAATCCATGCTATTGTGTCTATACATGGTGCTCATTTCTTTGAGCCCATGTTGATCTTTAGGGAATCATTATTTTCTTCGTTATTGTAACTGATGCTCATAGCATTAAGATGCTTTCTTTATTGCTCACTGTTTTGAAAGGCTTTAGAGCCCGTGAGCTATTGCCAGGGCATCTCCACATTTATTGTTTCTCTTTACATAGAGGACATACCATTGTGGATGATTTGAATTCAAGTCTTGGTCAAAGCAATATTGATGTTGATGAGGTCGTGGGCTATGGTTACTTTCTCCTCCTTGTATTACATCTTCTTCATGCTTTTGTTCCCATTGATAGGATTGTGGCATAATACCAGATTCACTGTTATTTGGGCATCATTGTTTATTGTTCCATTATGTTTGTGGCCCAATGTCAAGGCTCACTGTTGTATTTTTATGTATCTCTGAGAGCCCGTGTTAATACTAGGGCATCATTCATCAGTGTTGGGACTAATTGGTATTTTTCAATGGTCCACTTCGGCTTAGTTGACCAAGAAGAGGTAGAATTCTTAGAGACAATTATAGTTTCCAAAATATTCTTCTCTTTTTCCAAATATTTCAACTTAGCCTTCCTTTGATGGTTAAACCTACATGCTAATAGGGAGACTAACCATAGTAGAAAGGAGAGCCCTTTTACTATCCTATTGGTTACTAATCTCAACAATAATAGGGGAATTTTTAAGGTTGACCACTGATTTAAGAGCCAAATGAAATTTATATATGAGTATGATAATGCCTTAGCATAAAGGCCCCCCCTAAGGGTTTTTATTTAAAAATAGACTAGAATAGCAGAGATAAAATCCAAAATGGGAAACTAAGCTTAATACCATGCCTAAAGTGATTGAGCATAGGAAAGAGGTTGGAATTGAAGTGCTTGAACTTACCATTCAGTGTGATAAATTTGATTAGCACTAGATCCATGTCCTTTCATTGAAGAAAAACCTCTTCAAAGATGAAGTCATTTGGAAGGTATGAGATTGTTTCACCAGGGCTAAGAAATTTCTTGAAGTTGTATTTATAATGGACGTTGGAGTTTATTGGAAGTAAAGTCTCTTCTACTAGTGACCTAGAAACAATAACAATTGACTCATATGTGACCACAAAAGAGATGATATCAATGGTCACTTTTCCTTGGTCCCAAGACTTAGCAAACTTTTTTGATAATTCTATATCATAGCCTTTCATCCTCTCAACATAACTGTCAATATGGATGACTTGAAGAATATGCCAAAGAGTGGCATCATACTCAAATTCATCACAATTATTAGGCTCTTATTATATAAGGTCTCCCCTCGTGGATTCCTTGCAAGAATTCACATAGACATAAAAAGAAATACATAAAAGGAAGTTCCCAAATAGGAGAGTGAGAAAAAATGGAGAAGTAATCCCAATTAAATGCCTTACCACATGGTAATAATTGCTTCTTAACAAATAAGAATTAATGATAAATGTGTAGTGACATTGGACGTCCTTTCCCATGAATGGAAATATCTTGATTAATGGCCTCATGTTCCTCATATGGAAATACTTGAAATTTGAAGTAGGTTTGTAAAGGGTTAGTGCAACAACCAATGGTTTCCAACCTACCAATGTGGATATTATGCTCATAGAAGGTGTGCTAAAATTTGATAGTAAACAATATTCTTGCCAAACCTTTTCTTTTGAGAATAAAATCCATTGTACCATGCTCAAGCTTAGCAAATCGAGTCAACGTCATGATGATTTTAAGGGTATCCCCCCAATTATGATATTTTTATAACCATGCAACCAACTCAATACCATCATGAGAAACCATAACTTCTTCTATATGTGCTATTTGGGACCCCAAATTTACAGCACAGGACAATAGTGTTTGTCCACCTTTATCTCTAATAAGACAACCTCTATGCACCCGACTCAGGTTCCTAATATAAAAGCCATCAAAATTAAGTTTAACACTTCTTGGGTTGGGCAAATAGAGGGGGGAGGGGGGGGGGGGGGGCAGGCATTTGATCACTTGTTGGATATCGTTTGTGTTAAGAAAAAATATAGAACAAGTAATTACAATTTCTATAAAGTGATGAGATTTTTTTTCCAAAAATTAAAAAATACAAAAAAGATGAAGATGTGAAAAGTAGTTCTAAAAGAAACTATGTTCAAAGTATTGGTAAAAAATAAAGAGCAATAAATAAAATTACATTTGAGAAGAGAAATATCTAGTGTTATTATTGTTACAACTATAATACTTTGTAAATAGTTTTAGATTAAACAAAATAAATAACAACATAAATGTTTATTATATCCATGAGGAGAGTGGACTTTTCTAAAGTTTAGATTTTTTTCTATTTAGATTCAGGATGTTTTAACCATGTGTCACAAAATTAGGCTTTTTTCCATGATGTATGAAGTCTTCAAACTAGAAATATTTCTTGTTTTTAAAAATTTGCTAGAGATTTCTTTAATAGATGAAAGCTTCAAATCTGAAATAAAACTTGATGATGAAAAATCTAAAGGCTTAAAAAAAATTAGTTATGAGAGTATATACTAAGAAAGGGATAAAAATAAAAATATAATATATTATTGTTTGAGGAATTGTAGGAGATGAATTACAAAATAGTATTTAAAAGTTAATAATTTGTACAATTTTTTTATAAGAATCAATTTAATATAGTAGCTAAAGTTGTATCTATGTCAAAGAATGGTATGTTTCCCCAAATATTTAAAATTCACATAGAAGCAAAGTTTCCAATATAAAAAATGAGAAAAAAAGTTAGTCATGACATATGTACGAGTATTTGAATTAAATATTCGTACAAAAGAATTATGTAATATTTTCCTACGCTTCAAGAGCATTAAAATGTTTATGCAAGACAAGCTAAATGAAAACATGCTTGAAATAATTTAAATTTAAAAGGGTAGGGAATGAAGGTCCCATTATCCACTTCAAATAGCTCATTTATACATTTGCAGTGCTATGCAAAAAAAAAGAATGGCTAACTTATCACCTTTTATAACCTTTTTGATGATTATTCATAAACATATTTGGATTTTCTTTTGAAGACTAGGGATGAATCAGATAATGTATTCAAAAATTTTAGAACTTTTGTGAAAAACAAGATGTGCAAAATAAAGTGCTCGAGAACTAATCATGGAGGGATTCTTTTTTAACATCTTTACAAGAAAATGTAATGTGAATTTCATTAAATGACAACCCACCACTACTTACATGGCTGAACCAAATGGGTTAGCTAAAAGAAAAAAAAAAGTGTAAAGTGTTGGAAATGGTGAGTATGTTCAAATTTAAGGGATTAAGTATCTTTTTGGAATGATCTACTTTTTATAAAAAAAAATATATTCTCAATCAATGTCCCACTAGCATACTTTATAATAACATCTATTATGGATCTTTTCAATCTTTATATAAGGAATGCCCTATGTTAATTATTGCAATATTTTTTAGGGTATTAGCAATATGAGGCTTTATTGTCATTGATATAAACTTGATATGAGGAAAGGTACAAAAATATGTCTTCTAATGTCCCTTTGGTCTTCAATGTTTCTCTTGAAAAAGTATAAGTTGTTTCTAGAAGGATATAGTATTGGATGTAAGAATATGCAGGAAAGCATATTTGAAGTTTGTGTGGGAAATTTCTTTGTATTGCTCTACATTTGGTGATAATTGCTAGTAGTTTTTAGTATCATATTTATGCTCTATGGATGTTGCACTATTACATTTTATATTCCTTAGGATTGTAGTTGATAAGATTTATAGTTGTAGTTTGTTGACAATGCAATGTTTTTCTTAGAGAATGTTTTTCATTGCTCTATAGAGTTGTTTCAAGTATTTCTATTTGGAGGATATATTTATAATATTTACAGTGTAGTGTCTTAACTTAGGTTTGAAGTTTTCATTCACTCTACAAAAGAGGTTGCATGATTGTTGACTAGTTAAGTTGGCTCAATAACATGCTTTGATGAGATTGTGATCATTGATTTGTTATTACCACTGATATTGATTCTTGGCACAACCCGTGCTTCATGCTGGATTTCCTTTCACTACTATCTCCATTGTGTTATTATTCCATTTGTGTTCTATTTACTGTACCTTCAAGGCCGTGGGCTTGTGACTGTTGCTCACTATTGCATTTCATTTGTTTGGATCTTCAAAGCCCATGTTTGATTGATGATGTTTGTCACTGTAAGCATAACCATGCAACCTAATAAGCCAATGTACACCAATACAACTAGTAGCTATACAATATTCCAATATACCAATCACCCAAAATGATGATGCTATGAAGAATACAAACCAGCCAACATCAAGAAAATACCAAGCATATCATTGTCAACAATGAAAAACACCTGTATGTTCCAACCAAATGATTTTATTGTGTGTATTTGTCATCAAGGATGATCACTAAGGGTCAACAAATCATACTTCTTCTATAACTAGTGATATATTTATACATGACACACCTTATTCACCTTCAAATGAGGTGATTACAAAATGTATTTCATGATGACCCATTTTCTCTATTGTGTGGCTCATGATCTTTGATTATAGTAATGCACCTTATCATGTTATTCCTTCTATATCACCTAATTTAGTCTACATCCATAGAACCATACTCGTTTGATATCCTTATTGTATGCAAAATAATGTATTTCATAATTATCATTCATGTGCACATCATGTGAGCTCTATCAAGATTTTATAGACCACTAGTAGCACACCATTATTTAATAATAAACTCTATTTTTTCAATAAATAAAACCTCTATTTAGGGTACTTATGTAAGATTCCCACATTTAAGAGAACTCTTGCATCACCCTAAAATAGTTTTTTGTGTTTACTTGTCTTTTATAGCTCTCCTTAGCTATTGTACTAATTCTATTCTCATCACAATCTTCATTAAAAGCACATAGTCTTTAGATAACAATTATACTATGTGGTACTACTAATTCATTAGGTTACCTTCAAATTGATAAAAGTGTATATAAAGGGTGATCTTAACATGTCAAAATCCTTTTTAAGTGTTCACTACAGATTAATTTAATGCGACTTGTAAATCCTATACACATTTGAATCTCACAACAACTAATATTGTAATATATTATATTATTGGTCTCAAGAAGGAGCTAAGGGAAAAAAATGTTCAAATATTGAATCCTTTTGCACTTATAAAACAAGGTCTATATACATGTTTTAAGACAATGTCTAGATTCAAGGTGTAATTGTAGGATATTAATATAATACTAGACCATTGAACCTTATCTTATGTGCATTAGATAATGTAATATATTTTTGGTTGGGTCAAATGTGTGTGCATGTGTGTATTTATAAAAATAATGGTTTAATTTATATAAAAACATAAATTTAAAAAGGATTAGAAAGGACATTAGAAAAGTAAAAAAAACACCATCCTGAATAATAGGCAAGAAAACCCAAAAACTACACAAGTCATGAGAAGTATCTATAGTATAAGGTATAAAATAAAATATGTGAGTTGTATATGTGCAAATATCAATAATTTTATCTTCCAAATGGTTACACATATGTCAAATGTGTTTTCATATGATTTGATTAAAGTAATGTAGGAGTGAAGAAACTTGTGAAGGCACCATATGGAGTCTAACATAATTAAGAACTTGTTTACTTGAGAGGAATTGATTTACTAAATCTCAACCTCTATAGAAATTAAGAGCTATTTTATTTTTATTTAATAAAAATAGAAAAGCCCATAATATGATTTTATATTAATAAAAAGAAAGGGGCCTATAACCCTAACCATATTATTAGAGGTAGACCTTATTTTAAGGAAAAAATTCAAGAATTTTGTGCTCCAAATTTAGAAAGACAAGACCAATAGTTGCAATCTTGCTTTGATTAGATATATAGGTTCCATGAAAGAAGAGGGCAAGATAGCTTAAGTTTTGAACTCACTTTGGTGTATGTCTCTCCAAGCTATTTTTTAGGTCCATTCAGCCCTTACCTTAGTCTTTTTTTGCTAATGGTGATAACACTGACTCATTTGAATACACCCGTACTTAAGATCTTCATATCTCATGAAGCTAGGGCATCATGGATTCACTGATTACATGATTATTTTGATGGCATGCTTGATTCATACCATTTTCCATTGCATGAATCACCTATGGTTGCTCCATCTTCATTTGGATACATATTTGTTGTTAATCATGAATGAAGTACTATTTATTGTTGTCCCACTTTATCTTGAGCATAGCTCCTCTTTTGCAGCTTGTATCTATATACCAGTGATGATGAGGCTTGAATGCCATCTTATTATGATGTTCTTGGTTTATTCACTATTTTTAGGACAAAACATGCAATGAGCCCCTTTTGGGAAGTGCACCATAGCAAGATGTTATGATTTTCATCTGAAGCCCATGATTTGATGTTGGATGTAGATTTGGCCTATGTCTTTTATGCCCCCATACTACATCATTGTTGACCCTATTGATGGCACTATGATAATGGCTAAAGAAATGTAGGATGTAGATTTAGTGCACTTACTAAGATTTTAATTGAACTTCATGGATGCCTTTTGTCTCCTGATTTGATTTCATGTTGATGTATCCTCCATTGCTTGATGTAGCTTGCCTATTAGTGCAACTTCATAGATGCTTGATAATGACTTCCTTATTTGATCATTTGGGGCCATGGTTTTATGACATTATTTGAGTCATTGCTATGGATGGTCCATTTGGAAATGGTGCCACAACAACATCAAATGAATCTAACCCCATTTCTTTCTTCTTTGCGGGTTCTGGATTAAATAGGAGCACATTGGATTCACACCTGGGTCAACATTCCATCATCTCTTCAGGAAATGTTTGGTACCCTATTGCTTATATTCATTTACTTATGTATGTTTGTATTCATCCATAGCTTTCTAGGAGTTGGCTATGCTCACAGCCTGTGTGAGCCCAGATGATTCAATTTCATTCCTTTCTTTGTACAGTACATACAAGCTTTTATGTTCAGACAACTATGATTCAACATATATACATGTAATTCTTTAGATGTAGATATTTATTTTCTCTTACATGTACTTTCAATTTATAGGCAAATTAAATGAACAAAAATCTAAACAAGATCACTTAATAATGGAAACTAGGGTACTGTAGTCACTCATCTAGTAAATAGGTTACCAATTGAGTGAACATAAACAAAAAAAAGAAAAAGATTGGCTCATTTCTAATTTTCCCCAAATCCTAGCTGTGCGTGCGAAGAGGTCGAATAATACAAGCAATGATTTTACATTTTAACATTCCCCATTTTAGAATAGCAATAAAAAAGGGACCTTTATGCTAGGATATAGGGTTATTGTTTAATTAATACATTTTCATGGATAAGATTCTCAACCCACTTAAAGGGGAAAACCATCCATTAAAACATAAATCATTTGAATAACTTAAAAACCCGACCCTCCAAAGGATACAATATGCTAAAAGCATCGACCCCTAACTACAGTTGCTTGGGGAAAGTTGCATTATGGACTAGTATTCAACCTCTCTGATCAAGAGCCTGATTTGGTAACTTGTTGCTTTTCCAAACTTCATATGGGAGTTTGACTTGTTGAGGTTGGTATTATTGTTACTCATGCTATTTGATTATTTCTTTGCGCACTGCCTTCCATTTTCTATTTTCTAACTTGAGGGCATGCTTGTTGTGAGGGCCACAGGCCTGTGACTATTTCTCCTTCCTTGCATTGTTTTTACATGGCATCATGATGGTGCTCATTGCTATATAATTGCATCAATATTTACAATTATTTTGATGCCATGGCATGGTAATCCATGTTGTTGTGTCTATACATGGTGCTCATTGCTTTGAGCCCGTGTTGATCTTTAGGGCATCATTATTTTCTTCATTATTCTCACTAATGCTCATAGCATTAAGATTCTTTCTTTATCACTCACTGTTTTGAAAGGCTTTACAGCCTGTGAGCTATTTCTAGGGTATCTCCACCTCTATTGTTTCTCTTTACATAGCATACATACCATTGTGGATGATTTGAATTCAAGTCTTGGTCAAAGCAATATTGATGTTGATGAGGCCACAGGCTATGGTTACTTTCTCCTCCTTGTATTACATCTTCTTCATGCTTTTGTTCCCATTGATTGGACAGTGGCATAATACCAAATTCACTATTATTTGGGCATCATTGTTTATTGTTCCATTATGTTCATGACCCAATGTCAAGGCTCACTGTTGTATTTTTATGTATCTCTAAGGGCCCGTGTTAATAATAGGGCATCATTCATCAGTGAATGATTGTTGACTAGTTAAGTTGGCTCAATGACATGCTTTGATGAGATTGTGATCATTGATTTATTATTACCAATGATATCGATGCTTGGCACAACCCATGCTTCATGCTAGATTTCCTTTCATTGCTTTCTCCATTATGTTATTATCCCATCCATGTTCTATTTATTGTACCTTCAAGGCCGTGGGCTTGTGACTGTTGCTCACTATTGCATTTCATTTGTTTGGATCTTCAAAGCCCATGTTTGACTGGGGTATCATTATCTCTATTGTATCCATGGCCGTGAGTTTGAGCATTATGATTTGTTGTTGTATTATTATCACTGTTGCTTCATTGACTCATTTGAATACACTCGTGCTTAAGATCTTCATATCTCATGAAGCTAGGGCATCATGGATTCACTGGTTGCATGATTATTTTGATGACATGCTTGATTCAGACCATTTTCCATTGCATGAATCACCTATGGCTGCTCCATCTTCATTTGGATACATATTTGTTGTTAATAATGAATGAAGTACTATTTGCTACTATCCCAATTTATCTTGAGCATAGCTCCTCTTTTGCAACTTGTATCTATATACCAGTGATGATGAGGCTTGAATGCCATTTTTATGATGTTCTTGGTTTATTCACTATTTTCAGGACAAAACATGCAATGAGTCCCTTTTGGGTAGTGCACCATATTAAGATGTTATGATTTTCATTTGAAGCCCATGATTTGATGTTGGATGTAGATTTGGCCTATGTCTTTTATGCCCCCATACTACATCATTTTTGACCCTATTGATGGCACTGTGATAATGGCTAACACAATGTAAGATGTAGATTTAGTGCACTTATTAAGATTTAATTGAACTTCATGGATGCCTTTTGTCTCCTGATTTGATTTCATGTTGATGTATCCTCCATTGCTTGATGTAGCTTTCCTATTACTACAGCTTCATAGATGCTTGATAATGACTGTCTTATTTGATCATTTGGGGCCATGGTTTTATGACATGATTTGAGTCATTGTTGTGGATAGTCCATTTGGAAATGGTGCCACAACAACATTTGATGTTGCTATTGTATTATTTGGATGGGACATCCACAATAATGGTTCACCTGATGCATCTTCTTCTTCTTGTAGAATCTTTCTGAGTGCACATGTCTTGAAGCATGGTTCCCTTCTAGAGGTGTATGGCTTGAATATGCACATGCATAACTATAAATGAGGATGTGTAATAGGATGTCATGCATTTCTTAGATCCTTTGGATCTAACCCCATTTCTTTCTTCCTTGCAAGTTCTAGATTAAACATGAGCACACTGGATTCACACCCGGGTCAACATTCCATCATCTCTTCAGGCAATGTCTGGTACCATGTTGCTTATGTTCATTTACTTATGTATGTTTGTATTCATCCATATATTTCTAGGAGTTGGCTATGATCACAGCTTGTGTGAGCCTAGATGATTCAATTTCATTCCTTTATCTGTACAGTACATACAAGCTTTTTATGTTCAGACAACTATGATTCAACATATATACATGTAATTCTTTAGATGTAGATCTTTCTTTTCTCTTACATGTACTTTCAATTTATGTGTTGATGCATTGAGGTATTACCATGAATCCCTACTAGACTAATTGTTAGATGTGTTGAGGTATTACACTCTCCCATCCCTATTGTTTTTGTGTATGAGTGACTTATCCAATCACATACCCATGCCTCACTATAAAAACCCATCATTGCATGCTTTTTATTATGAAAATGTCATTGCATGCTTCCATTCCATCAAATAAAATACCCACTCTTTGATTGTCACATGATTTTTATTATGACAATATCATTGCATGCTTCCATTCCCTTTTCAATAATCTATGTTCTTACATACTTATTGAATCACTTAATTTACTATTTTGTCATGCATCATTTTTCTATCCAATTTTGTGCAACTAATAAATACAACTAATTAGAGGGGGTCATATACCATTTCTACCACTCTTGTTATTGAGATTTCAAATGCTGACTTGTGTTATATACAAGTCACCACCATACCTATACAAATCTTCACTTACACACTAACAATCGAGAAAAGATCTTATACATTCTACAATGAAGATAAGATAAAGCTAAGATAACTGAAGTAAAGGCTTGGCCTTTGGAAGGAGTAGGAAGATGCCTAAAGAAGATATTCCATATAAGATAATTCCAAGAGAACCGAAGTAAAGGCTTGTTCACCAATCTAAATGCACAACTTCACAACTATATTTGATACAAACCTGATGTTGTCAAACTCTACAGATGTGACTTGGAGTGATTCTTGAAAGACGAGTAATATGATTAATAAAGTTTGAAGTGAATTAATGATGGTATGGTAATCATTTAAATTTGTGACTTAGAAGGTATACTTGGAAATACGTGATGTAATTGAAAAGGTGAATGACATGGGTAAAATAATCATTATGTGGTAAACTTAAATTTACAAAGTAACATATCATTTATAAAACCTACCGTAACATGTCATTTTTTGTCACAACTAAAGAGTTCTCACCATGAGAAAATAGAGTGACCATTCGCTATCAAAACCATATGTGAAGATATAAACATTAAGTACACCATGTCCAATTTTTTTTGTAGATATAGACATTAAGGATAATGTTAGATAATACAAGGGAATTTGATCAAAATAGGGAGACAATCTCTAGGTTGTTGTCTAACTTTCAAAGAGAAGGTAATGACAAATGTTATTGTCCATGCAAGAGTTGTAACGGCTTAAAGACAAGAAGAATCAAAATAAAAACAAAAAAGAGACATTGTAGGGAGAATGGTCACATTGAAGGGGGGTTTGATTATCATCCATTGGTAAGTTATTTGTTATATTGTTTTCACAATTAATATACATATGAACCATGGAAGGAGGTTTGATTATCACATTGAAGGGGGGTTTGATTATCATCATTTTTATATAGGTCGATCTCCCTAGTGTAGTACATGATATGGACCACCACATCTCAGAGGAACATGGGGCTGTGAATATAGAGGAACATGGAGGTGTGAGTTTTGAAGCTGAAGATCATGATCCCATGGAAGATGATGATCATGCACCGAAAAACACATTTGAAGATGATGGTATGAATGCATTGACCCTTGACACATTTGGTACTGGTACTGCTAGTGCTACTGATGATGATGATGATTATGATGAGGATGACATTGACGTCATCCATGATATACCTCTACTTGAGAAGGAGAATATGACCCTTTATGAAGGCTCCCAATCTAATCTTCTCTTTGCTGTATTGTTGTTGGTAAATTTAAAGGTTATGAATGGTTTATCCAACATAGCAATGTCACGTATGCTAGGATTTGTCACATACATCATTATAGTCTATAAAAGGTGAAACATGTACCATTAAGATTGTTTATAGTAATGACTTATATTTTTTGTTGTATATTGATAGGTGAGTTTCTGTTACCACCATTAAATGTTCTCCCTCACTCGTACCGAGAATTATGTGCCACTATGAAACATATTGGAATGGAGTATCAAGAAATAGATGCTTGTCCTGAAGATCATGTTATTTATCATAAAGAACACAAATATGCAACAGAATGCCCTAAATTCCATACAAGAAGATATCAAGATGATCAAATGACAAAAAAGGTGCCTCACAAGGTTCTTCGTTACATCCCCATTATTCCACGTCTGAAATGATTATTTAGGTGCAACAACTTGGCACAATTTATGGATTACCATGCACACAACAAGAGTCAAGATGACATTATTCGAATGCTCATGGATGGTTCATCATTTATGGACATAGAGGAAAAGTGGCCACACTTAGAACTTTGAAATCTCAGGCTTTCTCTGGCAGCAGACAATGTCAATCCATTTGGAGAGATGAGATATGTTTACTCAGTGTGGCCTATTTTTGTTATCAACAATAACCTTCCTCCATGGATGTCAATAAAGAGGGAGAACATTATGTTGGCAATGATTGTTCTAGGTATTTTATTATTTTATAGTTATCTACATGTAATTATAAGTCTTGGAGTGAAATGGCCACAATAATTATCTGATGTTGTTGTTAATTCAACTAGGTAAGTACCAAGTGAAAGATATGAATGTATATATTGTGCCTCTTATCGACGAGTTGTTGGTATTATGGAATGGTTTCACTATGTATGCCATCTCTAGACCAATTGGACAAAGACAATTTAAATTCCATGCGATGCTTGTGTGGACAATTGATGATGCCCCAGGGTTGACATATTTCTGTGGTATGTTATGGTGAATTCTAGTTGTATGCAATAATTCTAGTTCTAAAAATTAACATATTTAATCCAATTGTATCGTTATCTTGTAGGTCTTCAAACAAAGGGAAATTTTTTATGTCCAATGTGTGGACCAAAGATGAAATCTCATCATTCCAAAAGTTTAAGAAAGAAGGTGTTTGATGAGTATAGGCACTTCCTCCACATAAATCATAAGTATCGAAGTGTGGAAAAACATCTTTTCAATGGGAAAGAAGAGACTACATCAAAGCCCCGAAGAATGACACCTCACCTATGGCAGTTGGAATATAATAGAATTCGAGGTAATATCATTCCACCTAATGGTTTATGTTTGAAAATTATATATTTCGATTATGTTTTGTTGGCTAATTGTGTAGTTGATGATCGGGAAGGTTGTGAAGGAATCACTAACCACCTTCCAAAGGGACTAAAAATGTTATCCCAAAGAATTTAGTAGGCTACCCTACTATGAGCAGCTACAAATTATGCATTTATTTGATACTATGCATATTGGAAGGAATGTAATAGAGACACTGGAAAATATTGGATGGAAGGCGTGACAAAGAAAAACTTGGCAAAATTTGTAGTGACATTCATGATTCCAATCATGCAATGAAAAATATCATTGAATCAAATAGAAATGGAGACCAGATTAATGCAAGTGCCCTTCTTTGGTTATTAATAGAGCAACAAAGTAATGCTATAAAATAAGTCATACGAAAAATTCAATTTCCTACAGGATTTGCTGTGAATATAAGCAATCTCATATCAAAGAAAAGTGATTTTGGGTCAGGGATGAAAACACATGATTGGCATACCTTCATCAAGGTAAGTCACAATCTTTTGTATTTACAATATATTTGTGTAACTGCATTTGATTTTCATTGTATGAAATGATCAATTGACAATTGTTGCAGTATGTGCTACCCCTATCACTCTCAGCGAACTTCAACAATAATATCAAACAAGTGAAATATGATCTTAGAAAATACATGAGGTAAGAAATGATATTTGTTCAATATATCAAACAAGTAATATATTGTAAAGTCTCGTATTTATATATTTTTGTGTCTTGAATCCCTTGTAGGTGGTTGTCATCTAAAGAAATCCATAAACAAGATATAAAATATTGGAAGAAAAGAATTCATTGACTAATGTGTGAAATGAAAAAGTGTTTACCTTCAACTTTTTTCAATGCACAAGAACACTACCTCATACACCAAGTTGAGGAGATTGAATTGTGTGGACCTGTATAGGCTAGGTCAATGTGGATGGTTGAGAGGCACTTTAAATTTTTGAAGGGTTTAGTTCAACAAAGAGCACATCCAAAGGGTTCTATGGTTGAGGGATATATGGTATACTAGATGATGGTGTACGTTACTCAATATCTTCCTAACCTTGTAGCAAAGACCCATATAGATTGCATTTGGGATCTCGACTCCATTAAAAAATTTGAAGGGGAGTACTTGGTGGGGAATGGTAGATTTAAGAAAGTTAAAGATAATAAATTATGAGATGTTATTGTAGTTAATTAATTCTTAATCTTCAAAATAAATATGTTGTAAGTCATCTATTTACTTTTGTACAATTGCTAAAGAGTGGGATACAATACATTTGTTTATTGAAAACAATCAAGATTGGATGACGTCATGGATTGAACGATGTCAACATTATGGTAATAGATTAAAATGAGAATCCATGTCTTCATTGGTTATACAAGATCATCGTAATAGAGATCCCAATGTTACACAAAAAGAAATAGATTTAACATATGGTTTAAGAGATCTCCAGGTAATTATAAATTTGTTAATCAACCACATTTTTTTCAACTCGTGATGCAATAATTTATACATGTTTGACATTATTGTAGGTGAAACACCATAAGGCTATGTTATGCAATGGTTATAAATTTCACATCAAAAAGTTGGATGACACGAAGAGAACTTGTGATTCTGGGATAAGGGCAGTCTTCCAGGTGACTAATATTTCATCTAGAAATGACTTACATCCTCGAGAGTCTCAAAATTATTAAGTGAAAGGGATTTTTCTGATTCGGAACCCCCTTTGGTGATGATCCTATGCAGTTCCACATAGACACAACATGTTCCTTAGAAGAATTTTAATCTCACAACAGCTAAGAAACATAAATTTAGGCATCATGGTCACAATTCTTTGGAGATACAACATAATTGAGTGGTATACCCAGACGATGCAACGCAAACAATACTACTCCTCTGGTTCTAAGTTGACAATGTAGGATCCAAAAACCATAGATAACGATGGCTTTTGGACCCTATCTTGATTCATTTTTGGACCCTATAGTGTCAACTTAGAACTGGAGGAGTAGTGGTTGCATTGCATCATCTGGGTATACACTCAATTATGTTGTATCTCCAAAGAATTGTGACCATGCATGATGCCTACATTTATGTTTCTCAGCTATTGTGTCCTAGGACCCCTTATGACCCCTTATGACCCTTTACAATCCCTAAGAATACATCTTAGAGGTCTTAAAGTATCGTAAGGGGTCATAAGATGCTCCTAGGAGGGGCTAGATGAGATTCCACCTTCACGTGGTTGGCCTGTTAAATAGAGAATGTTAAACTATTCTTGAAACAAAGAGAAGCTCAATATTTTAAAAATAATCTATCTATCTATCTATATTTTAATTAGAACCAACATCCATGCACGATATATATATATATATATATATATATATATATATATATATATATATATATATATATATATATATATATATATATATATATAGCATACCATCACAATTATGATGACCATCAGAGAATGACCGATATCACAGCACTGGACATGATGACTATTTGTCAGAACTCTCTTATCGAAAACCATCGCTTGTACAACTTTTTCATTGTACAGTCATTGTATTTGTGACACCAATAATAAGTCCCGACAACATTTTGACCACTTCTAACCATGTTTGTAGGCCCTTTTACCCTGCATATTACGACAGTGTGTGTCATCACAATTACAATGACAATCAAAATACCACTGACAACAAAGAACTCAACACGACGGCTATCTGTCGGAACACTCTGACAGATAGCTGTCACATGTACAACATTTCCATCACACAAATGTCATAATTGTGACAACAATAATAAGTCCTGACGACATTTTGACCATCTTTGACCATGTTGGTAGGCCCTTTTACCCTACATATTGTGACAATGCGTGTTGTCACAATTACAACGGTCACCCTAGCCGTCGGTGCTATTGACACCAAAAATGCAATGGTGGTTAGTGTCACTTGGCCGACAGTTTGGTGTTGGAATGGCGACGGATAGCCATCGGAAAAAGGATTCAAATGTTCTAGTGCCTTGATTTAGGTCTTGCAATCACCAAATAAGGAACAAGTATATGAAAACTGACTATATTGTTAGTGTAATATAATTTGCATATATGATTATGGATTGTCACTATAATTCCTCCATATGGACTATCCTTGATAAAGAGTGCCTTTGTATGATGTAACTCATGTCCATTCTATTGCAGGCCTTACTCACTTGCCTTTGTATGTGTAGCTCATGTCTATTCCATTATAGGACTCTTGCCTTTGTATGATGTAGCATGGACCATTCCATTGCAGGCGTTATTCCCTTTCCTTCTTATGATGTAGCATGGCCCATATCACTGTAGGACTTATCCATGTCCTTTGTATGATATAGCATGGTCCATTCCACTGCAAGACTTTATCTTGCAAGGTATTAATACTACTTTTCATTGTTGCCTTTGAGAATTATATATTATTCTCCCAATTGATTTCCCATTATTTTTAATTTAATCTTCAAATGGAACCTTCTCCTCCTTAATATTTCCTTTGAGTTTAGGTAGTCACACCCGTTCACTTGTTAATGCCCTTATGAAAGGGTCACCCCATTTAGTTATGAAAAGATACATATGTTTGATAACAACTATTTCCCCTTTCATTCCTAATTTAATCTTCACCTATCTCTCACTAATAATATCTCTCTTTATTAATTTTCAAATTAGCACATATCTCACTTAAGATTTGAATATCCTCTTCTTATTTTCTTCTTACTTCTCAAGTCTTATTTCAAATACCTCCTTATACTTTTTCTCTAAATCTACACCATATCTCCTCTACTCCTTTTCCCCCCATTTCATTTGATCCTTCTTTTCCTTTATATCTTCCCGTGTGAGGGAGAGTTCACACATCTTCATCATGTATTCCTTTTAGCAAGATTCATGACCATTCATAGTTGATCCTCTTTTGAAGAGTCACAACCCTTTCAAAGAGTCACAACCCTTCATAATCATAACCATTTCAAAGAGTCACAATCTTCATAATTACAACCCTTTCAAAGAGTCACAACCTTATTAAAGAGTCACAAACCTTAACCTTTTGAAAGTCACTTCCTTAATTTCTTCCCTTTCCTTTCCCTTAATACCTCCTTAATTTTTATGCTCCACTCTTTCTTCATCTTTCCCTTTGTCCCCCAAATGATGTTCTCATCTCTCTCTTATATAGCTCTCATTTGAGGGAGAGACAAATTTTCCATTCATGCCTTTTGAAATTTTGTTTGAATTAAATAATATTTATTTATTTTTAATAATATTCTTTTATATTCTTAATTTAATTATTACTATTTCAATAATGGGACATGATAGTCTGCCCTTCTCAAGATTGCTTGTCCTCAATCAATCATAAACTAGGATAGTTTCTAAGAGAAAGACATTAGTTATGAACCAAACATGGAGACACATAAAAAAATGATGCATACACTTAGATATATTCAAACACGAAGCATACACATAGTAGATACATGAATATATAGAGGTGAAAAGAATATGCATGAAAACACAAAGCATGCATATGAATACATGTAGACATAGTTCACTTTCCCCACAAGAGGTAGGAATGTCCAATTAGGACTAGATTCATCTCTTGGGGTAATTAATTCATCGTAATGTCCTTTAGGATTGCAAGAACATGATCTAATACCACTATAATGTCCCCTACTAGAGATTTCTTGTTTAACATGTATAATCATATATTATTATTCAATTTTGTACTTAAGTTAGATTAATAGATAGTTAATTTTCCCCTAATACAAATTGTAAATGCTATATTGAACCTAGCCCCTACTTCTTTACTAATCCCTAATGGTGGTGGTTTCAAGCATCCTATAATAGTAAATCCCCATCCTTCATTAGGGATTATCAAAGAAGTAAGGGATAAGTTCAATATAGCACTTACAATTTGTATTAGGGGTAAATTAACTATCTCTTAATCTAACTTAAGTTCAAAATTACATAATAATATATAATTATACATGTTAAATAGGAAATCCCTAGTAGGGGACATAGTACTATCATGACTAGGTCGCATACCCTTACTCTTGGACTCCTAATGGCAACTTGTGCATTGATCCATTTGATCATGTTCAACTTGTCTCAAGCTCTCAACCCTAAATGGTGAAATCTTTCACACAAATTTTAGAAAGTTTTCTTAATCTAAAGCACTGATGTGTTCATCAAAATAATGCAATCAAATTGTAAACTTGTCCTTTTTCTATGCCTTTAAACAATGTTCTTTTTTTTTGCACCCAAATGTCTTTTCTTGCCAATCATTTACTGAAATGACTCTATGGGACCCTTTTATACACCTTCCAACCCTTTCCCAATCTTAGAGAGGTCAAATCCACCTTTAGCATTTCTTATATTGTTCTCTTATCTTTTACCAGTTTGATACATTGAGATATCAGATATATTGATTATTAGAAAATCATGCCAACCTGCACATGGGAGCCTACACTTTAGGGGGAATGTATAATACATTGAGACAAGCCATTCCATGATTTTTTATGATTTTTAATTGGAGGCAAGGAGAGAAATTTTTTTTTTCTTTTATTTGAAGAATAAAAATCATTATTTTATTGTTGTAAGGTAGCTTAAGAAACATTATATTTATTGTGGGAGTAAGCTGACAATGTGATCACATCTAGTTGGGCAAGTTTACCCTAAGCATGGTCCCATTTTTCCTCTCGACATACTTGAACGCTCAATGAAATATCCTACTAGCAATGTCCCTTGTGTGCCTTAATTGTATAAAATTGACAAACTTTAACCAATTGTTTCTTGAAAATTGTATCACTTGAAAATGATCCATTTGAACCTATAGGATCATGTTAGGCCCCTCTACAATAAATTGTCTTGTATTTGGAAGACTTAGAGTGGTTTTCATAAGGAAACATTTTTTTTGTTCGTGCAAAAACTATCAGATGCATTTTGTGCAAAGTTGCGAAGTAGCCTAAATATTATTCTATTCATCACGGGAACAAAATAATAGTGAGATCACGTGCATTAAGGTCAGTTTACCTTAGGCATGGTCCTATTTTTCCTCTCGACATGTATGAACCCTCAACAACATACCCTATTAGTGATGCCCCTTGTGTTTCCTAAGTGCATAAACTATCAAACTTTGACAAGATATTGTCACAAATTATGGCACTTCAAAATGATCGGTTTGAACCTATAGGGTATTTTTGGGAACCTCTACAGTAACCTATCTTATATTTTGAATACTTAGAGTGGTTTTTGTAGGGCAACAATTTTTTTGTTCATGCAAAAACTATCAAATGCATTTAGTGCGAAGTTGCAAGGTAGCCTAAATCCCATTTTGTTCATTGTGGGCACAAACTAACAATGTGATTGTGTCTTTTTGGGTAGGTTTACCCTAGGCATTATCCTATTTTTCCTCTCAACATGCTTGAATGCTTAGGGGCATTACCCTACTGACGATGTCCCTTGTGTGTCCTAAGTGCATAAAATTGTCAAACTTTGACAGGTCATTTCTTGCAAACTATAGAACTTTTGAATGATCCATCTGAACCTATAGGTCCATCTTAGGCCCCTCTAAAATAAGCTATCTTAGATTTTGAAGACTCATAGTGGTTTTTATAGTGCAATAATTTTTTTGTTAATGCAAAAATCGTCAGATGCATTCAATGGAAAGTTGCAAGGTAGCTTAAATCATGTTTTGTTAATCATGGGAATAAACTAACAACATGATTACATCTGGTTGGGAAGGTTTACCCTAGGTATGGTCCTATTTTTCCTCTTGACATGCCCAAATGCTTGATGACAAACCCTACTAATGATGTCCCTTGTGTGCCCTACGTGCATAAAATCATTATCAAACTTTGACAAGCTATTTATTAAAAAATATAGCACTTGAAAATGATCTATCTAAACCTATAGGGTTATGTTAGGTCCCTCTATAATAACCCGTCTCAAATTTTCAAGACTCAAAGTGGTTTTTGTAGAACAACATTTTTTTTTGTTCATGCAAAAATTGTCAGATGCATTCAATGAAAAGTTGCAAGGTAGCCTAAATCTCATTTTTTTCATTGTAGATGTGAACTGATAGTGCGATCATGTCTGGTTGGGTAGGTTTACCCTAGGCATGGTCCCATTTTGCCTCTCAACATGCCTAAACACTCAACCCCATACCCTACTGGAGCAATATTAGTTTGTTGATTTCAACACCTTTGTCCTAGCATATTTGAGTTGCATGGTTTTATTTTTAATATTGTAACCCCTTATTGTTTATAGATTCATTTATCTATCCATCTCTTTAAGGGGGGGGGGGGTTATTCTAGTTTTTAGTTTTGTATAGTATGTCCCATGTAAATTTAGAATGTTTTCCATAAGAGTGAAAATGTTAAAATTTAGGGATTCCAAAATTGAGCTTGAGCTAATAAACTTTTACATGACCATAACATGTTAAGATAGACATATTGACAAATATATTAATTTTTTACATATTCTTAATTACTTGATAATATCCATCTACATTGGTATGCATGTTTATAAGCCTACCACTCAATCATGACTTTACAACTTTATACATTTTCCCTATATGCTTATTTATCATGCATATGCTTGCACTTATTTCCATGGGTACAGTGTGCACCAATATTGAGTCAATTTTTATTTATTTATTTATTTTATCATGGGACTAGTTTATCATGGGAATATGATACATAGCTTGAGTTTCCTTCCTTTGCATCACAATTGTTGCTTGAGGATCCACAATCATGCATTTATGTTCAAGGATTGTTCTTACCTTGGTCTTTTTGACTCTTAGGATGACACCTCAATGGGGAAAGAAAAAATAAATTTCATAGACCAGTCACAACCAAGGCCCGTGGGTTCTCATACACTATTTCTTCATCACAACGATATAAAGTCCTCACAAGGAGAGATTTATGCATCACAACTAGTCTCAGATATGTAACGATACAAATATTTATTATGTAGCTATACAAGATTCATATATGCATTTATATTCAAGTGGTACAAAATTAAGATATATAAAATTCATTTATGGATTTATATTCAATCTGTACAAAATTTGGCCTCTAAATATGTACAAATCAGCTCATGTCCACTTATATATACAAAAATTGGCATCTAAATATGCACATGACAACTCATTCCCATTTATATATACAAAATTTGGCCTCTAAATATGCATAGATCAGATCACATGGCCATTTATATATATAAAGGGTTAATTTACAATGTTTCCCCAAAAATATATACAAAATTATCAAAATCATTCTACCCTTCTATAGAATCATTCTCCGTTGTAACACTCCAAGAGACTAAAAACTTGTAGATGACCCAAAATTAATCAAGTGACCCTTTTGGATCAACTCTAACCCTTATTGTTTCAAGTATTCCCTTAGTGTCAAATTCATGAACTTTGCATAAATTCTTGTTTAGAGGTCTACCATGATACTTAATCAATTGAATGTTTGTTGCAACTACAAGGTTAGAGTAGTGAAGAATATGCATATGCATCTCAAAGTCCTCGGACAACTACACATTAGATTTTTTGATAGGGTGCCTTCTAAGACATGTCCATGTCACAACAATAAGCCCCATTGGGTACTCAATACCCTCTCCATCAATGAATGTGGTTGTCAATTTTTTTGGCCTTAATACAATGATGCAAAAAGTAATCTATTCCTTCTTCATTTCTCTAATTTGTAACAACTCCATACACATGGATTCAATTTTATAGAATGATAAGTTAATACCCCAAAAAATATCAAGTGTAATAAAATGAGTAAAAAATTAATTTTACCTAAGTAATAAATTGATAAATTTCTTGGTCCAACAAGGTCAAATACATGGTCAAAATCCATTGATGATTCCATCTAGTTCAATTGTAGTGCTATGGGAATTTGATATGTATCAAGGGGATCCAAAGGTCTACATAATCATTGGTCAACCCAATCTTTTGATTCCCATTCTTCTCACCAAAAAATCATACATAAAGAGCAAAAATATACAATTTGTCTAGTATAAATAACTAATGACATTTCATTTGAACTTCTAAATGAATGCATGCCACTTGTGTTAGATAACTGAGAGGGGGGGGGGGGGGTGTGTGAATCAGTTAAGTCCAATTATCCTATATTCCCAAATCTCCTTGATGTATATATTAAAACTTTTTAATCAAATAATCAACTCGGTAAGATATTAACTATTCATTTCTCTTCATCTACCGATTACCAGTAAATTAAATATTGTGTTCACCAATCTATCTAGTTATAGAAATGTATAAAGTAAAATAAAAATTCAACACATCATACACATATAATGTTACTCCTAAATGGACTAAATGTTGTCATTATTATTTAGTTGTATAGTCGGTAAATACAGGAAGACAGTTCAGTTGGCTATCAATACATTTTAGTCACTGAGCAGAGAGATCACCGAATGTAATAGTTACCAAGTACACATGATTATCGAGCATCAATAATAATCAAGACTAAGAGACAATATTTTCCAAGTAATCCAGAGTTCACATAAAAGTTTATGGCACATTTTCAAGGTGAACAAATTTTTTCCAAGTAAGAAAATGGTTTACCAAGATTGAGGTGAATATTTATCACGGATGTAATCATTTAATGAATGATGATTCCTATGTAATGATGATCTAGGTTATTTTTGTGAACCATTGATCTTAGGTTTTTTAAGATATTATAAAACCCTAATTAGGTCAAGGTCAGTTTGATATAAAATTGTAAGGATGTCATTTTGACAAGTATCTTCATGGAGTAGCCGCACTCAAGGACATTTGAAGTTCAGATAGGGTTTTGATAGAAGGATTTTGAAGGAAGTATTCAGTTTAACATAACAGTTATAAGGCTACTGAGCAGTTCAAAAGGATATACTCATCACATCAAGGTGATATCTTTATTTTATTTAAAGGATCTGATATCAACAATTTGAGTTGTATTACAGATAGGTCATATAGCACTGTTACTCTCTAACAATTGTAGCAGATTCAAAATCTCTTAATAGAGTGGACCTAACCATTCTTAGTTAAATCTCTTAACCAAGTGCACACATATATTGTGTTGCTAAAATCCTTTAACAGGGTAGATCTAGCTAATCTTTTTGTTACTCCTAACAAGGTAAAATCACCATAAGTGATCATTCTTGTAAGCCTTAACCGACAACTTTATTTTTGCAGAAGTGAAGCTTTGTGGGTTCCGTCCCCACCACAGTTTTTACCTTCTAACAAGGGTTTCTGTGATACCAAATACACATGTCAATGTGTATTGAAGTTTCATGAATATTTTATTCATTTAATTTCATGCACTTACATTTTAGTTATACTATTGAATGTATGTTGAATGCAATTTACACAGTCGGTTATTGAAGTTGACATTTACAAGGTTTACTTTGAAAAGTTTTAAGGATACTGATTCACCCCTCCCCTCTTAGTATACATCTTTCCATAATTCCAACAATTGGTATTAGAGCTAGTTCTCTTGTTAAGGAAGTTTAACCACTGGAGAGAAAAGATCTTAAGGATGGAAAGGTATAATCTTGACAAAACTATTGAGAATCAAAAGATACAGATGTAGATCTACATTGAAAAATTCAAGGAAGCCAAAGAAGAACTGAGAAAGTTACTGATCAAGAGGAAGGATATGGCACTTCGATATAAAGAGACTGATTATCATGAAGAAGAGATAGATGATCCATTCGAAGGATCTAGATCTAGATCTGGTAGAATATCTAATGCATCTGAAGGAACCATATCAAATCTCTCTAGAAAGAATCAATATCTTACTGAACAAGTGAAAGCACTCCAAATCGGTTAGGAATCAAAATGGTTAGAATGATTGATGTCATGAACAATGCAAGGAAGACAAAATAAGAAAGGAATCTGGCTATTGATGACAGAAGACAAATGATTGAAAAGATGGAAGAAAAAGAATTTGAGATAATGAGACTCATCGAGCATCATTTTGAAATCTCCAATCAGATGGTTGTCATGAATCAGGAAGTCAACTGAGTTAACAATGAACTTACTAGAAGATTGGAAGATATTGGTTAATTGAGAGAAGAAAATGAAAGTTTAATGATTGAAGTAAAGATTCAACAATAGCACAATGAGATGATTAAGAAGGTTGAAGAAAGTATAAAAAGGATAGATGAGTTTCTATGCAGTCGAAAAGGACTTGACAACACCACTAGTTTAGGCTACACCGAGCATGGAGAGTCTTCAAGACAAATTGATTAGAAGAATGCCTATCCAAGACCAAAGAAGATCTCATGCTATCATTGTGGAAAACCAGGCCACACATCAAATGTTTGCAGAAGCAAAGAAAAAGTTATTCCTAAATCCACTCCTAAATTTAATGGTTATTGTTACAGTTGTGGTAAGTATGGACATCAAGGATATGAATGCAAATCAAAGCTAAATAGGACACCTAAGAAACCTTGTATGGAAAAGCATTATCGTACTTGCAACATGCATGGAAACATATCACAGGAATGTAGGACAAAGATGAAACATATGTCTATCTACCAGGAGCATGTTCATAGGGGGAGTCACTAAGTTACACTTATGCAATTTTGGTTTTGTGAAATTTTTGAGAGTTCAAACTTTTATAGTCGACATAAAGATAAGTTTTTGATACTAATGCTAAAGGGGGAGAATGTTACTCCTAAATGGACTAAATGTTGTCATTAGTATTTAGTTGTACAGTTGGTAAACATAGGAAGACAGTTCAGTCGGCTATCAATACATTGTAGTCACCAAGCAGAGAGATCACCAAATGTAATAGTTACTAAGTACACTGGATTACCGAGCACCAGTAATAATCAAGACCGAGAGACAATATTTATCGAGTAATCCAGAGTTCACATAAAATTTTGGAATGACACATTCTTCAAGGTGAACAACTTTTTGCTGAGTAAGAAAATGGTTTACCAAGATCGAGGTGAATATTTATTACGGATGCAATCATTTAATGAATGATGATTCCTATGTAATAATGATCTAGGTTATTTTTGTGAACCATTGATCTTATTTTTTCTAAGATATTGTAAAAACCTAATTAGGTCAAGGTCAGTTTGATAAAAAATTGTAAGGATGCCATTTTGACAAGTATCTTCATGGAGTAGCTGCACTCAAGGACATTTGAATTTTAGACAGGGTTTTGACAGAAGGATTTCAAAGGAAGTATTAAATTTAACACAATAGTTATAAGGATACTGAGCAGTTCAGAAGGATATACTCATCACAAAAGGTGATATATTTATTGTATTTAAAGGATCTGATATCAACAATTTGAGTTATATTACATACAGGTCATATATCACTGTTACTCTCTAACAATTGCAGTAGATTCAAAATCTCCTAACAGAGTGGACTTAATCATTCTTAGTTAAATCTCTTAACCGAGTGCACACATATATTGTGTTGCTAAAATCCTTTAACGGGGTAGATCTAACTGATCTTTTTGTTACTCCTAACATGGTAAGATCACCAGAAGTGATCATTCTTGTAAGCCTTAACCGAAAACTTTATTTCTGCAGAAGTGAAGCTTTGTGGGTTCCATCCCCACCATAATTTTTACCTTCTAATAAGGGTTTCTACATTACCAAATAGATGTGTCAATGTGTATTGAAGTTTCATGCATGTTTTATTCATTTACTTTCATGCAATTACATTTTAGTTATACTATTGAATGTATGTTGAATGCAATTTACATAGTTGGTTATTGAAGTTGACATTTATAAGGTTTACTTTGAAAATTTTTAAGGATACTGATTCACCCCTCCCCTCTTAGTATACATCTTTCCATAATTCCAACATATAACACATATTTTTAACGTGAAAACCCTATTAGGGGAAAGACCACCTACAACCGGTAACCCAAAATAATTCACTCTTCTGAAGTGAGCTCGGTTAGGAGCCAACCATGTTAAAGGTTACAAAACACACTACGAGGTGTGACTTGGTTAGAGGATTTATCACTAACAGTTATCCTTTGACCAAACATTCACTATGGGGTCAACAAGAAAATAGTCAACATTCATTGAATGTCATATTGAAATATAAAGACAGTTAAGTCCCACTCGGTTAAGAGATTTATCTGTAGAAATGATTAAACTGATACAATAATGATCTGATTCAAATATGACTTTGATTTGAAAATTTTTAGATCTATGCTAAGCTCAAAATACCTCTGATTAATAATCATTTCAACATTAGTGTTTCTTCCAACTCTGTTTTGCTCGATATATGCTTTCTCTAATGCTTGGTTTTGTTTGTAGTTTTGCTCGGTTCTGTCTTCAACTAGTTTGATCAGTGTTGCATGAAAATAATATTTTCACATGAATTCTCCCGCAACATCAAGAATCCCAGACTCAACAATGAATCTTATGTCTCCTTTTATAGACATCATAAACCATTTTCATTTCATCCATAAATTTTTCCTCTTAATCTTCACCATTCATTTTTCCATTTTAACCTTCCTTGACAGTTGTGTCATTAACATGTTTCATTCTCCTTCATCCGATCATCTTCAAATTTTGTCAGCCATTTGATCATCATAACAAATATTATCTTCTACCTTAGAATCATAAACAATTGTCCAGCTCATCATTTTAGTCAGCTATTATAAGCTCCATTTATTTCTTTCACTTGGTCAATACCAAAATGTGTCAGTGATTACCAGCTCGGTTAATACTATACTTAGTATACACTACACTTGCTCAGTGTATACATAAATATTCATTTATCGACCACAAAAACTTGTTCAGTCCCAATCTTCAATACACAATAGAATCATGTAATACAATCAAGTCATCAACATAATGCCATAGACTCATCAATAAGTTACCTAATGTATACCATATCCATATCTTTCTTATCCATCTCATTTTCATGTAGATATCTCATTCCTTTACCATTTTCCTTCCTTAGATGTTTGTAACCATCATGATAGGTATAGTCAAAACTAGTTGAAATCAATGACAATACATTAACTGATTAATTATCTTACATATACTTTAGTAGCTCGGTGATCATCAATCACCATCTTTCAATTCTCCATTCCATTGTCAAACTTTCCTTTAGGATATTCAATCAGTTGTAGGTTATCAATCTCTCCCTTTGGCATTGATGGAAACAGAATATGAAATATGTCATAAAATACCAAACATCGGTTCTATAACTCTGTAAGCAAATGTTGTAACTCAATAAGCTCTCCCTAACTTGTATATTTAATATGTTTAATCACTACACAACAATAATACTCCATGTAGTCTCTCCCTGCAGATTTGATCTTCTTCTCGTGTGTATATACTTCTCTCCTTATTTTCTTCTCTCCCTTTAGATAAATATTTCATTGATTCTTCTCTCCCTTTGACAACAATGCCAAAAATAATAAACATCTCTTTAGTAGCCAAAATATTATCTCTGGTGTTTGGTTCAGATAAAGTACCTTTCATGTACCGATATGCAGTTTCAGTTTGTTCTCCATCTAACTTTCACAACCTTAGGAAACCTAAAGTGTGAAAACTATGCATCAACATCATTTTATATTATGATAAAGTATAGGTTGATGCAACCTCCTGATCACCTTAGTGACTGATAGACATGGGATTGACCCCCAGTCTAGTCCTCAAGTACTCAAATGTATCCTTAGGTAAGGGTTTTGTAAATATATCTACAAGTTGTTCTTTTGATTTCACAAATTCTAATTTCACTTGATTTTCTTGTACTTGTTCCCTCAAGTAGTGATAATTTATAGATATATGATTTGTCTTTGTATGCATCACTGGATTCTTAGAAATGTTTATAGAACTTGTGTTATCACAATATATAATCACTGGGTTAATGATCTCTTAATTCATAGCTTTCAAAAGTCATTTTATCTATGTAATGTTCAAACAATTAGCAATAACAACAACACATTCTACTTTGGTAGTGGACTGAGAAATGCATCCTTTTTTCTTGCTTATCCAAGTAACAAGTCTTTCTCCCGTAAAGAATGCTCCACCAGTAGTGTTATTTCTATCATCAATGTTTCCAACCCAATCTGCATCTATATAAACTTTCAATTCGAAATTTACCTCTTTCTTGTACCACAAACCATAGTTTTCAGTATTCTTCAAGTATCTCAAAATTCTTTTTACAACAGTCATATGTGATTCTTTAGGATTTGCAAAAAATCTTGCTACAATTCCAACTGCATGTGCAAATCTGGTCTACTATACACAACATACATCAACTTTCCAATCATTGATTTGTATAGTGTTTGATTTACCTTGGTTGACTAATCATCCTTTGTTAATTTTCATCTAGTGACCATAGGTGTACCGACTAGTTTTGAATCTTCCATACCAAAGGTCTTTAACACTTATTTTATGTACTTTGATTATGTAATGTATATGCTTTCACTTTGTTATAAAATTTGCAAGCCAAGAAAGAATTTAATCTCTCCAAACATTGACATTTCAAATTCTTTTCTCATTTCATCAACAAATGATTTGCATAGATTATCATTTTCTCCAAATATGATATCATCAACAAAAATTTTGGCAATAAGAATCTTATCATCAGTTTCACCTTTCAAGTATAAATTATTGTTGTCACTTGTTCTAACAAATCCAATACTGATAAGATAAGAATGTAATCTTTCATACCATGTTCTCGGTGCTTGTTTCAATCTGTATAGTTCTTTGTGCAACTTACATACCTTTTTTTCTAATTAGGATCAACAAAACCTTCAGGTTGTTCAATGTATACCTCTTCTTCAAGTATTCCATTTAGAAATGTAGATTTGACATCCATTTGATAATCTTTAAATCCTTTGTAAGCAGCATAAATAAGCAATAGTCTAACTCCTTTAAGTCTAGCAACTGGTGCAAAAGTATCACCATAGTCAATACCTTCTTCTTGTGCATAACCTTTACATACAAGTCTTTCTTTATTCCTAGTGACTTCTTCATTTGCATTCAAATTGTTTCTGAATATCCATTTGGTTCCAATTACATTCTTATCATTTGGTCTTGGTACCAATGTCCATGTTTTTTTTTTTTAGTATCTTCTCAATTTATTTATTCATGACTTTAATCCATTTATCATTTTCAAATGCATCTCTAACAGTTTTAGGTTCAAATTCACAAACTAAGTGTGTGTTGTTTCTCAACTTATTTCGTGTCATCATGCCAACTTTCTTGTCTGCAATAATCTGATTATGTGGATGGTGTGTCCTCATATATTTTGCAAGTACAGGCTCAGTTCTCTGTTCTTCATTGTGTTCTTCACTTAGTGTAGGATCGTGATCTTCATCAATAACTATTTCTTGATTCTCGGTTTGTATAGGTTGATGCTCAGTAGCATCACCCTATTTCTCGGTAATGCTAGGTTGTTTCTCAAGTGGAGTGTCAGTTTTATCAATGTAAGTAAATCTACCATAATCTTTTGGTTCCTTTTTGCTTTCTTCATTCTTCTCAACAAATTCATCAACTCTCATATTTGCACTTTCAATCATTTTGTTAGTAGCTTTATTCAAACATTTGTAAGCTTTACTTTTAGTAGAATATCCTAAGAATATTCCTTCATCACCTTTTCAATCAAATCTCCCATTTCTATCATCTTTCAGAATGTAACATCTACTTCCAAATATATATCCATCAAATACTTCAAGCAGGGAGTGACGAAGGTATGGTGGGAATCCAAATTTCAAACTCGCCTGTGCATGGATTCCTCATAAGCAGTGCAGGCCCCTCTACCACTGGGGGAATCTATATAACACATATGTGGCTTTGAGTGGGGAGAGATGAGGTAAGGTGAGAATCCAAATTTCAAACTCACCTATGCACAGATTCCTCATAGGTGGTGTAGGCCCCTCTACCACTGGGGGAATCCCTATGGATTCTTCTGGAGATGATGCTGAAAAATAGGAATAGGATTGAGCTATGGGTTATGGGGACCCAGGAGGGGGACCCATTAAGGGACTTGAGACAACTAAATGGTCCTCTCTTTTTTGGATTAAACCTATAGGTAAGTCTAGCTTCCCACCTGTTGGAAATATTTTGAACTTGTCTGAAGGGAAATGCGCTATTGCTATTCCCGATCAAGTCATTGACCATAATATAAAAAGTATGGAAAATTATCTAGTTGGTTGGTTCATTGGGGTTAGACCTAACATTGAAATTATCTGAGACTTTGTTAATAAGAGATGGAATCTAAAAGGTCGGGTGGATGTTATTGCTATGAATAAAGGCTATCTCTCTTTTTTCTTCTCATGTGAAGAAGATAGGAAGCAGACTATTAGTAGTGGACTGTGGTGCATAGGAAGAAGCACTATGTTTTTACAGAAATGGTACCCAAAAATGTCCATCAAACATAGCTAAGAAAGTTTTGCAAAAAAGATCTAGAAACCAATAGAAAAGAATGGAGAAACATCAGATGGTGTGACCAACCCTATTCCTAAGAACATTGAGGAAAATAATGATGGAATAGAAAGATCGATAAATGGGAAAAATAATGAAAATAAGGAAGAAACTGAAAAATATCAGACAAGTTAGCATAAAGGCTCATAAGCCATGGAAAATCTTTACCCTGAGAATGAAAATCAGATTAACCAAGCTATAGAGGTAGAAAAGAAAAATGGTTTTGTTCAAGATACTTTTGATTTACAAAAAGAAGTAAATCTCTTTATGCAGATTCATTCAAGATAGATTCATCAAAATGATAATCACTCATCTACGCAACAAAGGGGGAACTCACATTAGCAAGGGGAACCTCTACCTAAAATAGAGGAGAATGTCTTTGTAGATGCCCAACAAGATATTGTTCTAGGCCTAGGGTTATCTGATATGTCCCATAACTCCCCACACTCTAGGGAGAATACTTATGATGCTAGAATTATGCCAAAATGGGGGGATCAGGAAGATATAGTCAAAGTGTTGGGTACTGGTAACAATGACAACTCTTCTACCATTGTAGAGAAGAAAAAAGGAAAGAAGAACCAGACTTCCAAAGCCTAAAAGATCAAAGTTAATCTTCCTGATGTTGGACGGATCCAACTTTCTCCACCAGGGAGACCACCAAGTTCAAGAAAAAGGCACCAGGAGGCTCCAAAAAACATAGAGGATGGTACTAAGAAGACCATCATGCAGGTTGGAATTACCAAGAAGAAATGAAGATCATATCATGGAATATCTAAGGGCTAAATAACCCTCATAAGCAGGATCTTATTAGAAACATGGTTAGAGATAATAGACCCGATATTGTTTCGATTCAGGAAACTAAAATGCCTAAGAGAAGGTTGAAAATCTTAAGTTTTTCAAAAATAATTTCATAAGTGGAGGGAGCTCGGATGGAGCCTTTAGAGGTATAGCTACTTTTTGGAATGGAAATACTATAAAAGGATAAGTTATTATTCAAGACAATAATATGGCTTGTATCTAGTTTAATCACATTAAGGACGATACCTCTTGGATCCTCACCAATATATATGCTCCCAATACTAAGAATGAAAGAATTTTTTTTGGAAAAATATTGATCAAGCAAGGAATATTTTTGAGAATTAAAGCTGGATTATCATGGGAGATTTTAATACTCCTTTAAATGAAGATGAAAAAAATGGAGGTAGTCAACCTAATTTGGACAGCAGAATTGACTTGATGAACTTTATTACCAGACAAGCTCTCATTGACACTAATTTGTAGGGGGTTAACTATACTTGGAATAACAAGAGAGAAGGAGAGAAGTTGATTCAGATAAGACTTGACAAGGGTCTTATCACTAATGACTGGTACCAACTCTATTTATGTTCCTTGACAACTTTTGTTAGAGCTGGATCTGATCATTATCCTCTCTCTTTTATTGCTGATCCTATTTCTAGAAAGAGGAATTTTCCTTTCAGATTTGAGAAAATGTGGACTATCCATATGGAGTTGGTTCAGAAATTAAGGGATTGGTGGTGAGTCAAAATTGATGGCACTGCTATGTATAGACTAGCTAACAAGCTAAGATATGTCAAAGATAAAATTAAGATTTGGAACAAAGATACTTTTGGGAACATTTTTTTGACTAAGGCTGATATTATGTCAGAACTTAAAGATATTCAGGATTCAATTCAAAAAACTGGCTATTTGAATGTCCCTAAGGAGAAAGAGAGTGAAGTTTTAATTAAGTATCATGATATGGTGCATAAGGAAGAAATATTTTGGAAACAAAGATCTTGAAATACTTGGCTTAGAGAGGGAGACATAAATTCTAAATTTTCCCAATATCAGCTATAAAGTATAAAGAAGCTAATAGAATATCCAAACTCAGAGTTAATAACAACATAGTTGAGAAGGAGGAAGATATCGCTAAGGAAGCAAAGGATTATTTTTCTAACTTGCTTACTCAGAAAAAAATGCTGGACCAAAATTCTCAACAGGAAATCTTGGCTAGTATCCCTAAAATACTCACTGACCATGATAATCTATTTCTCAATGCTATTCCTTCTAATGAAGAAATAAGAAAGGTTGTCTTCTCCTTTGAAGGTAGAAAATCCCCAGGCCCTAATGGATATCCTATGTTTTTATTTCAAATGTACTGGTCTATAGTTGGGAAGGATGTCTCTGATGCTGTTAAAGAATTTTTTGGAGCTAAAAGAATCCTTAAAGAACTCAATGGTAGCTTTATCGCTCTCATTCCTAAAAAGGCAGTGGCTGATGCTATGGATATTTTTAGGCCTATCAGTCTTTGTAATTCTACCTACAAGATCATCTCTAAAATGATTACTTCTAGAATGTTGACTCTCCTTCCCAGGATTATCTCTCATCAAAAAATTGGTTTTGTTCTAGGTAGATAGATATTGGACTCCATCATCACGGCTCATGAAAATATCCACTCCCTGGTCATGGCTAAGAAAGAAGGGTTTGTCCTGAAAATTGATCTCTCTAAAGCCTATGATAGAGTTGATTGGGGTTTTTTAACAAAAAACTCTCCTTGCCTTTGGTTTTAATAATATTTGTACTAAGATTTTGATGCAACTTGTCACTTCTGCTTCCTTCTCTATTTTAGTTAATGGCTCTCCATCCCCCTTTTTTAAATCCTCAAGAGGCCTAAGGCAAGGGGATCCCCTCTCTCCTGTGTTGTTTGTTATAATGGCTGAATGCTTGGGAAGATTCATTGAAAACGTTGTCCAGAAGGGTGACCTTAAAGGACTCAAACCTTCATCTTCCAACTATGTTTTCTCTCACCAACAGTTTGTGGATGATTATATTTTCTTGGGAGAAGAAACTATTTCTGAAGCTAGTAATCTGAAAAATATTCTCAAAAATTACAACAATGCTATAGGTCAAACTATCAACTAGAACAAAAGCTCTATTTATTTTATAAATACTCTAAATTACAGGCAGACTAAAATTAGCAAAATTATGGAGTTCCAAATTGGCTAGCTCCCTGCTACCTACTTGGGTCTACCACTTGGTCTCAATCCCCCTAAAGCTTTTTGGAGCACCATTGTTGACAAATTTCACAAAAAATTTGTTGGATGGAACGGGGCTCTTCTTAGTCAGGCAGGAAAAGTTCAATTGCTGA